>VZQC01001729.1:211923-250814 GCA_009823505.1 Rhizomys pruinosus | reverse complement strand
GGCGCACACCTTTAATCCTAGCACTTGGGAGGCAGAGGCAGGCGGATCTTTGTGAGTTCAAGGCCAGCCTGGTCTACAGAGTGAGTTCCAGGACAACAGCGGCTACAGAGAGACCCTGTCTCAAAAAGACAAAAAAAAAAAAAATAGAAGAAGAAAAAGAAGTGCTCAGTCATTACTTCTCCTTTTGAGGTATTCTAGGAGTTAAATCACATTAGTATGCAATTTAATCTAAGGAAGCCAGTCTAGCATATTCTAAAGTCAGTCATTCTTTCTGAAGTGAGGCTATACAGAGTCTAGTGAATAGATGAAAGAACCGATAAGCCACCTAAGAAAAGTTGGCTAAAATATTCAGGAAACTGTGACTACTTCATCAAATGTTAGCCCCTGTAGTTTTTGTGGCATTCGAGCTTACTATATAAAGGGAAGCTTGTTATGTAGAAGGGGAATGACATATGATCTAGATATTCCAAAGTTACATCACGGGATGGGTTGCAAGTCAACTGTATGAACAGAATATTGGTGGGTGGGAAGTCTGTTTGTTAGATGATACTAGAGCTGAAGCTTGAATGATGGCCACTCTTTGGGAATTTGTGAGTAGGGGCAAGGTGCAGAGCGGAGATAGGAAACCAAATGTGTTGACATTGAGGCACTGCGCAGTGGCCACTGGGAAGCCACAGGCCTACATCCTCAGCAAAGAAACAGAGAAGTTAACTGTGGTATCAGATAAGAAGTGCGGTTAGGTACACAGAACATCTAGTCAGAGTTTTGTAGGAGACTCGATTTATGAAATTGACAGTGCTTTACAACCTAAGCTCAGAAAATTAATTTCATTGTTTACCAAGAATTTAAACCATTTTTTCAAACTCATTAAGTTCTTTACAAGGGAACTACGTATAAAAATAAAGTTACGAGCACGCACTGGCTCTCAATACTATTTTTAATTTTTAGTACATTATTTTTATTTTTGGTTGGTGGGGAGTGCACATGTCTTGGTGCATGTGTAGAATTCAGAGAACAATTTTTTGGCGTTGGGTATCTCCTCCCACCAAGTGGTTCCTGGGATGCAACTCAGGTCTCCAAGCTTGGCGGCAAATGCCTTTCCATGCTGAGCCATCTCACTAGCCCTAGCATTACTACTTGTTGAGAAATAGCTATGGTCACAAAGTCATTAAAATAAAACACTAGGAACAAAATAAGAAACCTTAGAGATTATGATAGTTACCACTGAGATTAGTTATTCTTATTAATTTTGGTCAAACGAAGCTAACTATAAACAAAAATCGTTCAATTAATATTATTCTGTTCTTTTCTTTATTAGCTCATAACACCAAAATTGCTACAAATAATAGATAAAAAGATGAGCCATGAGATATCATTTCGGTATGCTATACTAAAAGGATATGTCCAAGGGGAAATAGATGTCCTGAACATAATTGATCAGATTGCAAGTTCCAAACAACCCAGACAGGTGAGAAAAACCTTATGTACAGAAATCTTCACTCTGTCCATGCCTCTGTTGTCCCACATCTTTACATGTCGGTACGGTCTCTGACTCCTGGGTAGTTAGTCAGTGTTCTAAGAAGTTAAACTCGTCTGCAATGGTATTACTACAGCACATATCTTCTTTTTTATTTTTAATTAGTTTTTATTGATGCTTTGTGCATTTCATACATTTTTTCCAATTCAGTTCAGGCTTATTTCCCTTTCCCTTCCCCCCCACCCCCACCCCATCCCAGATCATGCATTCTGCCATAACTGTCCTGCATCTTTCTCTCAGTTTTTTTTTTTCATTTTTAGCTATAAGTGATAATCCATGAGTACAAGCATCCTTCATGCAAAACCTATCTGCAGGCTGTTGTGCCCAAACACCGACAGCCCCACCATCCAGTGGGGGGTGACAGGTTGTTTGTTCAATCAAGTTGATCAAATGAGTGTCCAGAATACATTGCTGTAGTTTCACCATTCACCCCAATCACAGCCATTACATTCTACCACGCCCCCTCTTCTGCAGGTTGTTCCCTAGGCTTAGAAAAGGGGCACAGGTGGATGAGAGGTAAAACAGTCCACTCTCTCTGGAGCTGTTGACTTGGACTCTGGTCAATTCTGGCTGTTTCCTTTCATGGGCTGACAGTTTGTCCAGGAATAACCTTTCAATCCTACTAATGAAGAACAAGCAATTAGATATATAGGTATTTAAGCAGCACTAATAGTTATGGTAGGTTACTTTAGCATAGACACATGTTTGGATATGTTAATCCATGAATTACAATTTTCCCCCCTGTTAAATATGACAGGGTCTTACTGTGGCTTATAACATCTCCTAACCTGTAGAGGATGTAAGCTTGTGGCATCAGCCATGGGTTATTTCTCCAAGGGGAGAGCCAATAGCCAATTAGATTTGGGATATACAGGCACATGGCTGCCTCTGCTGCACAGTATTTCCAGGCAGGTGAGGTGTAGCTGGTGCTGACGGTGGAGTCTTGCTTGACTCAGGGAGACCCATATTTGCTTTATTGGTTTAGTGGCCTTTGGTAACACTCTCTGGCATTCCAGAGGCCATCTGTACACTTGCATGTGTGGTCTCAATACATCCCTCCCATGTTAACGTCAGGTCTTCGGCAGCAGGGTCTTATTGCCTCTCCTCCTGTAGGTATCCCAACTTAGAGGCAAGGAGCCCTTACCTTTTGTGGGGCCTTGGATCCCCTGGCCAACATCCACCTGGTAGAACAATCCATTGCTGATGTCAGAGCTCCTGTATTAATATATTTTGCCTGAGTGCATAGCCCTAGGACTTTAGTATTATATTTGGTTCTGAACAGAGAGTAATCCCTTCCACAGTTCCCATGTCTAGTAGTCAATTAAAGAAAGCAGTTTTACCGGTTTTATAAGAGATTACCTCTACAATAGTTGTCTCCAATTTACAGTTGGAGAAAATTGGAGACAAATATCTTCTTGAAATAAACATGTTTGCACCATATTGGCGTGATAGGAGGCTCTTGGCTTTTGTTTTTTGTTTTTTGTTTTTTTTGTCTTTTTGAGACAGGGTCTCCCTGTAGTCCCAGCTGTCCTGGAACTCACTCTGTAGATCAGGCAGGCCTTGAACTCATAAAGATCCGCCTGCCTCTGCCTCCCAAGTGCTGGGATTAAAGGCGTGAGCCAACACGCCCGGCTGATAGGAGGCTCTTGGAAGGCACCATTCTGTCCTTCTGAAACGCATGCGCAGTGGTCAGCCTTCGCCCAACGCTGGCTCCAGAGTTAGTCAGGAAATACTGGAAAGTGAGGCATGACAGCAATGTTGAGCAAAGCTTCCTCATGGTTTCCCACAGTTCTTTCCATCTCTGTCCATCTTCTGAGAGTGCAAAAGAAGAACTACCAGGATTTGAACCTCTGAAGTAGTGCCAGTTCTTCTCATGATTTCAACTCTAACACAAATCTTCTATGAACTTGCGGCTGAAAACTATCCTATGGCCCTATTATACCCTTAGCAGATTAAGTTAAAACGCTATCAGTTACAAGTGGAAGAAACCTGGTAGTGGTTTATTTTTTCCAGTGGACGTAACATTTCTTTTGTTCTGTAGATATTATTAAATCGGGTAACAAAGAACATGGAGCTTGCTATGAAAGAGCTAGGTAGGTACCATCTATCTCTAAATGTGCAATTTGACCATTTCCTTTTTTAACACAATTTTATTTACCATTTTCTGTGCATGACTGTATTGCCCTCATGTATGTAAGTGCACTACTGTCAGGCAACACCCTCAGGGGTCAGAGGAGGGTGTCAGATCCCCCTGGAACTGGAGTTATGAGTGGTTCTTAGCCACAATGTCCATGCTGGGAATCAAACTCAGGTCCTCTGCAAGAGTAGTCAGTGTCCTTGACTGCTGAGCCATCTCTTCAGCCCTGATTTGACCATTTCCTAAGAAAACAGCTTCAGAAAAGCAATGGTTTTCACAAATGATAATCTTTGAAGAAACCTGCTCCTAGTAGAATGGGAACTTCAACAATCCATGAGATTGTTTTCTTGTGTATATGTAATATTAATGTATAACTAAATAATATTAATGTATGATGTTATGGTATTGCTTCATGCTTATTCTCTGGCTGACACAAGAAAGGCCTTTTAATTTTTGTTCAGAGAGTCACATTATCATTTTGTTATTCTGAACACCATTTCATAGCTTTTTTTTTTTTTTGGTCTTTTTGAGACAGGATGTCCCTGTAGCTCTGGCTGTCCTGGAACTCACTGTGTAGACCAGGTTGGCCTTGAACTCACAAAGATCTGCCTGCCTCTGCCTCCCAAGTGCTAGGATTAAAGGCATGCACCACCACTCCCGGCCTTCATAGCCTTATTAATCTTTTCCTTTTCAAACCAGAAATGTTGGCATCTTCCTGAGTGACTTGGAGACCTGAATTTAGGCTTTATGGATTGTAGTCAGCTCTGGGAATCTCTGTGTGGCATGCACGGGTCTCAGCACCACCCTGGCAAGAGCCTCATCTCTGAATCATGCCAGGCTGTTCTCTTGGTGCAAGATGAATCTTGAGAGTGCTACAAACATCCTGATAACATAATGCTAACGTGTAAGAACAGGGGTTGCTACCAAGTGGTAGGCAGGAAAAGAACACAGACAGCCTGAGAATGAGGCTATATGGCAGATAGTCCCAGGAGAGACAAGAGGTTGCCACAAAGGGAAACCCCCATGTTCAGTGTGAGTAGTGGGATTCACATGGACATCCAGGAATCCAGAGGAGGTGAGCAGAGAGGTACAGGTTAACACATCATCAGGCTCATGAGTAGAACCTGACAACAGTGACCCAGGATGAGCAGCCACGTGTTCACATGTAGTCCGAAGTCAAAATTCCTGATCCAAACAGAACAGCAAAGTTGATCACAAACAGCAGTCCTAGAGCCCCAAAAGCCCAGTGATTGTGACCACTGAACTATTAGTTTAGGGATCAGGTGCCTGCCCTTTTCCATGGGCTTAAGCACAAGTGGGAATGTTGCTAAGAAAATGACTGAATTCTGGCACTACTGCTGAATGGCTGATTGCAGTGGACAGGCCTGGGGTGTGTGTGCTCCTGGCATGAGAATTGTACTTCATGGGCTTAGAAAGGAACTTGGAGCTTATTGTCCTCATAAAACATTTAAGACAGTGTTCTTACTTGATCTGAAAATGTCTGTTATTTTTCAGGCTACTTAGAATATGACCATCCAGAAATTGCTGTCACTATGAAAACCAAACAGGAGATTAACGTCATGCTCAACATGGCTACAGAAATTGTCAAGAATTTCAGGTCGAAAGGAATTATTCACAAAGTGGAAGGTACAGCTATTAATAAGGTAAGATAGCATATTTTCAGAATGAAAATGTACTTTTGTGACATAAATAACTGAAAAAAATGAGACTAAGCTGTTAAAAAGTAGACTTTTATATTCTATGAACATTAAGCTTATATAAATTCATACTACAGTGTTGAAACTTCATAATGTTAAATGTAATCCTCATGATAAGCACAAAAAATAGGCAAAGAAATGCAAATATACTCCAATGCCACACTTTATAAAAATTCAACTAAACAGAGTAGAATGCAATCCTGCAGAAAACTGAACAGAAAAATAGAATAGCAATGTCGGACACTTAAAAAAGGTAAATAGAAAAAAAAAACATAACAAAATGACAGAAGTGCATCTCCTAGGGAGTCAGCAGGGGGTAAATAGAAACAAAATATGATCATGTTTTGTTGTATACACATATGACATTTTCAAAACTAAAGGAAATTCTTTTAAGAAGAAATTATTACAAATATAAGAGGATTAAACTCTCTAAACAAAAGGTGAAGATCGGCAGCATGGGTAAAATGAATGTGGTCCAACTACATGCTGGTTTTGGAAAAGAATGAAATTGGACCCTTACCTAACACAAATAGAGAAATAACTCAAAGCGGATCCATGACCTACATGTGAGGCCTGAAACATAAAGCTAAAGGAGTTCTTGGATTTAAGGCCAAAGGCACATCCAAATATGGATAAAGCTAATGGAAACAGCATTTTTAAATGTGTATAAAAGTATTCTGTATTATGTAAATACTCCAAGATCTTGTCTCTGTCTGTTAGTTTTAATTAGGAGATTGAAAATGACATCAAAAGATAGAAAGACCTCCCATGATCATGGATTGGAAAAATTAATATAGTAAAAATGTCCATTCTACCCAAATTAATATACAGACTCAATGAAATCCCAATCAAAATCCCCATGAGCTTTTTCACAGACTTAGAAAAAGAATACTTAAATTCATATGGAAAAACAAAGACCCCGAATAGCTAAAGCAACCCTGAGCAAAAAGTGCAATACTGGGGGGATTACATTACCAGACATCAAGCTATATTACAGGGCTACAATCATAAAGACAGCCTGGTACTGGCAAAAAAAAAAAAAAAACAGAACCGTTGACCAATGGAACAAAATTGAAGATCTAAACTTGAGTTCATTTAATTTCAGTCACCTCATATTTGACAAAGGGGCCAAAAAAGCTCAATGGAGGAAAGATAGCATCTTCAGCAAATGGTGTTGACAAAACTGGATCACCATTTGTAGACGAACAAAATTAAACCCCTACTTCTCCCCCAAGTGATCAAAAGATCTAATATGAAGCCTGAAACACCTGAAGGTGATAAAAGCAAAAGTTGGCAACATCCATACAAGAACAGGTGTAGAGGAGACTTAAACAACAAGACCAGCGCTGCACAGTTAAATATAGGTCAGAGCAGGTTGACAAGTGGGGACCTATTACCCATACAGCTGTCTGTACAGCAAAACAAATATTCAAGAAGAGGTGAGGAAAACCCACAGAGTGGGAGAAGAAATCTTTACAGTGACACATCTGACAGCATTACTCAAGAATATATAAACTACTCAAAAAACAAAAAGAAGACAAATAAATGACCTACTCAAAATATGGAGTAAAGAACTGACAGAGTCTTCACCAGTGAGGAATTAAAATGGCTGGGAAACATCTTAAAAGTGTTCACATCATTAAATTAAGGAAATGCAAAAAAACCACTCTCAGTATATCATCTCACTCCATATGCGGCTAGCTACAGATCAAGAAAAACAAAGATCAGATGCTGGAGGGGTTGTGGGAAAGGGAACACTCATCCACTGCTGGTGGGAATGTAACCTTGTACACCATATGGAAGCAGTGGGAGAACCCTTAAAATACTCAGAATGAGCTTACCATCTGACTCAATCATACCACTCCTGGGTATATACCCCAAGACTCATCTTACAGACAAGATATATGCACATCCATGTTATTGCAGCCTCTCTTCACAAAGCAAGAGCTGGAACCAACCCACATGCCCTCAACAGATGAGTGGATGACAAAAATGTGGTACATCTACACAATGGAATTACTATTCAGCAGTAAAGAAGGATGGCATTATGAACTTTGCAGGTAAATGGATGGAGCTCGGAAGCCATCATGCTGAGTGAGGTGACACAGTCCCAAAGACAGAGAAATGGTTTCCCTCATTTGTGGATGCTACACACCAAATCCCCAGATGAAAGGCAAGCTGAATGACAGTATGGTTATATTTTGTTTATATCTGTAATTACTATGTATGTCATAATGTTGATCCCACAATGGGCTCTAGAATCCACCCACCAATTAGTTTCAGACTCTATAATTACTGTATATGGGTGAAGAATATGTATCCATATTTAGAAAACATGGAAATTAACAGAGGAAAATGAACCTAAGCATAAAAAAGACTAAGAGAAAGATGCAGGACAGTTATGATAGAGTACATGACCTAGGATGAGTTGGAGTGGGGTGGGGGGAAGGGATAGGGAAATATACCTGAACAGAAATGAAAAATGATGTATGAAATACATAAAACATCAATAAAAAATATTAATTAAAAAATAGTGTTCCCTGTCTAATGATCTTGTTGATATTTACCTGTACCCATAATTATATAATAATTGTTCATGAATAATTATTATCCATGACTGTTTCATAGTCCATAAATATAAAATTAACATAGAAATCAAAAAAGTATCCTGTATTAACAAAATAAAAGGTGACTCACAGAGTAAGAGGAAATATTTTCAACATATATATATATATATATGCACATATACACACATACATACATATGTACATACACACAGTCAGAGGGGAACTGGAAATCCAAACTGTGATAGCAAACAAAACAGGATGGCTACACAGAATAAGACAAAAAGAAAATAACAGTTGTTTGTAAGGATACAGAGAAATTGGATCCTCATTCACAGTTGGTGGGCATATAAAGTGACACAGTTTCAATGAATAAAGGGATTATTAGAAAATATTAAAATTGTAGGTCTAGAGAGATGGTTCAGTGATTAAGAGCACTGACTGCTCTTGCAGAGGACCTGGGTTCAATTTGCAGCACCCACATGGCAGCTAAGAACCATCTTTAACTCCAGTTCCAGGGGAATCTGGCACCCTCTTCTGACCTCCACAGCATTGCACAACATGGGTGCGCTTACCTACATGCAGACAGTATACTCATACATATAAGAAGTAAAAAAAAAAAAAGAAAATATTAAAATTGTCATATTGGTTAGCAGCTCTTGACATACATTCCAAAGTATCAAAAGCAGAGTAAGAGGTATTTATGCATCTATATTCATAGAAACAGTATTCATAATATCTAAACTAGAAATAAGATGAAGGAACATACAAAATGTGGTATATATACATACAGTAGAATATTATTCAGCCTTAATCAAGAAAGAAATACTGGCCACGAATGGATGAACATTGAAAATATTATGCCAAGGGAAAAAATCCAGTCACACTGTATAATTCACATAAGACACTTACATAAAGTACTTACAAAAGTCAGACTCTCAGATATGTAAATGAATGGGAGTTTCCAGAATCTTTGGGGAGAATAAGGAGTTGCTGTTTATGTGGTTTAGAGTTTGAGTTCTGCAAAATGAAGATAATTCTGGGGGCAGATACTGATGATACCTATGCAGCAGCATGAATGACCTTGACACCACCACCCTGCACATTCATCACTCGTTAACCCCATAATTATGCTATGTCTATTTAGCACAATAAAAATCTCACCGGGCATGGTGGTACATGCCTTTAATCCCAGCACTTGGGAGGCAGAGGCAGGCAGATCTCTGTGAGTTCAAGATCAGCCTGGTGTACATAGATAGCTCCAGAATAGCTGGGGCTGCAGGGAGACCCTGTCTCAAAAAGACCAAAAGAAAAAAATCTTAAAAAGGAAAACAGTGAGGGGACTCTCTATGGTACTCAATGGTAACACATAGTTCAAATAAATAATAATAAAATAATGCTAAATTAGGGTACAATTAGAAAAATACCAATAGGTAGAACACACTTGGGTCAGGCAGCAAATGAAGTATACAAAGTCATAATATTAATGTGATACTGAAATTTTGGAAGAAATAACTATTAAATAAATGATTCACAATTGATATGAAAATAACTATAAAACTCTAAGGTTGTTATAATATTTGTAGATAATATTTTATTTACATCTTGTTTTATTAACTTTGTGTGTGTGTGTGTGTGTGTGTGTATGTGTGTGTGTATGAGAGATGGGTTCAGAGCAGCTCATGGCAGCTCACAACCATCTGTAACTACAGTTCCAAGGGATCCAACACCCTCTTCTGGGCTCCGTGAGCATTACATGCACAAGTGCACTTACATACATGAATGCAAAACACTCACATATAAAATAAAAATGTTTGAAAATAAGGAAAGAAAAAAGAAACAATGGACCAGGGAGATGGCTCAGCATGCATGTATTGTTCTGTACTGCTCTCGCAGAGGACCCCAGCTTGGTTCCCACAACCCATTTGAGACCTAAGTATGTATAACTCTAGGTCCATGGGATCTAATGCCCTCTTCTAACACAGACACATATGTACACATAATTTTTAAAACTCTTTTAAAAAGAGAAACAAGTCTGGGGTGTAGGTCAGTGTTTGATTGCTTGTCTACCATGAACTAGTCCCTGATTTCAATACTCAGTAGCATAAATATGTCAAATATATGAAGAGAAAAATATCTGGGGTGGTAGTGCATGCCTATAATGGAAGCATTGGGAAGTGAAGGCAGAAAAATCTGGAGTTCAGAGCAATCTTTGCATACATGTAGATTAGAGCCCAGCCTGAGCTACATGAGATCCTATCTTAGAACAAAGAAAAATGGAATTAAGGAAATGGAAAACGGGTGATGACCCTTTTGTCCATTAATTTAGCAAAGAAAATGCCAAAAATTAATGCTCAATCAATTATGAGAAAATAAACTTAAATATGATAAAAAATAAAATACAGATCAGTATAGTTAGCCAAGAGGGCAAATTTAAAACACAACTTTACAAATGCATACCTTTTAAACCAACAAATCCAAAAGCAGGCATTTCCAAATACTCAAAAGCAGACAAAGATATGTCTCCAACACATTGTAGAAACAGCCTCCATGCCAATCAAGTTGATCAAAATTATGTAAATTGTGGCCTATCCATGCAAATGAACATTTTATGTAAGTAAACCAGAATAAGTAAAATCTGTATGTACACATTAAAAAAATTAAAATTCACCAGGATATATTGTTAGAAAAATCTGATTTGTAAAATAATATTAATAAAATCATCATTTCAAATTAAAAAATATTTTTCTCCATATAGACATATGCATACATACTATGTATATATGGAGAGAGAAAGTTGTATAATATTTTGGTCTTTTAAAGATTTATTTATTTTTTGAGATGGTTGGGCCTCTGAAATTTGAACCCAACAGAAACCATGATGCCCAGAGCTATCTGTCTGCGCCCCAATCCCCCAGCACACACACACACACACACACACACACACACACACACACACACACACCAGCTTGTGGTTCAGCATTTTAGTAGTAACCATGCTAATTGGTCAGTATGGCAACCAGATTGGCTTTGAAATGTTGGTTCTTTAGTGACTCACAGTGTTCCCAGGGATTGTGCTCTAAGAGAGAGAATGAGGCATATAGAGCATCTTGCAAAGAAACGTTCTTCAGGGAGAAGGAAAATGAAAGTTCAGTTGCCTGGACTGTTTTGCTGACATGGAACCTAAAGTTATCGATCAAACACTATCAAAAGCTGTCCAGTCTAGCGGATGGAAATATGGACAGCATGTACACTTCTGTCAAAAACAAGGTTCTGGGAACAACTGGGCATATGGTTACTCTGTGCACGGACCCAGGCATGAAGAATCTATAATGAACCTCAGCCGAAGGAGGGGGGGAAAAGTGACTTTCTGTGTGTTTTTTTCATCATCATGAGTATGGCTGGGGTAACAAGATCAGGGCTGGGAGCCCTCCTTACACGCAAGTTACAAGGTCAGTACTCCAACTCTTTGAAAACGAGTCAGATTATATGGAACCTGTGTTGTTTCACTGTTTGATTTATCAATGGACCAAGCCACGTATATTTTTTGTTTTTTCATGTTTTGAGACAGGGTCTCCCTGTAGTCCCAGCTGGCCTGGAACTTGTTCTGTAAACCAGGTTGGTCTTGATCTCACAAAGACTCACCTCCCATTTCTCTCCAGGGCTGGACTTAAAGATGTGTGCCACCACACCCCATCTTTAACAAAACTTCACATTTGATTGTATCTTCCAGTTTGGTTCTTCAAGATTATTTTGACAAGATTTGGCACCTTATCTTTGTATATAAAGATAGTGTGGTGATTTCCACTAAACTGCAGAAATTTCTAATAGTGTTTCATTAAGCTTGCAAGACAATTTGGGAAGAATTGTATTTCTGTTGCTGTGACAAAATGCCAAAGAAAGTTGACTTAAAGGAAACACAATTTGGTTTCCCTGGTAGTTGCAGAGGTTGTATTCGACGATCATTTGGATCCATTGTTTCTGGGAGCAAAAATTCATTCCTTTTTTTTTTTTTATTTTCATGATTGTGTAGTATCACGCCATGCGAGTACAGAACAGCTTTCTCTACCATTGATTGACAGTTGAGTTGCTTCAGTTGAGTTTCTATGAGCACTATGGTGATCAGAGATGGATCTCAGAAACAATGTACAGTGACTGAAAGCAGATGTAAACAGATGTTAATACACAGTATTTCGCTCACAGAGATGAACGACAAAGGGAGAAAAAGCTAGAGAATGCTAATTATCTTATAGCAGCTCAGTGATTGGAATATAATTAGGGGATCCTAGAGTCCGTGAAATATTTTGTCTCCCCCACTCCCCGTGCTGTTTATACAACAAATGTTCCCCTTTTGCACATCTGCTATACTTCAGTAAGAGGGCTTACTTAAAAAAAGGTTTTTTTGAATTTTTTTCAAATTTCATATAACATGTCCCCACCCAATTTAATGTACCATATTATATATATAAATCTATGTATCTATATAGATATAGATGATATAGATATATAGATAGATAGATAGATAGATAGATAGATAGATAGATAGATAGATAGATAGATAGCTGTAGAGTCAAACTGTGTTCCCAAATGCCACTTAGTATGAGTCCATCCACTGGAGCCTAGTTAACCTACCAAGAATCACATCAAGTAGACTTACTTTTAAAAGCATAATCTGTGATTGAAGAATAACAACAAAGAAATGAGAAAAATGGTAGAAGAGAGAAAGAAGTTGATGGTTGTTCTAGTTTGTCTTCCATTGCTGTGACAAAACACTCTGACCGACACCAACTTGGGGAGGAAAGGGTTTATTCAGCTTACATCTCCTGGGTCACAGTTCATCACTTAGGGAGCCCAAGGAACTCAGGGCAGGAACCTGGAGGCAGGAGCTGAAGCACAGGCCATGGAGGAAAGCTGTTCACTGGCTTACTCCCCTGGCTCATGCCCAGCCCGCCTTCTTATACCGTACACAACAATCTGCCCAGGGTGGCACCACTCATTGTGGGCTGGGCCCTCCCACACTGCTCGACAATCAACACAATACTCCACAGATGTGGCCACGGGCCAATCCAATGGAGCCAATTCCCTAAATGAGGCTCCCTCAACCCAGGTGTGTCAAATTGACACTAAAGCTATCCAGCATAATGGTTTCCATGGAAAAAAGCAAAAATATCAGAAGATCCAGAATTGAAAAGAGTTACATGTCATGGTTTGGGTCTGAATTGCCTTCCGGAGTCAGAAGGCTGAGTAATGCAATACAGTAAACACCCCACACACACCCTCTCTCTCATTCTTCTTCAACATTCTGTGAACACAAGTTTAATTCACTTTCTATCTTAAAATTTGTGACTCTAGTTAATCATGGCCAAAAAGATAGAGGTACTTGATTTCCAGTCCGTTATCCACCCTATCGATGCTGAAGGAACCCCATTTCATATTCCGTGGCTTGAAAACGACGAGCAGTGTATTAACTTTATTCAGGTAAGATTTTCACATCCTAATAATATCTTTAATGTACTAACAACTAACCTTTAAAACAATAATGATTTAACTGTGATAGCCGCTAGATTAAAACTCTGTAATTTGCCCTTGCTATTTATAGGATAAAATCAAAATCCCTTCTAATAAGATGGGAAATCCTACTGCAAGCTGCCTTCTGCCTGCCATGCCCCCCTCGGCTTCTGATTCCCATTTGTCACACACCCTTTATTCTATTGGCTGAACTGCTGGTGGTACCACACAGACCACACCGTTTTCCAATTCCATTCATCGTGGCTGCTATGCAGCTTCCACGAAATGTTCCCTGATTCCAGATCTTTTTAAATTCTTTCTTATATCATTTCTGAAAACCACCAATAGTTGTCCGAGAGGTAAGTTCTGGGGCCATTTTCTTACCAGAACACCATCCTGTAGTCGGTCTGTCTTTAGTGTGGAGGAACAAATATGTTACCATTATTTTATTATTTCTGCCATAAACTTAAGTACACTGCTACAATTAGTTTTACATCTATGTCCTTCATTATTTAGCTCATTGGTTTTCTCTCTCTCTCTCTCTCTCTCTCTCTCTCTCTCTCTCTCTCTCTCTCTCTCTCTCTCTCTCTCTCTCTCTTCCCCCCCCCCGCCCCTCACTCCCTTTTCTCAGGTTAGTTTACTGGCAGAATCTCATTATGATTACACTCATCCTACCTCAGCTTCCCAAATATAAGATTACAGACATGAGCCACGATGCCTGGCTTCATTCGTCTTTTGGACACACATCTCCTATCATTCTGCATAATGCATTGCACATTTTCATTGTTTGTAGAATGAATAAATCAATGGGCCTGGCCTGCCTTAAGGATATTCTTTTCTGTGCCTATTTGGTATCAAAACACTGTTTTCCTACTAAATATTCAGAATGGATTTTAATTTACTCATCAGCTGTTTAAAGCACTAGTATCTGAGACATAAAAATGTGATTAATCCATATCTAATCCATAACTTTTCACCAAGAAAAAACATTTTCACTTTCCCATGTCATTCTTACTCCTAGATTATTTTCTTCATATATATATACATATATATACATAAATATATATGTATATATATAAACATTGTCTCAGAAATTTAAAGTATTCATGATTTTCCACATCCCTCTCTTTGCTGTTTATAATTTTTATTTTCTCTTTTTTGGGGGGTGGCTCAATCAGAAGGACTTGGGCCCCAATTTTTATTTTCTCTTACAAATTTGTCACACAGTATCTTAGACCTAAATATTTACTTAAAGTATAAAAATTTTATTAAAATATGAACTTCATCATCTCCAACTACTACTAAAATACTCTATAAGTTTTACATTTGATGATTTTTTTGTTTCATCTTAGGAAAGAGCCAACGTTGTAACATTTGATTGTGGAAATAATATATTTGAAGAAGGTGATGAGCCAGAAGGAATCTATGTAATTATTTCAGGCATTGTCAAGGTAAAGTAGAGATAAATACACTTCTAAATAGTAGTTAAAAATTATAAAATTGAGAATTAATGACTGTAAATGCTAAGAACTGACTAGTTCCTGTCTTAGGTTAGCAGTCATCATGAAAATGATAATTTATAGTTCAGACAAAATGGCGAACAAGACCTGTGACCTTTCAAGCCATATAGCTTCTTTTAAATTTTTATTTTTTTTTATGTGTATGAGTGTTATGCCTGCATGGTCTAAGTGCACCCGTGCAGTGCAGTGCATGGCGGAAGTCAGAAGAGGACATCAGATCCTCTGGAACTGGAGTTACAGGATGGTTGTTAGCCTCCATGTGGGTGCTGGGATTCAAACCCTGGTCTTCTGTAAGAACAGCCAGTGCTCTTAACTGCTGAGCCATCTCTCTAGCTCCTCAAGCCATATATCTTCTTTTTTTAATAAAATATTTTATTGGTGGTTTGTGTGTTTCATACATCATTTCTCAGTCCAATTTAGACACACTCCCTTTTCCATGCCCCCACCCATCCCACCCCAGTTCATGCATTCTGCCATACATGTCTTGCATCTTTTTCTGTCTTTTTAAAGTTTGTTTTTTTCTGCAGAGGTTTATTGTTTGGGCAAAAGTTAATTGTTTCAGTCAGTTCTTTGATCCAGTCTTTTCGTCATTGTTGTTCCCTCCTATTTGTATTGCTCCAAAGTATGCCAATATATACGTCACATATATACCAAAATTATGACCTTTGAAACAAACTGTATGCTAATTCCAAAATATGTTTAGGAGTTCACATTTCTCCCTTCAATTTTATATTACTCTAATATATGAATGCATACCCTCCATACATATACCACAGTTACAAAGTCTGAAAATAAGTGGTCAGTCAATTCTAGAGTCCATTAAGGAATTCACATTTATAACAACATAGTTGCCTTCAGATAAAAAGAAATATAACATTAACTTTTCTCAGCTTGCCTTTCAACTAGGGACTTGGTGCCAGCATCCACAAATGAGGGATACCATTCATTGTTTGTTTTTCTGGGACTGTGTTACTTCACTTAGCACAATGGTCAAGCCATTTATCTTCTTATGGATAACGGGAACCTAGCAAAAAGACCATCTTTGAAGATTGAAATTATAAATCGTTAGTCATCCTGTGTTACAGACTGGAGGCTTTATGCATTTAAATGAATACAGATCCCCCTGTTAGCTGGTACTGTAGCCTCCTCCTTTGAACATGGAGCTATGGTCCTTTCCCATGAGCTGGAGCTACAGAACTGCTGTGAGCTAGTGCTGAGATCCCTCTCCTGTGAACTGGAGCTGTGGTTTCCTCCTGTGAGCCAGAGTCGTGGAACCCTTGTGCAAACTAGAGCTGTCTTATAGACATGAGCTACCATGCCTGGCTCTTATGACCTTGGAGTAGTGGTCCCTCTCTTGTGAGCTGGAGCTGTGATCCCCTCTTGTGAGTTTGGAGCTATGGTTCCCCCATACCCCTCTTCCTCCTGTGAGCTGGAGCTGTGGTCCCCTCCCATGACCAGGAGCTGTGGTCCTGTCTTAGGTGTTGGAATGGTACACCCCCCAAATCCCCCATGAGCTAGAGTTGTGGTCTCCACCATGAAGTAGAGCTGTGATCCCTTCTCATTAACTACAGTTGTGGTCCCCTCCTGTGAGCTGGAACTGGGGGTCCCCTCAAGTAAGCTGAATCTTTGGACCCCTACTATGAGCCATGGTTCCACATTCCTCTGGCTGATGGCTAGAACAGAATAGACCATGGAGGATTTCCTGCTGTTGGACAGCAGTTTCAGTCCTCTCTGAGCGATTGCATTCCCCACAGCCCCCTTCATGCTGAAGCCAGGCTAGGCCTCTGTTATTAGCAGATTCTGGTCGTGGGAGGACTGATTCTCCTCCCTCCATATCTGGTCCTGGGTATCCAGGCCTTGATGCTGGACCACTCTCCCATTACCAGGCATAAGTTTCCATTATTTTTCTATTACTTTTCTGCAGCCTGGGTCTGTCTTTGCCTATGCCCTAATTGAATTTCTAGTGATAAAAATCACAGTCTGAGAAGTTTAAAAGAAAAAAGAATTACAAAGTACTATAATAAGTAAACTTATATAATTCTCAAACTAAAAATATGTAACTATATCTTAGAATATAATTTTGAAATTCTATATCTACTATAATTTTGAATATTGGTTACTGACAAAACTGCACAACTAATCTTCAACAATAACGAGAAATTTGTCACTCTTCCTATAATGTGAGTTTCCTATTCATTCCCATTCCCAAATTCTCCATCTATACAGTCTTTCAATGTAGTCTTGTTGCTTAAGAAAGTAATGCTAATAGAATTTTTAACATTTTATTTTATTTGTATGAGTGTATTGTCTGCATGTATGTAAATGCACCTATGTCATGCAATGCCCATAGATGTCAAGAGAGCATCTGATTCCCCTGAAACTAGTTACAGACAGTTGTTAGCCACTATGTGGGTGCTGGGAATTGAACTCAGGTCCTCTCCAAGAGCAGCCAGTGTTCTTAACCACTGACCCATCTTTCTAATTCCTAATCTAATATTTTTAATTAAAAATTAAATAAAATAGTTATAGATTAGCCTTCGGAAATCAGAAACATCTATGTATTTAAGAATACTTTGTGTTTAAGTCATTACTAATTTAATAAGTTTCATTAGAAATGGAGGAATATTTCCAAATTCATACAGATACAGTATAATTATTAAAACCAAAGTGAGAAAAATAGTAGTTATGATAAATCAACTGGCCTTATATAATTTTCTCTTTGTTTTCTAAACAGCTTAAAAGATCAAAGCCACAAGAGAATGACCGAGTACACATGGAGCCAGAGGAAAAAGCCTGTCCTATACTTTACACAGAGTATTTACTCAGTGGGGAAATAATAGGCGAGTTAAACTGCTTAACAAATCAACCAATGCAATATTCTGCCACCTGCAAAACTGTTGTGGAGGTCAGAACACATTACCTGTGTCTTACTGTTTTTCTTGATCAATGTCTGGTAAAAAACATCAGATGTTAGAACCTACCATGACTAAATCAGAATTTAACCAGGAAATCTGGCCACAAAAAACTGTTTCATAGTAAAACTTGTCATGATACGTTAACTAGCAATACCAATACTAGTTCTAAATTTATAGAACTTCATTGAGATTAATGGAGTTTGGGACTGGGCAAATGGTCGTTCTAAGTGGTTACTTCAATCTAGCTGCATGATGCCTTTATTTGTGAATTTATTACAATGTTTATTTTTATTTTTTAAAAATGAATAGTATATATCATGATTAGGAAGAAAGAAAGGGACAAAGTCAGAGGTAAAATTTATTGGTAGGAAACCTCGTCGAAGTAGATAAAAGTTTGCCTAAACATGACTGGCGGCAAAATCCTCAGTGTGCAGGTACATGTTGGAATACTGACTAGACTGGCATTGTGTAGGTACACGTTGGAATGCTGACTGGGCTGGCATTGTGCAGGTACACGTTGGAATGCTGACTGGGCTGGCGTTGTGCAGTTACATGTTGGAATACTGACTGGGCTGGCATTGTGCAGGTACACGTTGGAATGCTGACTGTACTGGAGTTGTGCAGGTACATGTTGGAGTGCTGACTGGACTGGCGTTGTGCAGGTACACGTTGGAATGCTGACTGGACTGGCATTGTGCAGGTACACGTTTGAATGCTGACTGCACTGGCATTGTGCAGGTACATGCTGGAATGCTGACTGGACTGACATTGTGCAGGTACACGCTGGAATGCTGACTGGACTGGCGTTGTGCAGGTACACGCTGGAATGCTGACTGGACTGGCGTTGTGCAGGTACACGTTGGAATGCTGACTGCACTGGCATTGTGCAGGTACATGCTGGAATGCTGACTGGACTGGCATTGTGCAGGTACACGCTGGAATGCTGACTGGACTGGCGTTGTCCAGGTACACGTTGGAATGCTGACTGCACTGGCATTGTGCAGGTACATGCTGGAATGCTGACTGGACTGGCATTGTGCAGGTACACGCTGGAATGCTGACTGGACTGGCGTTGTGCAGGTACACGTTGGAATGCTGACTGCACTGGCATTGTGCAGGTACATGCTGGAATGCTGACTGGACTGGCATTGTGCAGGTACACGCTGGAATGCTGACTGGACTGGCGTTGTCCAGGTACACGTTGGAATGCTGACTGCACTGGCATTGTGCAGGTACATGCTGGAATGCTGACTGGACTGGCATTGTGCAGGTACACGCTGGAATGCTGACTGGACTGGCGTTGTGCAGGTACACGTTGGAATGCTGACTGCACTGGCATTGTGCAGGTACATGCTGGAATGCTGACTGGACTGGCATTGTGCAGGTACACGCTGGAATGCTGACTGGACTGGCGTTGTCCAGGTACACGTTGGAATGCTGACTGCACTGGCATTGTGCAGGTACATGCTGGAATGCTGACTGGACTGGCATTGTGCAGGTACACGCTGGAATGCTGACTGGACTGGCGTTGTGCAGGTACACGTTGGAATGCTGACTGCACTGGCATTGTGCAGGTACATGCTGGAATGCTGACTGGACTGGCATTGTGCAGGTACACGCTGGAATGCTGACTGGACTGGCGTTGTCCAGGTACACGTTGGAATGCTGACTGCACTGGCATTGTGCAGGTACATGCTGGAATGCTGACTGGACTGGCATTGTGCAGGTACACGTTGGAATGCTGACTGGACTGGCATTGTGCAGGTACACGTTGGAATGCTGACTGGACTGGCGTTGTGCAGGTACACGCTGGAATGCTGACTGGACTGACGTTGTGCAGGTACAGGTTGGAATGCTGACTAGACTGGCATTGTGCAGGTACACGCTGGAATGCTGACTGGACTGGCATTGTGCAGGTACACGTTGGAATGCTGACTGGACTGGCGTTGTGCAGGTACATGTTGGAATGCTAACTGGACTGGCATTGTGCAGGTACACGTTGGAATGCTAACTGGACTGGCATTGTGCAGATCTTGTGCAGGCAACAATAATTACTAAGAGTTCACACGTAGCAGGGATCCTGTCATGTTGAGAAGATCTTGTTTTGCTCCAGTCTCCCTAATATCTGACCGTTACAATCTTTCTGCCCCCTTTTCCACAATAGTCTCTGAGCCTTAAGCGGTGGTCAGATGTCCCATTTGTGGCTGAGCACTCTACTGACACTTATGGTCTACATTTTGATCAGTTGTGAGTTTTTGCGCT
Organism: Rhizomys pruinosus; assembly: GCA_009823505.1. Taxonomy (NCBI): domain Eukaryota; kingdom Metazoa; phylum Chordata; class Mammalia; order Rodentia; family Spalacidae; genus Rhizomys; species Rhizomys pruinosus. The sequence continues at coordinate 230,653 of VZQC01001729.1, read as the reverse complement.
AACCACAGTCTAGTGCACAAAGACACTTGGATGAAGTCTAAGAGCTGCAGTAATCTATAGGTAGAGAGATACAAATTTAGAAGGCAGTTTGATACTATGTCCATGTAGCAGAATAATAGAAATAGATTTACCCTTGGGGTCTATGAAGTCCTCAACCATGGGTTCTGTGCCAGATTTCTAATACTAGTATCTGTTTCCTCTTATGGAAAGGCCTGAAATCTGATTGGCAAGGTGCTGGGTACCCTATAATGCTCACGCCACTGGTGCACCCAGTACTTGACATACTGATCATTATTATAAGTTCACATGGTTTACAGCTGGATAAGGCTCTTGATGGCTTCCCCCATCAACAACCTACACAGCACTTTCCAGTACTATGATAGCTAGCCAGCAAAGAGGAAGCTTCATGTGCCATACCAACTTGATTTCTCCATGTCCTGTAACCCATGTGTGTGGTATCTTTAGCAGTAGGGTCTTACCATCAAGTTCTAGTGGGCAACCAAGAGTAATGCCAGTAGCTATATTGTTTTGAGTGTCTCAGGATACCTCTGATGAACACCTAGAGGGCGCTATCCCACACCTGACAGTGGGTTTTTATTTCACAAGCTCTGGCTTCTGGGTAGAGCATAACCCCTGTGTAGTGTAACTTACACTTAAAATAATAGATTTTTAATGTTCTATCACAAAAATATTATAAGGTGATGTAAATTTTAATTATCTTGACTGAGCTCACAATGAATGTGCAGATCAAAACATCACATGGTGCCTCAATATACATTATTATTTGTCAATTTAAAATAATAAAAATAATTATGTAAAAAGAGTGACTGTTATTTAGCTTGCTTTAATTTCTCATTGTGGTGTGGAGAGATGGCCTAGTGGTTAAGAGTGCCAACTGCTCTTACACAGGACCCGGGTTCGATTCCCAGCCCCCACATGGCGGCTAAGAACTGTCTTTTACTCCAGTTCCAGGGGAATCCGACACCTGCTTCTGACCTCCATGGCATTGCACAACACAACAAGGGTGCACAAATCTACATGCAGACAGTACATTCATACGTATAAAAAATAATAAATAAAAAATATTTAATTTCTCATTGTACACATGTATCTAACATCAGACTATACCCCAGAAATATACACAGTGAAGAAAAAAAAAAACTAATGAATCTCTGTTGAATCAAGGGGGCTTTTAGAATTTAGCCTACAACAAGATGACAAATATGTACCAATATATACATTTCATGAGCTTTCTTGGGCATAATGTGAATTTTATTCTTTTGTGTTACTATAAATGAAACCTTATTTCTTAGAGTGAAAATGTCTACATATTGTTAAAGTTATCTATTACATTTTCCAGGCATATTTTATTCCCATCAGTCACTTGTATGAAGGCTTTGAAAAAAGATGTCCTGCCATGAAACATAGAATGTGGCAAAAAATTGGACTTGCTATCACTGCCCAAAAAATCAGAGAACATTTATCTTTTGAGGTAAGATGGATTTGTGTCCTCCCTAAACAAAACGGTATTAAGATGCTGGTAGAAATTGACTGAATTTACACTAAGCACTTCGTGAACAAATAAAATACTCTGAAATTGTGTTTTTCTTAAAGGACTGGAACTACAAGATGCAGTTAAAGCTCTGTAATGTTTCTGTAAAAGATATACCAAAGACCACAAAAACGGACATCTATAATGAGAATGTCACCCATGTCATCCTCATACATGGATCTGCAGAAGACTGTCAGTTGAGAAAAATTTATAAGGCGCCTTTCTTAATTCCTGTAACATGCCCTCAGGTAAAGAAATATTGACTCATGTCTTCAGATCAATATGCCTTATATCCAAAAATGTATGAACATGAGTAAAACCATCACTATAATTAGGCTGTTCACCTTCCCTTCTCCTCCGTTCCTTCACTCTACCACCTGATCATAAGTTACCAACATCTGTCCTGTTTATCAGTTGCTTTGATACTCAGTGGCCTAAAAACAAGATTTTTCTTCATCCAACATCAATGAAGCTCTTCAGGCCATACAACTGTGTCCACAGCTGGATTTTTTTTTAAGTGATTCTTTTTAAAAATTTTTTGTATTTATTTATTTTCTTTTTTTAGTTTGGAGAAATTTTCATCTATTATTCTGTTGATGATCTGATCAATACCTTTCTCTTGGGATTCTTCTCCTTCCTCTATTCCTATGATGCGGAGGTTTGATCTTTTCATAGTGTCCCACAGTTCCTGGTTGTTCCACTTTTGTTTATTTAAAAATTTTTCATAATCTTTACTTGAGGTTTTTAGTTGTTCCGTGTTATCTTCCAGGTCTGATATTCTTTGTTCTGCTTCCTCCATTCTGCTTCTGAGGCTTTTTCCATTCCATTTCCTCTTCTGATTTCTTTAGTATTTCCACTTCCTTTTGGAGCTTCTCGATCCCTTCCTGTAGCTCTTTGCTTCGCTGGTTGGTTTCCTTATCTTTTTCAGCATGGGATCTTTTCAGTGTTTCTACTTCCTTCCGGAGCTTGTCATTCTCTCTCTCTCGGTCCTCATTCTCTTTTCTTAGTTCTTTAATTTGTTCTTTATGATCTTGTAGTTCTTTAAGTATGTTCCCAATTGTGTTTCTGATGTCTGTGTCCTGGGGCATCCCNTTTCTTTAAGTATGTTCACGATTGTGTTTCTGATATCTGTGTCCTAGGCCATCTCCAGGGGGATCTCACTGTAGGAATCTTCCATAGGATTGGTAGAGCTTGGTGTGGGATTATCCAGCACCTTTCCCATATTGTCTCTTTTTCAAGTTCCTGGCGGCATATGGGCTTCTCCTTGCCTGTACTCCAATGTGTTGAAGGCTTGCTTTGTTTGCCTCCTTCAGATGCCTTCGTAATCCCAGTTGAGGGGGTGGGGGTGCTCTTTGGGAGATCTCTGATCAATTTTCTATATGTATGAGTGTACTGTCTGCATGTAGGTTGGTGCCCCCATGCCGTGCAATGCCTCAGAGGTCAGAAGAGGGCATCAGATTCCCCTGGAGTTAAAGACGATTCTTAGCCACCATGTAGGTGCTGGGAATCGAACCCAGGTCCTCTTCAAGAGCAGTTTGTGCTCTTAACTGCTGAGCCATTTCTCCATCCCCACCAGCTGTATTTTATATTAGTTAGTTGTCCCTAGTAAAAGAAAACTCATTAATTTCATCCATGTATTGCAGGAGACTGTATCAATATTACTCCAGAAGTTTCTGCCCCATTGAATTGAATGGCAGTAGTTTTCTCCTGGAGTCTTTTGACAATGAATGTAAAAAAAAATACTTTCTCATATTTGAACTGTTACAAGTTCAAAAGGACAGCCTGAGCCAGATACAAAATTAAAGAAATCCTTTGTGTTTGTGTGTGTGTGTGTGTGTGAAAGAGAGGGAGACAGAGAGAGAGAGTGAGAGAGAGCACATTCGTGTCTGGTGAGAGAAACTACAAAAGGCATACATCAGTGGGAATTGGAGACATATAAAATACAACTACTGGGGCTGGAGAGATGGTTCAGTGGTTAAGAGCACCGACTGCTCTTCCTGAGGACCGGGGTTCGATTCCCAGCACCCACATGGTGGCTAAGAACCATCTTTAAGCCAGGGGTGGTGGTGCATGCATTTAATCCAAGCACTCAGAGGGATCCAGAGGCAGGCAGATCTCTGTGAGTTCAAGGCCAGCCTGGTCTACAGAGTGAGTTCCAGGACAGCTGGGGCTATAGGGAGACTGTGTCTCAAAAAAAAAATACAACTACAGGAATTGAATTGGGACGAGAGACACAGAATCAATTCAACCACCCTCAGACACAATGAAATACATTTTTAAGAAGCTACTATATGACAGAAACAGTGCTAGAATAGTGAAACAAGAAAGACATATGAGACTTCTGACCTATCCTCAAGTTAGCTCTCGACCAAGCAGAAAGAATCAGGTATATGTGTGTATTGATAGCTACAGCTGTGATAGAAGTACATCCAGGATAGACTTAGGACACAGGAGAAAAAGGCAAGGTGGAACTGAGCTTGTCTTCCTCAGCACAGCATCACAATTTCCTGCCAAGGCAATTTTGATTATGTTTTAATTATTAAGGAAAGGTTCAACCGCTGTCAGGCTAAGAGAAAAATAAAGACTCCAGCTATTTTAGCAGATTTTTTGATTGGTGAGAACTGAAGACTGTTTACAAAGGATCTGCCAGTCTATATCATCAGAGTGCTACTGAAGATCAGGTCAAATGAATTGATCACCCTAGAAATAATGCATTCTCGAGTGGCATTACTTAACAGATATTCTGACAGTGTGTATGAAGTTAGTATCATTAATTTTGAGAAGGCTTATTTGGATGAGTTTCTTCCAAATAGAGAGGTGAAATGAAAGAAAAATCCTAAGCTTGATATTGGTTATATTAATAGAACATTTTAGTACCAGTACCTTTATAATTGCATCTTTTTGTTTGTATTCCTAACTCCCATTTTCATTCTCTGTGATCTTGATACAGCTTATTCTTTGCATTTAACTGATTCAATTCCTTCTTGATACAATATGGTCTATGAATATTTTTGTACCAACAGCACCTGTGTGGCAATCATGGCTGGGCAAGAAGCAGCTCCCTTGGGGCTGATGACCCTGCCTCCCACAGGCTCACAAAATGGCCTTTCAGGCTGGGTGTGGTGGCGCACGCCTTTAATCCTAGTGCTTGGGAGGCAGAGGCAGGCGGATCTTTGTGAGTTCAAGGCCAGCCTGGTCTACATAGCGAGTTCCAGGACAGCCGGCTCTACAGGGAGACCCTGTCTCAAAAAGAACCAAAAAAAAAGTGGCCTTTCATACCCAGAAGCTCACAGCACTGCGCCTGAGAACCAGGGCCTTCACTGCTCCAAACTCCCAAAGCTGGACGCTTTTGGTAGCTAGGTCCTTAAGGAGAAGCTTATTTCTCTGGACTTGGGGAGCCAATGCCCATTAGTTTAAAATATGTTTGGTAAATTAAACTGTAACCTTGAGTTGATGTATGCTGCACAGCCTTGTCTCATGAGAAAGTTTATGCAAGAAGGTTTGCTGAGTAGTTATCTCCGGAAATGCCAGTACTGCCCTAGTTTCTCAGGAGACACTGTTCTCTCAGGAAGGCGTACGATGGCAGTAATGTTCTCTTGCTCATGTTTGACTGAACTACTGTGTCCTGGCCACTTCATTATTATTCGTTGTTCTATAACACTATTCACCTGTGACTCTAATGAGTATACGTATAAAAGCAGAATTCTCTGTGGCTTTATTGCTTATGCGTGGATGAAGAAATAAAGCAAAGACATAAAACCGCATGGGCCCCCAGGTTCCTTTTTTCAGAGCCCTGTAATCTTCAGGTCCAGTGGCTGCTGGTGGCCACAAGGTGGCACACAACTGCCTGTAGCTCATTGTATGAGATCCAATGCCCTTTTCTGGCCTCTGCTGGCACCTACACTCCCATGTATATTCCCCCACATAGACATAGCATACACATAACTTAAAATGAAATAAATCTTTAAAAAAAATCATCTCTGAAAAAGGAATATCTGGGGATGTATATAGTGGTAAATGCACATGCACAAGGTCATGGATTTGAGCTCCAAACAAAAGAAAATGTATGATGGTCTCAGCAGATCCTAAGATGACTAAGAGTCTAAAGGAAATGTTACTAAGTAAATATCACCAACACCAACATCAGCATGGTAGCTGATGAGAGGACATGAAACCATCTTTTCTAGGACAGCCCTGCCCATAATGTTGAACACAAAGTCTTTGCTCGATGTTTTCCTTTTAATAGTTTATTATTTTTATTTTATATGTATGAATGTTTTGCCTGCGTGTGTGTAAGTACACCACGTGCATGCAATGCCTGTGGAGGCCAGAAGAGGGCATTAACTCTCCTGGAACAAGAGTTAAGTATGGTCATTAGCTGCCATGTGAGTACTGGGAACCAAACCCAGATCCTTTAGTAGAACACCCAGTGCTCTTAACTGCTGAGTCATCTCTCCAGCCCTGTTTGCTGTTTTCAATGTTATTGATAATCAGGCCCTTTCATTTTCTCATTTGGAAATGATATATCAATGGTAGTATAATAAATCATGACCTTCACAAAACCAACTTATCCAGGAGTTTTAAGATATTTGTATTATATATGCAGATAGAGTGATACTTTCAAATTTGTCATGATGTTTAAAGAGGAATTAGAACAGGAACTTATAAGAGAAACATCTAATTTCAAAACATGTTCAGAAATTAACTCAAGTTCTGTCAACTTTCAGATACAAGGCATTGAAGATTTCACAAAAGTAATGATTATTCAAATGTCAATTGCTATGAGAAAGTTCAGATGGAATGTACAAAAGTTTAGACTATCATCGAAAGGTTCTGTGACGCCGCCACTAAAAGGCGAGTTTGACTTCTTGGGAATAATTATGATAGTCCTTTCCTTTTATTAGAGAGCCGTATATATTTGGAAACAAGGGTGTGCCTTCTACCTAGAGTATGGAGGACTCCCTCTTAACTGCTGCATTTGATGTGTTAAACTTTTCATCACTCTATCATAAAGAACTTATTGGAGGGAAATTTGGGGGGATTCAGGATTCATATATCTTATTCTGTGGTTCAACCACTCTGTTGCCATGGGTTTGCAGTAAGAAAACAAAAACAAGAAACACAATGGCAGCAGAGCCCTGGGGCAGAGCAGGTGTTTACCCCCTGGGATCCATGAAGCAGAGCCCTGGGGCAGAGCAGGTGTTTACCCCCTGGGATCCATGAAGCAGAACCCTGGGGCAGAGTAGGTATTTACCCTCCCGGAACCCATGAAGCAGAGACAGGGAGCACGGCCAGATGAATCCTGGGGCAGAGCAGGTGTTTACCCTCCTGGAATCCATGAAGCAGGGAGAGGGACAGGGCCAGATGAATCCTGTGGCCTACCTTCTCCAGCTTCATCTGTCACAGTTCCGCTACATCCCAAGTGTCCATTCAAAGTCTGAATCCATCAGTGATCAAACAGCTGGTTAGTAAGAGACCTACAGATCTGATCATCTCCAGAAATATCCCCAAAGATACACTCAGAAGTTTATTTTACTGATCTCCTTGATGTTGCTCTCTCCAACCAAGTTACCATTTGGTAGAAGTCAAGATTAATCATTGTACAGTCTATGAAGATGGAGCTGTACATAGAAATTTTTGTGTTGTATCTATATGAGTAAACCTGAATAATTATAAAAATAATATGAGCCAGGGGCTGGAGAGATGGCCTAGCGGTTAAGAGTGCCAACTGCTCTTGCAGAGGACCCAGGTTTGATCCCCAGCACCCACATGGCAGCTGAGAACCATCTTTAACTCCAGTTCCAGGGGAATTGGACACCCTCTTCTGACCTCCACGGCATTGCACTACAGGTGCACAAACCTACATGCAGACAGTATACTCATACACATAAAAAAACAAATAAAATATTTAAAAGTATATAAAAATAACATGAGCTGGGTGTGGTGGCACACGCCTTTAATTCCAGCACTCGGGAGGTGGAGGCAGATGGATCTCTGTGAATTCAAGGCCAGCCTGGTCTACAGACTGAGCTCCAAGCTAGCTGGGGCTATAGGGAGACCCTGTCTCAAAAAGACAAAAAAAAAAAAAAAAAGAAGAGAAAAAAGAAATATTAAAATTAATTTTAAAACTTTTGTCAATTAAAAATACTATTAATCAAGAAATTAGCAAAGGATGGTTCACAAAAAAATACCCAGTGTACTTTGAAAACAAACTATTAAATCAGGTATAGTGGCAGTGGCACGTGCCAATAATACCAGCACCGATGAGGCTGTAGAAGAAGTATCCAGAGTTTGAAGTAAGCCTGGGCTCCCTAGTGAGACCTGTGGAGAGAGAGGGGGAGAACGAGAGAGAAAAGAGAGAGGGGGAGGAGGAGAGAGAAAGAGGAGGAGACAAATGAGAAAGGATGCTCGATGTTGCAAATATTTAAAGAAACCAAATATTCTACTTCAATGGTGTCTTAGTGACTTTTCTCATTGCTGTGACCCAATATTTGACCCAAAGTAACTTAAGGCAGCAAGAGTTTAGTTTGGATCTAGCTCACCATGGCAGGAAAGGCACCGCAGTGGGCGTAGGAGGTGTCTGCTTGCATTTCGTCCACAGGAAACAGTGAGAGGAAGACAGAGTTCAACTGTCTTTCTGCTATTTCCGTTTTGTTCCGGTTGAGACCTCGGGCTCTGGGACAGAGCTACCATATTCAAGGGGTGGGGGTCCTCTTCAGCTAAAGCTTTTCCAAAACCTCCTCAAATCACACGTGTCTCAGGTGATTCCAAATCCAGTCAAGTTGATGATAAGGATTGCCCATCACAGTGAGGTTTTTTTTTTTGGCCAGGCATGATGGCACATGCCTTTAATCCCAGGCAAGCAGATCTCTGTGAATTCAAGCCTAGCCTAGTCTACATAGTATGTTCCAGGCCAGCTGGGGTTACAAAGAGACCTTGTCTTAAAAGAGGGGCTGGAGAGATGGCCTAGCGGTTAAGAGCGCTGACCGCTCTTACAGAGGACCCGGGTTCGATCCCCAGCACCCACATGGCGGCCAAGAACCGTCTGAAACTCCAATTCCAGGAGAACTCCAGTTCCAGGGGAATCCGAGACCCTCTTCTGACCTCCGCGGCATTGCACGACACGGGTGCACAGACTTGCATGCAGACAGTACATTCATACACATACGGAAATAAATAAAATTAATTAAAAAATTTTTTAAAAAAAAAGAAAAGAAAAAGAAAAAAAAAGAATTATATTTCAAATAAAGAGCATAGTGAAGCTAATATATATTCTAACTTTATTAATAATTTATTAATACCAGTATAAACTAACAAAGTAAGTTCGGGAGATTCCAAAGTCATAACTTGCTGTATATTTTTATTAAATAATGCAATTTCTAGACATGCATTGCAAAAATATAAAACAAAGAATGAAATAATAATTGTTAAAAATATCAAAAATGCCAGGCGTGGTGGTGCATGCCTTTAATCCTAGCACTTGGGAGGCAGAGGCAGGTGGATCTTTGTGAGTTCAAGGCCAGCCTGGTCTACAATGTGAGTACCAGGACAGCTGGGGCTACAGGGAGACCCTGTCTTGAAAAGAACAAAAAAAAAAAAAATAGAATTTGTCAAACTATGTAAGAGTTAACTAAATTAACTCGGCTATCAACAAGACTGAATATTACATAGTCATTGAAAGATTAATTTTGTGATAGATATGGTGGCAGACATCTTTAGTCCCAGAACTCAGGAGGTAGAAGCAAGTGGATCTCAAAAATGATCTACAGAGTGAGCGCCAGACCTGCTAAGGCTACAGGGAGACCCTGTCTAAAAACCTGGGGTATCTGGAGAGAAAGCTCAGTGGTTAAGAGCACTGGCTGCTCTTGCAGAGGACGTGGCTTAGTTCTCAGCATTCACATGGGGAATGACAACCATCTGTAACACCAGTTCCAAGGGATGCCCTCTTCTGGCCTCTATGGGTATTACATGACACAGGTGCACTTACCTACATGTAGGCAAAACACTCATATACATAAAATAAAAGAAAATATTTTTAAAGATTAATTTTCCATGTTGTAAGGTGGAAAAGACCTATGGTAGCTGTAAAATGAAAATACCAGTACTTCAATATTATGATGCTAATTTTTAATGAATTTTATCTTCACTAAGTTATTTAAGTTTGAAACATTTCTTAAGAATTTCATATATAAGTACTATATTAAGTTTGCAACTTTTTATTATTTTTAATTATGTGTATTTCTATGAGAGAAAGAGAGAGAGAAAGAGAGACTATGTACATGTGTATGCAGGTGCTCTCAGAGGCCTCTGGCATCAGGTCCCCTGCCTGACATAGGTCACCAAACGCAGGTCCTCTGAAAGAACAGTATGTGCTCTCAGCTGCTGAGCCATCTTTCCAGCCCCAATGAGTTTGAAACTTTGTGAACCTAAAATCCTGTCATCATGTAGGTTCCCACCAACCTTACAATTAAACACCTTCAGATTATGGTGCTGGAACCCTTTAGCATCAACTCCTTCTGCAGTTGCCGCCTCTTCTCCTCTCTGTCCAAATCTTAGGCAGGTCAAACAGCCAGTGTTTCCCCTCAAACAGAAGACCTGGTGGTCTGTCTCCTGAGCCTTTGCATAGACTGTTCCTTCCGCCTGGAACCTTACAGACCTGGCCTATACCACATCTCTTCATTCATGGACTTGCTCTGCCTTATTTTTCAATCGTTTTTCCTTCAGGCCATCATCAGTGATCATCTCAAAACTAGTGTGACTCTCCCTGGTGCTCCCCAACCCAATATGTGCTCCCCACTTGTAGGCTACATCTGTTTCTATCTCCACATTTGTGGGCCTGTCCTTTCTGCTAACTAGAAAATTCAAAAAAGCATAGCTCAGCTTCTCTTTCTTGTGGGTCCTCATTGCTTACAGATACCCCTGGCACTTCCAATACATATTAATATAAAAGTGTCTGGGGAATACTGAAATAATAGAGCATTTTTCTCTCCCTATTTTTCAAGTTTGTATGCATTTGTTATATAACTTTACAATATAAGCCTGTTTTAAAAAGTGGCCTTTCTTCCCACTGATGCCAGCAACCTCACAGATCCTGAGTGCCTGTGACTTGAATTGGATGTAGTTTGACAGTTAAACTAGCTAAAACAGTGTCTAGTGCCAGTGGTTGAGCTTAACTGTCCTGTTTTTGGAGCAGATTCACTTGAAACGTTGGATGAAAGCCTTGATGAGGAAATATCCAGTAAGGACGAGGTAAACCCAGAGCCTTTTTAAGTTTTAATAAAAGAGAATCTGCAGTTTATGGAAAGTACCACTACATTTTTCTTATTTTGAAGGAATTCACCAAGTAGTCATCCTGTAGATTTGGGTATAAAAATTTCTCTTTACCCTGGGTATGATAGGCATTGTTAACTGATTTTCATGTAGATATTATAAAATGACAAACAAGTTCAAGACACACCAGAATATTTGTCTTGAATCACATTAGCATGCAGGTGTTAGCAGGGACAGCTATGGATGTAGTGTGAATCCCTTCCATCCCATCCTATGCTGAATTTGGCCTGGTCTGAAGGCCCTCTCAGCTACCTCTGCTATACATCTGGGATATTACAGTCTGAAAGCTGTCTGCCCCTATATCCACTCAGCATAGGTGCTGAGCATTAAGTATTTTAATTTATTCTGTCCCAGACTAAACTAAATTTCTCAGAAAGCCCCACATTAACCTACCTGGGCCTATAACAACAAAAGAAAATGACAACTGAAAATAAAGAGGATGACAAGACTTAAGATAAAAATATAAGGTAATTTCCATAATGCAGTGATTAGCTACATACTGGATTCAGCTTCATGGTATGGGGGGGGGAGCCAACAAAGCTAATGTTCTTTCTTTTACATGTTTTCAAAGACTACCGCCTGTTTTTTCAATTTTAAAAATGACATACACTTGTAATTCCAGTGCCCAGGAAGTAGAGGCAAAGAGATGTTGGTTGTATGACAGTTGATTCTAAAGCAGCATTAAGTGTGAAAACCAGGGTTCAATAGAAGACAGAAATGCCAACGAGTGGAACTTGTAGCGGGAACCATCAAATTGTGTTGTCCAACAGATGCTTTTGGTGGTTGATGTTAGATCTTGGTTGTTTCTGGGCCTGCTTGCTTCTCCCTCCACACCGCTACAACCACGAGAATATGGTTCTCCTTTACAAGATGAGGACCCTTCAAACATGTGTCACAACATCAAGCTACTCGTTGCTCTTGTCCCCAGGACAGAGCATGCAGGACTGCCACTGCCTCAGTACCAGTCTCTCCTCTGCTCTTAGACAATTCCACACCAGCCCCATTCCATAAATTCAACCCTTGTGCTCTAGTTTCACTTCTGTCGCTGTGATGAAATAACACTGACACACAGCAATTTAGGGAAGAAAGGGTTTTATTTCAGCTTGTAATTCCAGGTTACAGTCCATTATTGTGAGGAAGTCGAGGCAGGAACTTCCAGCAGCTAGTCACATCACATCCCAGTCGAGAGCAGAGAGAAATGAATGCACACCTTTGCTTCCTTGTGCCTGGCTGGATTTCTCTACTCTGTGTAGTTTAGGATTCCATGCCCAGGGAATGTGCTGCCAGCAGGATGCTCGGACCTCCCACATCAATTAACTTAATTAAGACAAGCCCCCATAGGCATGCCCTAGGGTCAACCCAATATAGACATTCCCTCATTGAGACTGTTTTCAGATGATTCAAAGTTGTATCAAGTTAGCAATTAGAGTGGACCATCACACCTTGTTCACAGACTCCAAATTTGACTTCTGTTTCCCTCTCAATTTCTAGATTCAAGAGAATAGTGACTTATTTGAAGACAATATTAACATCTAAGGGGACTCCTGGCAACAGCCTAAAAAGAAGGTCCAGTAAGCTGCTTAAGTTTCCTCAACATGATCAAGCAAACAAGCCAAAGTTCATGTGCTCTTGGTGTGATAGTGTCAATTAAAGTGTATCCCACTAGTTAACTGCTTCTCCAGATGATATTGTTTCTAAACTCAGAATAAAAAAAAAACAAAAAACGAAACCTTTAAAATCATGTACTATTGGAAGATATAAAAAGGTAACAAATTATAACAGTAATTAAGAGGACAAAAGTTATCAGAGGGCAATTAAATAGCAATTTAAGATAGATATGGGTTGATTGTCCGCTAACCCTGAAGGAACCGAAAGAGAAACGGCTTCCAACGACAAAAATGTTCAAAGTAGAGAAACAGGGGATGACATTGTAGCTCAGGTGATAGAGTGTTTGCCAAGCATGCATGAAGCCCAGTATTCCATCCCCTGTACTGAAGAAGAACCCATGTAAGAAGCTTTCTTTTTATACAGCACAGGGATCATGCTGCCCTGCTAAGGGAGATGGGGACACAGCACCCGCTTTGCAGACACTGACAGCTGGCCTCTCAGCGCAGAGACCAGCCGGCTACTTCCCGTAACCCAGCCTAAGTGGTAATTCCAACTTGGACCCTTAGCCTGGACCCATGAGACACGTGTTTCACTCTTGGCCGTGACTTCTCACTTGCCCAGGGCCTGGACAGGAATTTCAGGCTGCTGGCTGCTGGCCTCCCTTCAGCCAATACTCACACAACACCAGCTGCCGAGATTGGTGATCCGCAAAGAACCGAACGAAATTCAGGCCTACCTTAGCCTGTATGTGCGCAATAATTAATAAAAATAATGGCTGGGAATTCCGTGATGTTACTATGAAATTCAAATTTACTCCTTGCCACAGCTTGCTCTTATAAACCACATGACGTCAGTTCCCAGTTCCCAGGACTAATCATAGGCTCCCCAATCCGCGCCACTGAACACCTTGCTCCACCCAGCACCATGTACCTAGGTCACGTTGCTTGCTCCTCCTTGGGGCGGAGCCAGACTCTTGGCCATGCGGTGCCCTGAGGCATACCAGCTGGAAAGCTATGCTGCAATTCAAACTGGTTTCCCTACAAGCCCGGCTTGGTATGCACACCTGTAATCTCACAGTACAGGAGGAGGGGGGCAAGAGGAACAGGGATTCAAGTTTAAGACCACTGGGAAGCCGGGCGTGGTGGTGCACGCCTTTAATCCTAGCACTTGGGAGGCAGAGGCAGGCAGATCTTTGTGAGTTCAAGGCCAGCCAGGTCAACAGAGTAAGTTCCAGGACCCTGTCTCAAAAAAGACCAAAAAAACACCACTGTGATACATGACACCCTGCTTCAAAAAAAAAAAAAAAAGCTGGAGAGATGGCCTAGCGGTTAAGAGCACCGACGCTCTTGCAGAGGACCCGGGTTCGATCCCCAGCACCCACATGGTGGCTAAGAACCGTCTGTAACTCCAATTCCAGGAGAACTCCAGTTCCAGGGGAATCCGAGACCCTCTTCTGACCTCCGCGGCATTGCACGACACGGGTGCACAGACCTGCATGCAGACAGTACATTCATACACATACAGAAAAAAAAAAAAAAAGCAAAAACAATTGAGGAAAATGAGTTGACTATTCAGAAAGCTGATCTCCAAAATGTGTCTAGGGGAAATAATTGTGTGCATGAGTGTGTGTTTGTGTGTGTGTGTGTGTATCTGTGTGTATGTGTATGTGTGTGTATTCATGTTACATGAATCACATCACTAGGTTGAAAAATAAAAATATATCAGTCAATAGGCTTATTTCCATCTAAATAAACATAGCCCTACAATGCAGCCTTTTCTGTCAAGGGCCATATTTTAAAATATGGCCAGAGACATGGCAAAGCTGAGTATTCACCTGTCACATTCAAGGCTGCGACACTGCAGAAATAATGTCACTAAAAATGCATGGAAAGGCAACAATACACTATGAAAACATAAGAATTATGTTCTCAGGGGCCAGAGAGGTGATTCAGTGGTTAAGAGCACTGGCTTTTCTTGCAGAGGACCCAGGGTTCAAATCCTAAACTCCACATGGCAGCTAACAAAACTCAGCAACTCCAGTTCCAGGGGATCTGACACATTCTACTGTCCCCACGGGCACTGTATAACATGGATGCACTTATATACATGCAGGCACAGCACTCAAGCACATAAAAATTAATTTAAGGGGCTGGAGAGATGGCTCAGTGGTTAAGAGCACCCACTGCTCTGGCAGAGGACCTGGGTTTGATTCCCAGCACCCACATGGTAGCTAAGAACTGTCTTTAACTCCAGTTCCAGGGGAATCCGATGCCCTCTTCTGACCTCCGAGGCATTGCATGACATGGGTGCATCAACCTACATGCAGACAGTACACTCATACACATAAAAAAATAATAAATAAAAAAATAATTTAAAAAAATTTTCTCACAGTTAAATTCTTTACCTTGGAAAATTGTATACAACTGTTCTAGTCTGTCCTCAATTGCAGTGACAAAACACTGACCAATACTAACTTGGGTAGGAAAAGGGTTTATTTCACTCACATCTCCTGAGTCACCACTTAGGGAGCCCAAGGTATTAACTCAGGGTAGGAACCTGAGGCAGGAGCTGAACCAAAGGCCATGGAGGAACACTGCCCCATGTTCAACTTGAACAATCTGCCCAGGGGTGGCACTGCCCACAGTGGGTTGGACCCTCCCATAACTTTCAGCAATCAAGAAAACAGCCCACAGACATGGCCACAGGCCAGTCCAATGGAGACAATTCTCCAACTGAGGCTCCCTCAACTCGGGTGTGTCAAGTTGACACTAAAGCTACCCAGCACGACATCATAATAAAGAAAGCTCTATAGTTCCATCAGGCGAGCTCGTGAAGCTCCAAGCCAGGTGAATGACAATGCCCGACATGGGTGAACACAGGAAACTAGGAAAGCCAAAATTAAAAAAGTGAGCAATTAACATTTTCTTTCTCAAACATATAAAATTGTAGTCAATGATAGAAATGAAAATCGAGTAATAATGTTCGTATGTTTTACTGGCAGAAGCATAAAAGCATCTCCTAATGAAAGTCCTAAAGCTGCTCTCTGACTCAATGACTCTACTTTGGGGTATCAAGCCAATGACAGCGATCCAAAATATTTAACATAACCCCCAAGACTATCATTTGACTTTGACATGAACAAACATCTATATCAACAGATAGGCAACCAACATTAGACCAAAGAAATGGTCCCTAACCAAGTCTAGCTCAAACTTTTGGAGATATTTATGGGAGCATGAGTGACTCAAAGGCGACGGCCTCCAGGAAGCCCACCCTAGCGCAGGTGACAGCTTCAGAAGGCTGCATTCCTGGTGTCCCTCACGCACAAACAAAAAAAAGCCTTTTTTTTTTTTTTTTGGTCTTTTTGAGACAGGGTCCCAAAGGCTTTTCTTACTGGCAATTATTACCTTTATATAACTTTGGAGAAAGGGCCCTGCGAATGTTGTAAGCTTTGTAAGCTTCCCATCTGTTTCCAGAGCCCCACCCCCACCCCCACCCCCGACCTCCAGGAAGGAATGTTTCAATTCTCAGGATGCAGTTACACAAGAACACTACCACTTCTAATGCTAAAAAAGAAATAAAAGAGCTTAAATGGCCAACAGCAAGAATGTAGGTGACATTGCTATGGAAACCCCATGCAAGAAAAAGGCAGGGAACCTTTTAAAAGGCTTACCGAATAGTCTAAAGGAAAACACAAAGAAGGCGACACATAATCGACATCCTTTCCTGTGAGGAATGCCAGGGAAAAATAAACCCAAATTGTTATTATGCAAATAGAGAGATGGGCAGGTGGCTTTGTTCACATAGTCCATTGGTTCTGTTAGTCTTTTAATGAAAATTGATAACTGTTAAGCATTATGAAATAGAAGTTATATACAACTGCCCATTTTTTCACCACCCTTTATGTTCAGCAGGGCTGTGAAAGGGAGTGAGAATCCCCTTCGAGCCGAAATGACCTGAGCGGACAATCCTCCTGATAACTCATGAGGCATCCTGTCTGCTTCTGTGAGCCCCAATGGCTTCACAGACTCTGACTCCCAGGTCAAATCGTGCTGAGTGATTAAGGCTCAGTGGCTCAACTGCACTCCTTAGCCTAGGGAATAATGACTAGGAAATATTTGGTGAAGGGGTAGAACTGAGCCTCTAAGACTTCTATTCTGGGTTTTAGGTCAGTGTTGAAATATTCCAAAACCGTCCATTTTTATTTGAAACTTCACAATTCTGTCAGAAATGGTCGGCGAGACTACTGAAGACTGAGGCGCGAACTGGTGCTGCTGCCGCAATTATGCAAGGTCTCCTATGGCCAAAACACTAACCATTCTCATTCTGCACAGAGCTGGTGGGGCCACGCAAGAAAGAAATGTGAAAAATTTTTTTTGACAAGCCAATTCAGATCATAGATATTTTCCAAATGTTATTCAATACAAATTATTATTTCAAATATCAAAACATCTAAGATACTCTTAGAGTAAATTTCACTCTTGCTGCCAAGAAAATGTTATATGTTGCCAAGTTTGCAGATTGCTCTTAAAGCAATAAATGTTTTGATTATTTGATGAATAATAATAATAGAAGGCTATTTATTAAAACATGGTTTAAATGTTGCTCATGGTCCAAGAATTGGTTTTTGTGATTCACCCTTGGGAGCTCTCAGAGTTATAGCAGTAAGGAATGGAGACTGACTTTTTAGCATTATCTTTACAACAAATAAGCACAATGGTGTTTTTCATAATTTTGGAAAACAGTCCTTAGCTGGATGCGGTGGGGCACGCCTTTAATCCCAGCACTCGGAGGCAGAGGCAGGCAGACTTCGGTGAGTTCAAGGCCAGCCTGGTCTACAAAGTGAGTTCCAGGCCAGCTGGGACTAAAGGGAGACCCTGCCTCAAAAATACTAAAAAAAAAAAAAAAAAGTCCTTACCCATTAAAAACTTGTTTTATGTATGCTATGTGTCTGAGTTTCATTTCTGTTTCTCTGTTAAAATGCCCTGACCAAAAAGTAACTTAGGGAAGGAAAAAGTTTATTTGGCTTATAATTCTAGGTCACAGTCTGTCAATTCAGGAAAGTCAAAGGCAGCAACTCAAGCAGTTGGTCACGAAAGGGTTTAATTGGCTTACAATTCCAGGTCACAGTCTCTTCTTTCAGGGACATCAAGGCACCAACTCAAGCAATTGGTCATGTCACATCCACAGTCAAGAGCAGAGAGAAGGAATATGTTTATCCTTACTTGCTGCTGTTTATACGCAACTAATTTTCTTCATTCTTAC
This sequence comes from Rhizomys pruinosus, assembly GCA_009823505.1. Classification (NCBI taxonomy): domain Eukaryota; kingdom Metazoa; phylum Chordata; class Mammalia; order Rodentia; family Spalacidae; genus Rhizomys; species Rhizomys pruinosus. The sequence goes on along the minus strand of VZQC01001729.1, from coordinate 212,898 downwards.
ACAGTCTGGGGGTTCAACCCATGAAAGAGTGACACTCCCATTCAAAGTAGGTTGTCAGACACCAATTAACAATCAAGACAACCCCTCATAGACCTCTCCCCACAGGCCAAATCTGATTTAAGCAATCCCTCAATGGAGACTCTCAGGTGATTTTAGATTGTGTCAGGTTAACAGTTTAAATAGCACACCGGGTGTGTTATATGCTACACTGAATAATACACTAGTCATGAACCACTGAACCATTGTAATTATGTAAAGTTTATAATAAATATATAGGATTTTTCCTCAATTTATGAAGGAGTAAATTGAAAATGTTTGAGTAATTTGCAGAAAATCTTACAGCTGGAAGGAGATAGAATAAAGATTGAAAATATGCTGTTAAAATATAAATTATAATGCCAGTATAGTTAACCCTAAATGTCTGAAGAACTAATAAAAATTTAAATGCTCCTCTTCAGCTGGTGGTTAGAGATTTTGAATGTTATATCAAACAAATGGTGCTGGGGACATTTTTAGGAGCCAAATTAGAGACCAGTATAATATATACTGATTATGAGTGATTTGGAGTCACTGATTTAGCTTCTCTCCTTAGCCCAGGGAATAATACCTTCTTGGGAAGGTAGAACTGAGCCTCCAGTACCCTTATTCTTGGTTGCAGGTCAGTGCTGAAAGATTCCAAAACTTCTGAGACACAGAAGTGCCTTTAAGGAAAAGATAATGTGGTTTGTTTATTTTAGGAACCTCTAGCAGCTAAGTGGTTGAGAGATCTCATTAATGAGCAGCCTGCCTCTGAGTTCTTAACTGAGAGGTAAGAGAAAGAATTGCTGGACATGGTGGCAAATGCCTTTAATCCCAGCACTCGGGAGGCAGAGGCAGGTGGATCTCTGTGAGTTCAAGCCCAGCCTGGTCTATAGGGCGAGCTCCAGGACAGCTGGAACTAAAGGGAGACCCTGACTCAAAAAATACCAAAAAAAA
>VZQC01001729.1:115872-209570 GCA_009823505.1 Rhizomys pruinosus | reverse complement strand
AAAAAAAAAAAAAAAAAAAAAAAAAAAAAAGTATGAGAAAGAATTAAGGTGGTTAGTAATTCATACCACACACACACACACATACACACACCTTCATTGCTGATAGAACTAACAAAAGAACGTGGTTGCCTTCTATAGAATTGGGAAATATAGACAACTGCAGGCATCTGGCATTAAATTGCATGCATATAGCTGAGGACAATGAACAACACAATTTCTAAGGCTTAATCTATTCCCAAAATGCATTCAGGAAAGAGGAACTGCACTAAGAACACCTCATCATCCAGATAAGCCACCTCAGTAGAATGAAAGAGGAGGGAATGGGGGGAGAAGAGCACGAGTGAATGGAGAGTTCCACCCCAACCTGAGACGAGCACAAGGGGCAGGAAGTGCTCCCACCAACACATGGAACAGATGGCTTCTTAGAACCTTCATAACAAATGTGATTCTGATTATCTTATGATATTAAAAGTATAGTAAAATAGTTTGTACATTGTTAATTCTCTCCATAATAGCAAACAATAAATAATTAAATGAAAAAAATTTATATCCCCACACCTTCTAAATTCACTCTAATCTCCTTATAAATGTCAGGGTTCTGTTTGCAATTCAGTGTATATAATTTCTCAGATGTGTTAGGTACTGGAGTGAACACTGATAAGATTAAAGACAGAGTGAGTGATTCAAAGATTTCTTATTGGAGCCCTTTCCAGTGGGTTAGTGTTAGGATACTTTTAACTGTGTAATGGAAGAGGTTTATCAGAGTCTGTTTCATGACAGTGGATCTATACAGTAAATGTCCAGCTCTTTCTCACTACCTTCCAAAATCAAGACAATTTCTTGCTAGGTGACACATTTTTCACAGCTCAACTTCCCCATCTAGTGGTTTGAGTAGAACTCAACCTTGAAAACTAATGCAACACTCAAATTGCAATCCCTACTGTGTGGACTCTGTCAAAGGTCTTTGAGCAACATTAGAACTGATCGAGCCCCCCAGGGGGCAACATTCAAGCTACTTTTCATTGTCCATGTCCTTGTGGAACTTAAAGCATTACAAATAATGATTGATATTCCTTGTTCATCAAGCCCTTCTGGATTGGCCTTTCTGTCACAAGCTCTCTTCAATCTGAAATACTTTCTTCTTCTAGGAAGGGGCTGCTTATCTCTCCACTTGCATTTGATTAAGTTTTCCTGGAAATCCCTCCCAGAGCACAACTAATGTCTAGAGAACACTATGATGCCTTGGAGACAATGATTAGTGCTTGACAATCTCCAGTCTAGCTAGTGTCTTGAAAACAGCCCTTCCTGCTGGGTGACATCTACACTACTGAAGACCAAGTAGTACTTTTCAGTCCATGAAGGCAGGCCTGCATCCATTTTGCTACCTGTTGAAGCCACAGTGTTCAGCACACAGTAGGTGCTCAACATATACTTGTTGAAGGGATAATGAACAAATGAGTAACCCAGCAAGAAACATCCATCATAAGAATAATAAAATACAGTTCCAGGTCAGGAGAGACGGCACAATGGTTAAGAGCTCTGATTGCTCTTCCAGAGAACCTGGGTTAGATTCCCAGCACTCACCTGGTGGCTAACAACTGTCCGTAACCCTAGTTTCAGGGGATCCAATGCTCTCTTCTGAACTCTGCGGGCACTGTGTGACATAGGTGCACTTACACACATGCAGGCAAAACATTCATACACATAAAATAGAAATTATAAATACAAATTTTAAAACATGATTCCTGTCCCCAAATTTAAGTTTTTTTTCTCCCTTGAGATACATTTCTATACAGTTAATCCACCATTCTATACTTACCACTCTGTGAATAGCAGGGATAGCACAGACATGTAACCATCATTACTGTCAAAATAAGGAACAGCAGATTCCCTCCTCAAAGAGCAGTTAGTGCTCCCCATGGGTGCATGTTGTGGGAGTTTGAAACTCACTTCATCTCCTACCCCTTGCTCCTAGCAAGCACTCATGTGCTTTCTGTTCCTGCAGTTTTCCCTGGTCCCGAAAGTCACAAAAAGTCAGTTTCAGGTCTGGTTTCTTTCACTTGGTGTAATAAGCTTGGAAGTCTTGCAGATGGTTCTGTATTTTAATCATCTCTTCCTGTCGTTGCCAGGACACATTCCACTGTGAAGCTCTAACACTAGTTTTTCATCCACTCACCACCTTCAGATCACTTGGCTCTATTGCTAAGTTGTGGAGATTGGGAGCAGGGGTATGTGTGTACAACGTTTATATGCAGAATCCAGGCTTTCGGAGGACCTGGCTTCACTTAGATAAATGTCTAAGTGAAGCTACGAGACAGGTGGGTTATATAGGAAGCCTGTTTTAACTATATACAAACTTCACACTTGGTTTCTCAAAGACCTGTATTGTTTCACACTGCCAATAACAGATTCTGAGACTTTCGGTTGGTGCATATCCCTTGTCAATATTTTCTATTGGCAGATTTGTTTGCAGTATTAGCCATAATACCATAAGCAGGTGAAGGTACTGTGGTGGGGTTTTGATCTATCTTGCCCTGATAGCTGCAGTGTATCTTTTCATGCAGTCATCTCCCATCCAGGTAGCGGCGTCTTTACTGAAGAGTCTGTTCAAGCATTCTGTCCATTTTTTATTACTGGGTGTTTCTTTAGTCCTGAGTGAATCTTTATACATCCCATCTTTAGATATGTTCTACTAGAACGTAGCTTCCTTCTGCTTCAATCTTTTCTCTTTTAAAACAAAAATCACCTCTTTCTTTTCTAAAACAAATTGATTCAATAAGTGTAATGTTGAAAAACTCCCACATCCATCTAAAATTGCAAACCTAGCGTTTGTCAGAGGCTCAGCCCTCTCCTTGACCAGCAGTTTCTAGTTTTGGTTAATAGCCTAGTGCACTAGGGCTTTGACCTTTCAGGACGTTCTGCATGTGTGCCTCTAAGGCTCCTCCCCCAAGCCTCTTCCTCCCTCCGCAGATGCCCAATTCCTTTTGGCTCTCCTCACTGGTGGTCAGAGCTTTACCACCCCTACTCTGAGTCAGAAACTGCCAGTCAAAGGGCACGGTGCGAGCTGGGTGAGAAGGAAGCGGAGAGCGACAGAAGGCAGGTGCTGAGGAGCTTAAGAGGATGGGAAACTATCTGCCGAGGACCAGCGGGTGAGTCCACGCTCCCTCTGGAGAGCAAGGGAGGGACAGTGAAGAAGAAAAAGAGGGCTACCCGTGGGTTGAAGGAAAGGGGAAAGGAACCTGACAAGAATCCACTGTCCCCTGAGCCAGACACACGGTGAAATACAGGGTTTGCCTTCTACCCTGAATCTCAGCTTGTGGAGAACAGATGAGCGATTCCATCAGGGCGGGGGTGCTCTGTATAGCGCACCCAGCTAAGAAATGGAACAACTTCCTGGAGGCTTGGGCATGGATCCCCTGACGGCTCTTGATGTTCTCTAATGACTTCACGAGCACCCACGCACCCCCTTGGGCATTATTTAGATTTAAAATAAGTAGCACAATTCCAGCCACCACGAGGCTTCATTTCATGCACATTTGCACATCTTTAAAAGCAAGCGAAGGAGAGATCCTGTCACTAGGGCCAATGTTCTTGGACTTTGGTTTCCCCATGTTAAATGGCAATAATAGTATAACCCATACTCTGCAGGGTCCGAGTGTGGATGACGGCAGCACAGTCCCTGACATAGAAGGGCTCAGTAATTAGATGCCATTCTCAATTTGTGAGCCATCATGTTCATTCAACCAAAGCAACTATGTGATACATATGTAAAAATATGTATCAGCAGAAATAAGGGAATTACTAGTGTACAAAGTGAGGTAGTCTTGAGAGAGCAAGCTGGCCGGTTTTACAGGCTTGCACTTGCTGTCCCCTTCTCAGATAAAAAGGGGAACGCAGAAAACTCATGCCTGCTAATTGCTGCTTACCAAAAGGAGGTTTGGGGGTCTCTTCCTAAGAACTAGTATTATCTGAGACGTCTCTCAGAATTTTCTTGTGTTGCCCTTAGTCTTCTAGAAGATTCCGAATCACTGTCATTAGGTCTAGACTCGAGATCCTCTAATGGAAGGGTTTCTTACTGTTTGCTCAAGATTCCATACACTGCCGGGTTCTGTCTTTGTTTCTGCCACATAGCAGATACTTGGGAAGCATCAGATGAGCAATTGGAACAGTCCCCGAGGAGAGTAAACACAAGGTGCAGACCTGATATAGAGGAGGGAACAGAGCAATGGATGCACGTTGGTTTTTCAGAGCTTTGCTGGGGCATGAAGTGTTATAATATCGACACATATTTACTGCAAGAAAAGATGAAAGAAAAGCACAGAAAATGCAAGTAGGAGAAGATGAGATGACTGGTCTTTGCAGCTGTAGGTACTTACAGTATTAGTCTGTAATTTCTGTATCCTCACTCGTTTGTATTTTATAATCTATGAAGAGCCCAGCAACGCCTTCTGTCCTTACCTCTTTCAGGTTTTATTCTGTTTTGTTTTATTAGGAATAAAAGATCTTTGCATTTTGAAGAAAATACATTTTTCTCATAAATTGAAAAAAGTAATTTCCAGTCTGTACCACCTAGACTCATGATGTTGTTTATTACATTTCAAAGATGATTGCATTAAATCTAGAAATCATTTAGATCCTTGCTTTTGCGTTTTTGTTTACCAGTTTTTCCTTTCTTTCCCAAGATAAGACAAATCCTCACATAGATTTTTCACTTGTTGTTTTATTATTTTACATTTAGTCCTATACAGCCAATATGTGGTGTTAGATATTACTTTCTCCCTAAATAATTTCCCAATCGCCTCAGCATCTTCAGTGTGCTGATTTATTTCCTTTGATATATCCAAAGTCTTATGTGAAGTGGGACCTGACTTCCAGCCTTGCTTGGTTTTCCTCCACTAGTGTATTTCCTACCATGTCTCTGAAGATCAAAGTTCTCCAAAGGTGGGAGAAAATCTTCCCATAGGATTTAAGATCACTTATCCCTAAAGAGCTCTAGGTCTCAGCAGAAAGCATCCCAAAGAAAACCCAGGTTCTCCCCATTACTGGTTGTCTATCCTCAGACAGGTCACCTAATAATCTTATCCTTTGTTTCTCACTGGCAAATAACAACCCAATAATATAAACCCATGGATTTGTTCTGGGACTAAATTAAATAAAACACACAAAATGACTGACATATACTAAGCAGTGTTTGTCGAGACTATTTCTTCATACCTTTAACTTTTAGGAAATGAAAAGAAATACAGAAATCCAACCCAAACAATGAATGAGTTTATTCTCTTTATTTAACTCTTCTCTTCCCCTTCTATCCTTTGTTCCCTGTCTCTGGGCTTTCTATGAAAGATGGTGACTCATAGAAACCACTGCTTCAGTATATAGCCTCTGGTACTGCTGCAAATAGTGTCAGCTGAGGGGGACAGGCCTCCCCCTCCGCACTGACATTTTCAAGGCTGTGATGAGGATTTTGGGGTGTGTTTTAGGATCATAGGTGTGGGTAGTTGCTATAATGGTGGAGACATCAGATCTGAAACAGACTTTGTCCTGTGCTTCAAGAGGGAGTATTAATAGATAGGGTAAACACAGGGGGAAATGTTGAAATGCTTCCAGGATTGCACACAAAAATGGAAGGGATGAAGAATATTGGAAAATGATAAAAAGTAATGGGAATTCTGGGAGGAAACACTTGACCCATTTCTGATATTTAAGTCTTAGGTGGCAGCTGGACACTCAAGAAATGCCTCATAATCTGAGACTCCGAAATGCCAAGCAGAAGACACGCAGGTGAGAATACACTCCACCCCCATCCCTCCAGGTGAGAACACACTCCACCCCCAGCCCTCCAGGTGAGAATACACTCCACCCCAGCCCTCCAGGTGAGAACACACTCCACCCCCATCCCTCCAGGTGAGAACACACTCTACCCCATCCCTCCATGTGAGAACACACTCCACCCCCATCCCTCCAGGTGAGAATACACTCCACCCCATCCCTCCAGGTGAGAATACACTCCACCCCCAAACCTCTAGGTGAGAATACACTCCATCCCTCCAGGTAAGAACACACTCCACCCCATCCCTCCAGGTGAGAACACACTCCATCTGCATCCCTCCAGGTGAGAATACACTCCACCCCATCCCTCCAGGTGAGAACACACTCCACCCCCAAACCTCTAGGTGAGAACACACTCCATCCCTCCAGGTAAGAACACACTCCACCCCATCCCTCCAGGGGAGAACACACTCCACCCCATCCCTCCAGGTGAGAACACACTCCACCCCCAAACCTCTAGGTGAGAATACACTCCATCCCTCCAGGTGAGAACACACTCCACCCCCATCCCTCCAGGTGAGAACACACTCCACCCGCATCCCTCCAGGTGAGAATACACTCCACCCCATCCCTCCAGGTGAGAATACACTCCACCCCATCCCTCCAGGTGAGAACACACTCTACCCCATCCCTCCAGGTGAGAATACACTCCATCCCTCCAGGTAAGAACACACTCCACCCCCATCCCTGCAGGTGAGAATACACTCCATCCCTCCAGGTGAGAACACACTCCACCCCCATCCCTACAGGTGAGAATACACTCCATCCCTCCAGGTGAGAATACACTTCATCCCTCCAGGTGAGAACACACTCCACCCCATCCCTCCAGGTGAGAACACACTCTACCCCATCCCTCCAGGTGAGAATACACTCCATCCCTCCAGGTGAGAACACACTCCACCCCCATCCCTCCAGGTGAGAATACACTCCATCCCTCCAGGTGAGAACACACTCCACCCCCATCCCTCCAGGTGAGAACACACTCCATCCCTCCAGGTGAGAACACACTCCACCCCCATCCCTCCAGGTGAGAACACACTCCACCCCATTCTCCCAGCTTTTACCCAGGGAAAAGGAATCTGTCAGGGTTGGGACCTCTCATGTTCCCCACAACCAAGGGCTTGAGAGAAAGCCAACACCAGCTGTAATGGTATTAAATGTGAAAATGGGAGGAAGGACCATGATGGTTCTGATCACTGGACAGGAAATGTGCTGCTTTTCTAAGAGTCCAGTAGATCCCTTGGCAACAGGAAATAAGACACATTGGTGTATAAATGGGCCAAACCACACATTGGTCCCCCATATACCTGTTATGAAATAATGGCCTGAAATCCTGTTTTCTCTGTTTGTTGAATGAAGTACCTTTGTTCTCAAACTCCTCCTACCCTTGTCATTTTACACTTTAGGTTTCTATTTCTTGGGTAACCGCATCCCCACACCAAGTCACAATGCTGGAAAGTTTGTAGAGAAGCACTTGTGTTTGTACTGTGGCTGCTAATTTGACACAGCTCTACCCATCCTTCCTGACTGGACCTGTTGAGTGTCCAGTACCAAGGATTTCCTTCTAAGGAAGGAGTCATGCAATATAGAAGTAGCGCCCCAAGGTCTAAGAATCTCAAATTGTGGCAAACTGATATGTGGAGTTAGTAGCTCTTTCCATAAGGTTTTGGGAGACAGTTTTGAGAGTAGATCCAAAAACAAACCACCAAGCCACAGCTGACTGAATTTCTTCAGTAGAAGCTGAGAATTCTGTATTTAAGAGGTATCAATGGACAAGGCATGGTGGCAGATGCCTTTAATTTCAGTACTTGATGTAGAAGCAGGTGGATCTCTATGTGTTCAAGGCCAGCCTAGTCTACGTAGTGAGTTGTAGGTCAGCTGTGGCTACAGAGAGACCTGTTTCACAAAGACAAAAAAAAAAGGTATCAGTGGGTATCTATTAAAGTATATAGTTCACATGATAAAGTGGATAAGAAAGGATAATGGAATTATGACAAGGGAGAAAGGATAGCCCCTAGAGCAGGAGAAAGCCATATAAAGACAGGAACCTAGAATTGGTGGCATCTCTATGACATCACAGAGAGTCATCCTGATTCATGGTCACAGTGCATGCATGATCTGAGCTTAAGTGTGTATGTGAGTAACATTTCCAGCCAGCATGTCTCAGGGGCACAAGCAAGAGTCACAGGACCTTTCTGTTTATACCCACAAATTGTGATGACATTATGCTTACAGGGTCTGGGATTGGCCCCTGGGAGGTGATGTCACACTCCCTATATAATGACGTGTTGCATTTGATGAGATCGGGCGCGTTCAGGGTGGTATGGCCATAGACAGATGTGTTGCATTTGAATAAACTGCCGTTTTATACTTGGAAGTCCGTGGGCTTCCCTGTACTGCTCCTTCTGAGGGAACTCCAGGACAAGCTCACCGGGAGGAGTGCTTTTAGGGGGTGGTTTTCAAATGTCTTTAATGTAACTAGTACATGTAGTGCATTAAAAGGCTTTGGTTGTCGACTTATCTGAACTCACCCTAAATCAAACCACACATAGTAGAATGCAGGAATGCGAGAAAGGAGTGAGGAAGAAATATCTTACAAGTAGCTTTTGCCCATAGTCAACTGTGCCTGATCCTTACAACAACATGAAGTAAAATAAATATTGCATCAAAATAAATTAAGAAAGTGTGGATAACATTTAGAAATATGGATCCAGTGGCTCAAAAATCTGCCATTTCACTTTCATATCCCCTTAGGGAACCTGATTTCTGGGCATTGGTTAGATTCAGGAGTTTCCTTATGATATCTCTTAGCAACAGAAGAAGAAGATGAAAGCAAATGTCTTACAGGGCACAAAGAGCACTGAAAGTAGCCTGAGGAAGAAGAGCTGTGGCCACACCCTGTACCCCCAAGGCTTCCGATGGTACATGGACTGTGGAAGGTGTCAGGATTCCCAGACAAGCTCGTGGTCACAGCTAGGGCCATCATGCAGCCAGGTTTTCCTGTGAGGCCTCTTCTGAGGGATCTCTAAGGAAAGCTCACTGGGAGGTACATTTTTAAAATAGTGTTTTCCAAATGTCTTTTTATAATGCAACTGGTACATGTAGTACATTAAATGGTCCACCCTGTAAGTAGCTGACTATGCCTCCAATTCAGAAAGGTGTCCATAATGTTAGACTTCAACGTGGATGTCCGACTTCAGAGAGACTATAAGCCTATCTACCATCTACCATAAAAAAACACAAAGCTTCTTACTTGGTGACACTGTGGGTAGAGAGAGCTTATAACCTCCTATTTTGGTAGCTCGGCTCATGGCTGGTCATAGTGTATTTATATCTTTCTTGACTGTTTTGGAAAACAAGTTTACCATACGCCAGATACTGTGGCGTGCACTGGTGACATAAACCATGACAGATGGGGTAAATACAGTTTCCAATTTGTGAAGTTCACATTCTAAGGAATATAAGCAAGTGATTATTCGGTTACAATGTAGTGTAAGCAGGAGAAATTCAGAGTGCTGTGAAACCCCGTATGGAACATGCCTGACCCAAACAAACTGGTTTCTGAAATCTCCGCATACTTGTACCTTGATGTCCTGGAGATATCCCTTCTATGCTCTTCATCACAAGGAGCCAACTGAATCACTGGAATTGTGGGTCATAACATGATAATTTTGCCTTGAAGATTATAAGAGAAAGGGTTTTTTTTCTTGATTGAGAACTGATAGTGTCATTTTCATATGTCCAAGTCATATTCACATAATGGAATGCTTGCTTGAGAAATAAAAACAGAAGTGCTGAAGGAAGAAGTCACCCTTTACAGAGCTGCAGAAAGCAGGTCACTGACCCTGTCCTTTCTCTCAGGTGCTTCAGGTGCTGGAGTGGTCACATTGTTGAAGTGTGTTCCTGCTTTCCCTGGTGAGTGCAGTGCTGCTCTGAGGAGTTATTTCCCTAAGCGTGGTTTCAGTGTGGAACTTGTAAGGTCCCTGTCAGCCCCCTCCTCTCTGACCACACCCAAAGCCTGGTATCAAGCCCAGAGTGGCAATCAGGGAAGCAGCCCCTGCAGGTGGTGAGAAGCGGGAATGGTTATTTCACCATGAGTGCTAGCCTCTCCTCACTTGGGTAGGTCTTAGAAGTAAGGATGAAACTGACTACTCATATCGAGAAAGAGTCTGCACACTGCAGATCCCATGGACAGAAGCATACATTTCTGTCCTGCATAGAGAGTATGTCGTCTAGATACTATATTGTACAAACTGAGACAGCTTTGGGAGTAAAAGAGTTGCTAAAAAGACCTGATCATCACTGAGTTATTGATAATACATTAGCCTGACTTAGCAAACCTAAGAGTTTTACAGCAGTTGTGTCCTTGCCCCCAGCTGACAACAGGCTTCCATCACACATTTGTATTGCCTTCTCCAGGGGGTTTCTATCAGTGGCTTCTAATGGGAGATGTTTGGTATTTTTGTTTGGATGGTCATAGGTTAGGTATAGGCTTGAAGCTACTCTACTTGCATGACATAAATGGAAAGTTTGTATCAGAAAAATTTCCCTGAAATATAACCTACATAAGACCACAGTTCTGTAATTAAATTCCATCTCAGCCTGGGGGAAGAAAGACAAGAAAGGAATATATTTCTACGTGCCACATCTTACATTTTTCCTTTCTTATTCTCTAATTCCTACATACTGAAATAGGGATTATAAAAAACATGATAACTTTAGGGGCTGGAGAGATGGCCTAGCGGTTAAGAGAGCCGACCGCTCTTACAGAGGACCCGGGTTCGATCCCCAGCACCCACATGGTGGCTGAGAACCGTCTGAAGCTCCAATTCCAGGAGAACTCCAGTTCCAGGGGAATCCGAGACCCTCTTCTGACCTCCGCGGTGTTGCACGACACGGGTGCACAGACTTGCATGCAGACAGTACATTCATACACATACAGAAATAAATAAAAAAATTAATTAAAAAAAATTAAAAAAAAAACATGATAACTTTAACAAAGACTGAAATTGAAGTTTCATAGGTTGGTATCATTTCTCTTGAGAGTTTCCAAATATTGGAACAATCCATTTACTTTCCTGTTTTCTTACAGGAAAAACATAAGCTCATTTAAAGCCCCACAGGATTCCCAGAAGCAAGGTAAGTCATCATCTACCCACCACTTTCACTTTTGACAGACTCACATTTTAAAATGTCTTTTCCCTATGTTCCCCAACCCTGTGAGCTTATTCCTAGCATAAACCTATCCCTGTTGCTGCAGTCTATCCACTTCCATGTTTGTTTGTTTGTTTCCCATTAGACTGTGGACTCGTTGACGTAGGGATTGATTTCTTGATCTTCCTGTTCCTTGGTCAGGGCCTGATCTGGAGGTAGAAGGAATTAAGTGGGAATAACAAATGTGCCTGGTTGGGGGAGTGTTGCTGAGTTTAGGTCCAAAGAGCAGCAGGTCTGCAGACATTCTCCACAAGTAGCTTGCTCAATCAAACTGGGATCAAAGAGATCAAACAGCCCAGCAGATGGGCAGAGAGGAAATGTATCAACCAGTGGCAAGAACTGATGCCAGGAGACCTCTAAGGAGGCTGTTGGGATAAATCAGTGTTAGAGTTGAGACAGACTTGAGAAGAGGGTAGAAAACCACATCACAAGTAAGAGAGAATAAGAACTTATGGGTATGAAACTGACCTTAGCATTTCTGAAGAAAAGTGGACTTTTGTCTTTCCCTGGGTTTAAAATGGAAGTAACACAGTCCCAGAAAGACAAACGGAGAACGGTTCCCTCATTTGTGGATGCTAACACCAAATCCCCCAGACAAAAGGCAAGCTGAATGACATTATGGTTATATTTCTGTTTATCTGAAAGCAACTATGTTGTTATAATGTGAATCTCTTGATGGGCTCTAGAATCCACCCACCAATTATTTTCTGACTCTGTAATTACTATATATGGGTGGAGAGTATGTATCCATATTTTAGAGTAATATAAAATTAATGGAGGAAAATGTTAATTCCTAAGCATAAAAAAAAGACTGAGAAAAAGATACAGGACAATTATGGCAAAATGCATGATCTGGGATGGGGTGGGGTAGGGTGGGGGGAATGGAAAGGGGAATATGCATGGACTGAATTGAAAAATGATGTATGAAATAACATCAATAAAAAAAGAAAAAAAGACCAAAGAAAACAACAGAAAAAATAAAATAAAATGGAAAGTGTAGTTCATCTGTGCATTGAATCTTAAAACCCAGCTCCCTAAATATATAAATGCAGGATCTAGTGCTCCTAGTCTGGGCCATTTCACCCCAGGGACAGTGAGTCCCAAGGAAACCCAATTTCTGTCATAGTAGAATGTGATAGAACTAAGACCACTGATGCTAAAATACAGACCCTTTTCTTTCTAACAATAACAAGGAAGTCCTAGATGAGCATGGAAATTTATAGGGATGTGAGAATCAAGAGAAATAGAAATCCATGAGCCAGATGGTGCCCTCCATGGGCAGCTCCCCCTTTGCACAGGTTTCCGTGGAGAGCATCTCTCTGCTTATTCAGCTCAGGTGTCAGGGCTAGCAAGTGTACCTCTTCTCATCAGTCAGAGCTAGTTGGTTTGAAGTAAATTGCCTTTTGAAAAATTGACTTGCTTATACTTCTCTTTGTCAGCAGCTGCAAGGGTAGAAATGCTGGGTATCTGAGTTCTTCCCATTGAAAAGTTTTCTTAAGCACCAGTCCCCACAATCCCACCATTCCATGATACCCACATCTTCCTCTCTGCTCTGTGAGTCTCTCATAGCCTCTTACCTGTCCCTGAACTGGCCTGTAAGCCTCAAGAGGACAGGCTGTTTCTAATGTGCGTTTGTTTCCCTGCTGCCTTTCGTCCCATAGCTATGTAATGGATTCTGTGTAAAGGAAGAGAGACACATGATTTGCTAACCAAAAATTCACCAAATGTGTTTGTCTCCACTGTCCTCTTGCCTGAGCAAGCTCTGCTGCTTCTTGTTTAAGTTACCCTGTGGCTCCTCTGGGATCAACTGTGGACCAGAAGAGGTTACTAAAGGCTACTTCCCCTATCCAGGGAGAGTCTCAACTCTTGTTTCTCTGGCTTCAAACACTCCAATCCCACCCCCCCTGGAGTCTCTCTACAATACACCCAAAATTCATTGAGTGTATTTTCTTTCTGCAGATGAAAGGATGACTTCTGCTTCCATCCAGGTAATAAGACCCATTGTGACCCCAACATGAAAGAAACAGATGTCAGGGCAGGAAGCCATGGCCATTTCCAGGGACTAGTGGCAGAAGCAGAAGCAGCTCTGTTGTACAGCTTATTACTGGAAGGAACTGGCATTTACTGAGCACTTCATTTACGACAGGCCATGTGCTAGGTGCTTGACAGCTATCTCATGTAACTGTCACAACAAGCCATAAGACTGTACTGTTGTGTCCCCTCACTTCCCAAATGGAAAAAGTGAGAGATGAAGTGATAGTCTCTAAAGCTGAGAGGAGGGAGAGCTGGCATTCAGACCCTGGCATCACTCCAACATCTGCTCTGACCCCTATACATTGCTGCCTCTGATTTTAAGTCCTAAAATTCCACAATGACATTTTTCCTTGAATTAATAATACAGTAATCTCCACAATGAGGGCCTATGCATGTAGCTCACATTGTAGAGTGCTTGTCTTAACATGGATGAAGGCCTGGGTTCAATCTCATACATAGCAGAAATGAGGTTGATGATACACGTACTCCTCAGCATACAGGACGTGAAAGTAGGAGGATCTGAAGTTCAAGGTCAAGGCTACTTAAAGGACAGCCTGGGATACGTGAGAGCTTGCCTCAAATAATAACAGTAATAATCCCCACCGTGAGTGGTTAAATATCACAACACAAGCAAGTCAAAATCCTCTAAGATCATGGGAATTATACAGGGTTGTCAGGGGTTGCTGTGGAACATGGGGAAGGGACACACCCGAATCAGCTATAGGTGTTGGGTGGTTCCTGGTCTAGTGCTGGGAATGAGGGCAGCCATATTGGAAAAATTCCCAAGAAATGGAGAAGAATATGGTGGTAGAAGACAGCCTTTCCCCAGCAGGCCTATGTTGAGACTGAAATGTAAAGGGGCCACGTCTTTATAATGGCTCTCCTTTGACCCGCAGGACAGTGCTAATCAGACCTCCACAGAGGAACTATGCTACATCTTTGTCAATCACAAGCCCCCCAAGAGAAAGCCATCAGGAAATTCTGTCGAAGGGTACTATGAGAATGTTTTCTGCAACACCGAGAAGTCCAGTGACTCTTTGAAAGGAACTGAGACCGAGTATTCAGTTCTCCGTGTGCCTTCCACTGAGTATTCTGTTCTCCGTGTGCCTTCCACTGAGTATTCAGTTCTCCGTGTGCCTTCCATTGAGTATCCATTTCTCCGTGTGCCTTCCACTGAGTATTCAGCTCTCCATGTGCCTTCCACCCCACAGCTCTTACCATCCCCAGAAGATGACTATGAACTTCTCATGCCTGTGCCTGGCAGAGTCTCTTCACATGCCCCACAACAGCCACAGCCACTTCCAGCCCCCTTTGAGACTCACTTTTCCCATTTACGATGATGTGACTGGGATAGAATTTGTTTCACACCAGCAGGTGAAAGTAGGAGTAGGGGCATTCGTGGGAGGAGGCCTGGGGCACAGAGCTCCTCAGCTTGTTTCTTTGACAGGGTCTCAGCAGGACAGACTCTGCCAACCCCAAGGCCTTTTAGAGCCTGTCAATAGCCGAGATCCCCTAATCAACCAATTATCTTGAATACCCTATTTGAAGAGAAACTTTTGCTTCTAAGTGGTATTAAAAGTACTCTGTGGAGCCGGGCGTGGTGGCACACGCCTTTAATCCTAGCACTTGGGAGGCAGAGGCAGGCGGATCTTTGTGAGTTCAAGGCCAGCCTGGTCTACAGAGTGAGTTCCAGGACAGCTGGGACTACAGGGAGACCCTGTCTCGAAAAGACCAAAAAAAAAAAAGTACTCTGTGGAAGGAAAGGCTCCTGGTCACCTACCCTGGGTATACCGTAAAAGATTCTGGTCTTCTCTCTGAGTCCTTCTGAATTTTCCCCATGAATGTACTCTGAAGTCAGAGAAAGTTTACTCATCATATCAAGTGTCCCTAAGGAGGAGTTCACTCATCACCCTGAGCTTCCAGCTCAGTCCCTTGTCCACCAGCAGTGGGAACCTGTGGGCCTTTTGCTCCATGTGTCTAAGAAATGTCCTTCACGCTGTCCTTTGACTCGTGGTCCCCATGGTTTAGAATTCCCAATATCTCTATTAAGATCATTTTAATCTCTCTATATTTTTATTTTTATTCATATTTTTTATGGAGCATGGAGTCAATCCCAGAGGCTTATCCATGGGTGCTGGATAGCTTTAGTATCAACCTGACACACCTGGGTTAAGGGAGCCTCAAATGAGGAATTGCCTCCATAGGACCAGCCTGTGGCCATATCTGTGGGTTATTTTCTTGGTTGTTGACTGATGTGGAAGGGCCCAGCCCACTGTGGGCAGTGCTATCCTGGGACAGATGATCCTGTATCATATAAGAAAGCAGGTTGGGGGCTAGAGAGATAGCCTAGCAGTTAAGAGCACCAACTGCTCTTGCAGAGGACCCGGGTTCAATCCCCAGCACCCACATGGCGGCTAAGAACAGTCTGTAACTCCAATTCCAGAAGAACTCCAGTTCCAGGGGAATCTGACACCCTCTTCTGACCTCCGCGGCATTGCACGACACGGGTGCACAGACCTGCATGCAGACAGTACATTCATACACATACAAAAATAAAATTTAAAAAAGAAAGCAGGTTGAGCATGAACTAAGAGAGCGACCAGTGAATAGCATTCCTCTGTGGACTGTGCTTCAGCTCCTGCCTCCAGATTCCTGCCCTGAGTTCCTACCTTAGGCTCCCTCAGTGGTGAACTGTGATCTGGGAGGTGTGAGCCAAATAAACCCTTTCCTCCCCGAGTTGGTTTTGGTCAGAGTGTTTTGTCACAGCAATAGAGAAGCAACCAGAACACTCTGCTAGGCAAGTGATCTACCACTAAGCTATACCCCCAACCCCTCTATATACATCTCAGCAGGATAACCATAGAATCAGAGACCGATGGAGCAGAAAGACCTTTGAAGATCCTTTAACCCCACTATCACCTTTTCTGTAGCAGAGAGAAAAGAATTTGCTCAGTGATACATTAAATATAGTAGCAGAACTTTATCCAGAGTCTGACTTCCTGACTTCTAATTTGGACTCCAATATAATGTATAGAAGAGTGTCAAGTACACTGTAAATTTCTTGAGAATTAATGTGGCACATGTGAAATATCCACATGGGAAAAATAACACACACACACACACACACACACACACACACACACCTTTCTAATGAGCACTCCTCTGTATAGCTTGATTATTTACTTTTCCTCATCTTTTCCTGAATTTCTAGAATTATGTTTATGCTAAGTTAGCCCACTGACCAAGTCTGGCCCACTTCTTGTTTTTGTAGATAAAGGTTTATTGAAACACAGCCATACTAATTTGTCTACATACTATCTATGGTTGGTCAACCATGATAAAGTTGAGTTGTGATGTCACAGATCAGGGGCTCTACAAAGCCCAAAATATTTCTAATTTAGCCTCTTCCAGATAACAACTTTTTGCAGACTTCTGCCCTAAATAATCACAGTCTGAGAAAAACTTAACAGAAATATGCTTGGTTATTGGTGCAACTTATTAGGAGCAGATACAAATGAAATGGCAGGAAAATATTAAAACAAATGAGATGAGTGAAACTAAAAACAATTAAATCAAATTAGACTATTTCTGTATTCACACCTGCATCCTCAAGGGCCTGAATTATTTATCTCACGGCTGCTGTCCCCATTTTAGGGATGCTAAAATAGCAGGAGCTGTGTTGAGTCAAAGCTAAATCGTTTTTCTATTAAAATGTTCTAAAACATGAGGCAGGCATCTCAGAACTAGAGTCCTTGCCTAGCATGCCCAAAGCCCTCTGTTTGATCCCAAGCACACAAAAAAGGGTTATAAAACAAAATGGGCCAAGTGCCCATTGAAAGTGAATCAAGTGGCTGCACGGTCTGCCGAGCCAGTTGAGGATCTACAGTTAAAAAGCCAACCATATCTTGGTATCTTGACCACTAACTTCCTATTTTTACAAAATCTCTCACATAGAAGCATAACTTTAGTATTTGGACAGAATTCACTCAGGTTCAAAGGAAGTATTCTTGGTGTCATAATGAGACATAGCTCATTACTTACGGGAATATTGGCGTCCAGAAACAGATAATCATTTATTCAAAATGTAGTTTCCTTTCTTCCTCTGAATCTGAATCAGTTACTTGGAGGTGCAGTCTTTTGCACCCATAATTCGAGGAGCACATCTATTATATAAACATTATGTACCATGGACCCTGACTAGAAATGATAAAGAGAACCAATTCTTTTTTTATAATTTTTTATTTATTTTTATGTGTACGAGTGTACTGTCTGCATGTAGGTTGGTGCGCCTGTGTCCTGCAATGCCACGGAGGTCAGAAGAGGGCGTCAGATTCCCCTGGAACTAGAGTTAAAGACGGTTCTTAGTCACCATGTGGGTGCTGGGAATCAAACCCGGGTCCTCTGCAAAAGCAGTCAGTGCTCTTAACTGCTGAGCCATCTCTCCAGCCCTGAGAAGCAATTCTTTAACACTTAATGGAGAAAAACATCATACTGTTGTGACAGTGATCCAGAGTTGCCCCCTCCCCAGAAACCATCCAGCAAAGCAAAAGCATCACACTGATGGGTTTTGCTAGAAATTTTCATATATATATATAGTAATTCTTTATGGAAAATAATTGGTTAACATATTTTTAGTACAATAGTTAGCACGTAAGTGCTTAATACTTAGTACGAGCTACATTTCTTTGAACCTTATCCTGTGAAAGAATGACTTGGTCCATAAATAAATCCATTTTTATAGAGACCATATTAAGTATAAATGCTTAGACAAAGAAAGTTATTCTTATATGGATATTAGAGGACCTATAAAGCAGTCTTGGTTTTAGGCAGAAGATTCATTTAGGAGTGTCTAAAAATGTCTGCTATGGGGGAAGGGGGGGCAACAAGACCACTCTTTGGGAAAAGTACTCACCAAGCAGATGTGACAACTTAGATTGATCCTCAGATCTTATGGTGGGAGGAGAGAACAGACACCTGAAAGTTGTCCTGTGACCTCCATATGCACACACATGCATAAACCCACCACATATCACACAAATAATAAATAGAAATATTTAAACTACTATGTATACAGTATTATTGGTCTATCAAAAATGTTAAGAAAAACCCTGGGGCAATGGGCAGGGGTCCCAACCTTAGCCAAGGAATTACTGGCAGCTGAGCACTGCTGGGTGAGGGAGAGTTGATCTTATTTAAGACAGTGACGCTTGATAGGCTGAACAGGCTCCAGGGGATGAAGTCACACCCAGAGACAGTTGGGTGCACAAAATTTACTGGCTAGGCCTTAACATACACAACAGAATGAATGAAATCCATGGGTTGCCTATGGGTTTGTAAGATAGAGGAGGGGGTCTTTATTAGTCACTTTTCTGTTGTTGTGATAAAATACCATGACCAAAGGAACTTATAAAAGGAAGAGTTTATTTGAGCTTATGATTGATGGTTCCAGAGAATTAGAGTCCATTGTGGCAGGAGGCATGGTGGCTGGAGCTGGAGCAGCGAGCCGAGGGTCATATCTTGCAATGAGCACAGGAAGTGGAGAGAGGGTGACTGGAGACCACGAGGCTTGTTAAATCACTGAAGCCTGCCCCCAGTGACATAACTTCCTCTAGCACAGCCACAAACTTCCAAGACCATCCAAAATGGTGCACCAACTGGAGACAAATGTCTGAATACTGAAAAACCTATGGGGACATTTGTCAATTCAAACCACCACATTATCAACCAATTTCCCCCTGGCCCCCATGAGGCTCCTGGACCATAATAAAATGCATTTAGTCCCAACCTTAAAAGTCCCCAAGTCGTTCCAGGTTTCAATGCCATTCAAGAGATCTACAGTCCAAAGTCTCTTCTGAGACTCAGAACCAATCTCTAACTGTAAGCTCTTGTAAAATCAAAAGACATTAACAAACCCCAACGTACAGTGGAACTGAATACACATTCCCATTCCAAAAGGGAGGTAATAGAGGACAATACCAGACCAAAACAAGACCAAAACAGCAGGGCAAACTTCAAGTCCGTAGCTCCATGTGTGACTTAGGGTACTTACTTCCAAAGGGTTTAGAGATGCTTCACGCTTCCCACTTTGCTTGCAGCATACACTTCTTTCTTAGGCTGGTACCACTCCCTGTATGCAGCTCTCCTTGGCAAATATCTCACATGTCTGGCATCTCGAATGTCTTTCTTGAGGTCTCCGCTGCCAATCATCATTCACATTCACAGCTTCACGCAATGGCTATCAGGGCCTTCTTTATTCAGGAGACCCCTGCTGACACTCTGCCTGCCCTCTGTGGCTCTCTGAAACCGGGGAGGAAGAACATGACCCCTCACTCTTGCAAAATTTGCATGCCTCTAAATTGCAGCACCACGTGAATGAAAATTGCCGAATCTGGCTGCAAGTTCGGGATGGACTCTCTCCTACTTTAACCACATTTGCAATTTTTCTCTTCCCTGACTTGTTGGAGGCTTAAGCTGGGTGTGGTCTTGCCCTGAAGGTATTGATTTTGTTGTTTACTTGTAAATCCTGCGAGGCCCCTCCTTAATCACTTTATCTCACCTTTCCCATTGTTACTTGTAAATATCTAGGCCTCTCCTTAATCACTTTAGGCTACTTATGAAAGGGAGCCTCTCCTTCACATGGCTTGGCCCCACCTTTAATCTTCCTAGTGCACTTTTCACATCCAAACTGTACATTCTGCATTTCTTTCTGCCCCATTTGCTCTTTTTCACTGTAGTTCTGTATAATATTCACCATTAAAAGCCATGCCACCATTTCTACATTAGGCTATCTTGAAATATCCTCCACCAAAGACATTAGTCCATTGCTTTTCAACTTAGCATCAGGCAAGCATTTGGGCTGTGAGCAAACTGCTGCCAGACTCTTTATCAAAATATCCTCTGGAACTATAATTTTTGCAGTAATGCTTTCTTCCAGGCTTCTACTAGAATGGCCCCTTAAGCTCTGCTTACAGTAGTCAACAGCTTTTTTAGCCCAAAGTTCCAAAGTCTTCCACATTTCTGCAAACATCCACATGGTCAGGTTCTTCACAGCCAACAGCCCACTCTCTGGTACCAAATAACTGTATTAGTCACTTTTCTGTTGCTGTGATAAAATACCATGACCAAAGGAACGTATAAAAGGAAGAGTTTATTTGAGCTTATGATTGATGGTTCCAGGGAATTAGAGTCCATTGTGGCAGGAGGCATGGCGGCTGGAGCTGGAGCAGCAAGCCAAGGGTCACATCTTACAATGAGCACAGGAAGCGGAGATAGGGCGACTGGAGGCTTGTTAAACTCACTAAGCCTGCCCCCAGTGACATACTTCCTCTAGCACAGCCACACCTTCTAAGACCTCCAAAAACGGTGCCACCAACTGGAGACAAATGTCTGAATACTTAAAGCCTATGGGGGACACTATCATTCAAACTACCACAGGGTCTGAATATGATTAAGGTCTATTGTATGACCATACCGCTGGAATGAGAGTGCTGCTAGCTGGGCCAACCAGAGCTCTTGGTTTAGGGGAAATGAGTCATGAGGTTTGGAGTTCCTTTTAGTTTTCATTTCTGTTTCTTCACACCCCCAAAATATTTTTCCCAGAAACTAGGGGCCAGATGTTGCCCTCAGCTATGGCCAGACTGTAACCCCTAGAACTATGTCACCTGTGGTGTGACTTGTCCTAATCAGGTAGAGAGCTGGTAGAGCTCATGGTCATATCACCCAGTGGGCATGCCAAGGGGTTTGGGGCAGGGGGTGGATTTCACTCATTATTTGTTGTAGGCATAGAATATGAAGATGTGAAATACTACAAATTTAGCTTTGTCAAGTACATGGTAAAGTCAAGGGAAAACACTGATGCTTCTTAAGGTAAAAACAGTGAGGAGCCCTGCAGGACCAGGGCCCAAGTGCTCCTGCTCTTGTGGACACCCCAGGGCCAAGACCAGGATGCCCCTTCTTGGTACCTGGTAATGGGTAATGGGTAAGGTCGGCATGACCAGACCCACTCTCTTCCCTCTTTGTAATGTAGGAGAAAGTAAATGCCACTTGGAAATTGAATGTGGCCTCAGATTTTTTTGTAGTATTTGGTCCTGATGAATAATTATGGTCTCTATACAAAAAAGTAATTATCAAGTTTACAGTGACCTTGTGTAAAGACCTGCTTCAAAGAATGGCTGCAGAAGAAACCCAGGGAAAGGTGATCGCGTTCGTGTGGATTTGCGCTCTGCCACTTTCCACGAGTATTGATATGCATCAGTACGGTGACTTCAGCTCTGCTGTTCGGGATCTAAACCAGTTAAAATGCTCATAGTTCTGCCCTTGTCCTTCTGTGAGGATCCATCGCTGCTTGGTGGCCATCTCTGCCTTTTATAGCCACCTGACACTGACCTATCATCTCTTACTTGCTTAAAATCCTAAGGAAAATGTTCTTGTTTCCTGTATGCTGTGTGGGCTTGGGTGGGGGGGGTCTGTTGGCTCTGTTGTGTTTATTCACCAGTTTGTACATTATTCGTTGTCCTTTACTACTGTAAACAGTAAATATAGTTTGGTTAAAAAAAAAAAAGATCTATTGTATGAAGTGCATTAAAATTCAATAAAAATACACATAATGGGGCTGGAGAGATGGCTCAGCAGTTAAGAGCACTGGCTTCTCTTGCAGAGGACCCAGGTTTGATTCCCAGCACCCACATGGAGGCTAACAATCATCCTAAGTCCAGTTGCAGGGGAATCCAATGCCTTCTTCTAACTCCACAGGTATTGCATAACACAAGTCCACTTACACACATGCAGTCAATATGCTGATACACATAAAATAAAAATAAATATTTTAAATGCACATTAAAATACGAATGCAAGAAAAATTACAAGAAAAAATTCTCTGCTAGGAGTTTAGCATCTTGTTATGGTTTTAATGTGGAGTGCTCCACAGAGTACTTCGTTTAAGTGGCTGGATTGGTCTCCAGCTGACAACACTGTTTGAAGAGGTTGCAGAATCTTTGGAACTGCAGCCTAGCTAGAAGAAGTGGTTCACTGAGGGGAGGCAGGGAAATTAAAGGTGATATGTGCCCTGGCTTTCTGTTTCCTGGTGTGCCGGAATGTTCTCTGAGCACTACAGACTGGATTGCTCCAGTATCTGTGGCTTTCTGACATAAAGGACTATGCTGTCCAGAACTGGGGGAGGGGGGAATGGGACAGCCTTGCTTCCCTTTGTTGCTTATGTCATGTATTTTGTCACAACAATGAAAAAAGTAACTAATCTACATGATTAATATATAGAATATTGCAAATATCCTAGCAAGTAGCTTTAAAGTCAAAATATAGCCCATTGGGCCCAAACTTTTCCATCTGACACCAATGATCTCCAGCCCCCCATACACACACACACACACACACACACACACACATGCACACACACACACACACACATGCACACACATACACACGCCATGCAGTTACTGAAGAGTTACTGGGGTAGTGGATAATCGCTGAGAGAGGACCATTTGTTTTGCAGATGTGACCACTGGGAGGTTTCCCCTGCTGCAGCAGAGGCCCCATGGACATGGACGTGAGTGACTTTAATTGGATTTAGTGGATTATCAAAAAAAAGATGAAGTTGGGGGGGCTGTGTTAAAGAGATGTGGGGGGAATTGGAAGGAGGAATGAGGAGCAGACAGGATCATAATTCACAGAAAAAATATATAATATATATAAAATATATGTAATATATAAAAAATACATATATATGTGAAATTCTCATAAAAGAAAAAACTATACCCATTAATGACATCCCACAGGATAATACTGATCCCCTTTTCCACACCTTAAAGATTTATAATGAAAGCTGTACTCTTTATTGACAGAAAATAAACATTAACACAGATATACACACATATGTATGTGCAGCTTAATTCAGTTAGGAATGTAACCCCTCAGTTAAGGAATCCCTGTTCTTGATATGGAAACTGAGGTTGAGTATTTAACTTTCTCTTTTAAGTCACAAATATAACCAAAAGCCCCCCCCCAACACACTCCCGGTGCAAGGCTTCAAACTGTGTATAGCCCAAACTGAAGGATATGACGACGTGCAAAGCCACTGCAGGCTCTGTGGTTTCCGCTTACATTCATACTAGCACCTATAAATAAGCTCTTATTCTGTGAATAGATTATTATTTAAAATGAAAGAAGAGATAGGAAAGGGGCAGAGACAAAGTGGAAAACATTTAGTGTTGTCAAGTTCAAATGCTGACAGTATCAGAATAAACCTGGAGGATGAGCAGAGCCCTTGAAAGATTCTCAGGGGATGGAAGGGCATGGGGGAGCAGATGAGTTTCCAGAACTCCACGGAGTAAGAAAGAAGTTTCTCTCCTGTTGAGTGCAGCAGGCTCTTTTCCAAGGCTAGCTTCTGGGTTTTCTAAGCCTAGACTCTGACTTTCAAAAAGTTTATTTACTCTGAGTGTACGTTGCTCCTACCAACTGTAAACCTGTCCCACTTTCCTAGTGTCTTTATTTTCCTATGTGTATGAGTGTTTTGCCTGTATGTATATAAGTGCACTTGCTTATAGATGCCAGAAGAGGGCATCAGATCTCCAGGAACTGGAGTTAAGGATGGGTGTTAGCCATCATGTGGGTGCTGGGAAACAAACCCAGGTCCTCTGGAAGAGCAACTAGTGCCTTAACCACTAAGCCATCTTCCTGAAACCCATAGAGGCATTTTTTGGAAGATCTTGAAGAAAGGCCAAAGGGTTATTTCCATTACAGAATCCCCTCCCTCTGATGGCCACAGTTCTCAATTTATTCACTTATGCTCCTTGTAGAGCCCAGATGTCATCCAAGGTGGAACTGAAATTGACTTTGGAGTGGATATTCTTCCTGTGTGATTACCCAGAAGTCTGGGCTTTGTCTCCCCCAGACTGGAGGACTCTAAGACAACTCCTTCCCTCTCTCCAGGCTTTGGGATCCCAGCTGTAAAACAACAGGACTGCCCTCTGATACCGAGACTCCACAGTGCTACACACAAAGAAAATGTTAAATAATGTACTGAATAAAGACAGCAGCAACGGTTCCAAGTGAGAATCTGAAAATAGGAGAGAAGGGAAGGCTTTGCGATAGTTCTCCTATTTTCTTTGCATTAATCACATTCTGAAAGGAACAAGAGTTCACATCAAGAGTCTGCATCTAAAAAGAAAAGGAGCTTAGTGGCACAGTGCTACCAGCATGTAAGATTCCCTAGATTTGATTTTAAGTACAGAAAAATATAAACAAAAGGAGCATTAGCTTCATCAATGCTAGCATCCAAAGGCAAATCTACTTCATACTCTAGCACTTCAGGGTCAGCTGAATCTCCTCACACAAACCCTTCTCCAAGTCTCCAAGTTAAGTCATTCTTTTCTCTGATCACCCACAACCCTAGAGTTTGTTTTGTTCACAGTTAAACCTGCTATTTTTTTTTTTCTCTGCTATTTCCTGTTTACTCTATGCAAGTCCCAATAGTATTAACACCTTATTTTCTTACTGCATTCTTCACTGGCCTTTTCTATATTTCTCACAAAAATGCATCATTTAAAACCCTGCAGCATAAAATGAAAAGCAAAACAAAATTGTACACCTGAGTAGAATTTTTGTTGGCAGTGGGCAGGAGCAGCCCTGTGGCTGTGTCTGTTCTATCCATAGCTAAGTGACTTCCCCCAAACAACAGTTTTTCATCTCAAATCTCAAAGTCATTTCACGGACACATGCTGTAACCTTACAATGAAGCAGACATTGCTGTAATCACGAAGATATACCACCAAAACTAACAATCTCCTATTTAACTATTTTTATTTATAAATGGGTATTTTTGTCAAACATCTCAATATGTTTCAGTTTCCCATGTCAGTTTTGTCGATAATAATTGGACCAAAAAGTCAAACCTTGGAAAAACCTCTCCACGGTCAAGTGGTCGAAAACAAGAATAAGATATTTGCATCTTTGTGCGTTCCAAAAGAGAAGGAAAGGACAAAACAAATTCATCTCCAGGCATGAATAAGTCTACCCTTCCAGCCCAACCCAGGCCCTTTCATTCCTCTGGGTTTTATTACTAGCTACTTTCACATCATTATAACCACAATCCCCGAGAGAAGCAACTTAATTACAGGAAGATGTATTGTAACTCATGGTTTCAGAAGATTCTGTCCATGGTGACAGGGAAGATTTGGTGCAGTTAATGGTGGCAAGTGCATGTCCTTGGCCACATGCACTTGCCACCATTAACTGCACATGTGGTGGACTAAGAAGTAGAGAATAAGGCTTAGATCCAGGGCCTGGACTACCACCTCCAAAAGTCTGCTTCTAGTCACCTCCCTGAGCTAGTGAGCCCCATCGCTTGAAGTTTGCACACCCTCCTAGTATAACACCACTAACTGGGGATCAACAAGTGAGCCTGTGGGAGACATTGAAATGATAAGTTCCTGCCAGAGGAGGCCTTGAGAGGGAAATGGATGGACTCTCCTACTCTACCTGGAACAGAGATGAGGGCCCAGCCAACCCCAGCTTGACCTAGCCCAACCCAGTTGCATCTTCTTTGTGCAAAAGAGGAAGCTCTGTTCAGGCACACGATCACATCTCCCATTGTCTTTGAGAAAATGCCAGGCCAACACACGGCCTGGAAGAGGAAGACCCAAGCAGCAGGAGGGCAAACAATAGTGCAGGTGCAAAAATAACTTATTGTAAGTGTTTTGAAATATGAGTATTAAAACTATTCATGTTAAAAATACAAGCATACTAAGGTTCACATTTGACATATAAAACATAATGGGGAAGAACAGAAAACCACTGGTTTCACTAGTTTATAGAACTATACTTAAAATGAGACAGTGGATCACAATATATGTCTCCTATAGTTAGATAAGAAAATAAATTCACATTATTCAGAGCCCAAAGTCATAAAACTGTTAAGCTAAACCTATACTTGGTGCAGACTCTATACAACAGTCCGGAAGTGACTTGCACGCATGGCTAATTAACTAAGCTATCAGACTGGGGAATCTCTCATTATATGGTCATGAAACTTTCTCCTGAAAAATGTCCAGGAAGGTAATTCCCCCCCACCAAAAAAATTATTTCCTCATGACAGATGATTGTACATCCATGGATGACCAATGCAGTCACTAGAACTCCTCCCACCCTCCAAACGAAAGGCACACAACGTTCAAAAGTTTGTTTTAAGAAGGTAGGGCTCTCTGCTTTACAAACATCTTCAGGAAGACACACGAGCAACACCTGAAGAGGTGATGTCCCACAGAAAGGCTGGTGACACCAGGCAATGTAAAGCCAATGTGACTATCAGTCTTAATGCACGTGTGACAATCTAAAATGATGGAACCATGTTCAAAACTCACAAAGCTAGGTTTTCAAAAGAAAAGATTTTCTGGGAGTCTCAGGAACAATGAGGAGATGCAAAATAATTAAGAATCACCTATGGAATGTAACACTGGATGTGCCTGAGGCTCAGCTGTCAGTACACACAGGTTCAGGCAGTGGAAGCAGATGGGGCTGCATGGCTTAGGTCTTGAAAAGTGTTTCCCCACGACCAAGCTTAGAGGTAGATCAAATATAAAGGTGTGTAAAGAGGGGAGTTCAGCAAGCAATCAGATCAGTTCTCCCTCCTGGAGAGTTCTACCTGCTTCTCCACCAGCACAGGCTACCCAGATCCCGCCTAAAACAAGGCTGGGTATCATCCTTGTGCTAAAGAAAAGGCATCTACTTGTGGATAGATGCTGCTGGTTCTTTAAAGACATCAGGATCTCACATGGTGAGAACCACCCCAGCTACCACATAGCTTCCTGGACCTAGCAGGAGCAGCACTCATGAGGGGCCCTGCTGGTTGTGGAGCCAGACTTCCTATCAGCACAAAATCAGAGGGAGGGACTGTCTCCAGCCTCTGGTCACTGCTAGATGCTTTTCTGAATTCTCTTCATTCCAAAATTCAGCAGAGCATTACTTTCTAACACAGACCAACCTCCATCACTTCACTCTGAAAAACAAACAAAACAAAGACAAGCAAAGTTACTGTAGTGCTTCGATTTTAATTGACAACTAGAATCACCTGGGAAGAGTCTCAATGATCAGGGTGGCCTATGGCCACGTCTATCATTGCCTTAATTGATAATGGGAAGACCCTCGCCGGGAAGTGGGTAGCACCAGTCAAAGGACTGAGCCCTGAACTCTAAGAGAAAGCTGGCTTAGCACTAAGCATGCACACATTCACTTCTCTCTGTTCCTAAGTGTGGATGTGACGTGACCAGCAGCTTCAAGTTCCTGTCACCAGGACCTCCCTCCAATAACAGACTATAACTTTGAATTGTGACCTAACAAACACTTCTCAAAGTTTCTTTGTAGCAGAGTATTTTAATAGCAGCAAAATAAACAAAACTAGAACTGTCACTAATTTAAAAAACCAAAATCATAGCCGGGTGTGGTGGTGCACATCTTTAATCCTAGCACTTGGGAGGCAGAGGCAGAGGCAGGCGGATCTTTGTGAGTTCAAGACCAGCCTGGTCTACAGAGTGAGTTCCAGGACAGCTGGGGCTACATAGAGACCCTGTCTCAAAAAGACCAAAAAAAAACCAAAATCATTATTAATTTTTTTTGGTCTTTTTGAGACAGGGTCCCCTGTAGCTCCAGCTGGCCTGGAACTCACTCTGTAGACCAGGCTGGCCTTAAGCTCACAGAAATCTACTTCCCTCTGCCTCCTGAGTGCTGGGATTAAAGGTGTGGGCCACCACCCCTAGCCTAAAGATCAAAATTATTTTAAGTATTATGTTTTAATTGAGTTTGAACATAAAATCTTAGGTAAAACAGGAACGGTCATCAATTCTGAATAGAGAAAGTTTACTCTTTTGTGCACTACATACACATGTTGACTACTTTTCAAAAGCCAAATAATGTTTATTAGGTTCTTATTTTTTGGTATGAGTTATGACAAATGCATTGATGTGGGCTTTTGGATAATGAGGGCATTTTAACATTTGTGCCTTCTCTGTAAACTAACCACAACAGTAACTTTAAGGTTTTACAAACTAAACCACATACAATGTGCCCAGAGAAACTCTGATGAGGGGAATGGTCTGAGGCATCTGGTTAGCTTAGAGGCACTGGCGCAGGGCGCTGGCAGACACTACACAGACAGAGCTTGCTGCTCTTTGGTAGTCTCAATCATCAGAGTTTATTTTTGCACAGTGCTTTCCCACTACTTTGTTTATAGACTGCAAGCTCAAGACCACAACCATGGGCTGTAGAACAGTGAACAGCTAACTGATTTGACACAATCCAAAGCCATCAACACTGCCAAACCAAGGCATCTGCCTCCAGGCTGTTCACTGGATTATCATTCTAATTCAGATTTCTTTGCTTTCTCTACTTACCATAAAGCAAGAGAGATTCTGGGTCGAGCCCCAGACCCTCACAACTAGGAACACTCTGATCATGGAAATTCTGTAGCAAAATGCCCAGCAACAGCTCCTCACTCATCATATACGTCATAAAGCCATCGTCTTGGTCATCTACAGACGGAACTCCAAACTGCAGGTGGTAGGTTACTGTGGCATCTTCCACACTGAAACACAAACCATTAAAGCACATAAATAGATATAACATGTAAACAGAATCATACTGAAACTCAGAAATCAATTTTAGCAATAGCGTTTAGCCGCACAGCCTCCTGTAACTGCTGCAGAGGGCGCAGTATCCTCGGAGAATGTACTCCCCTACAGCCCTCCTCCACAGACCCATCCCACAACCACTACCACGTGCTCATACCACAAGGAGAGGCCCTGTAATGGAGGGACACAGTCCAACTACAGGCTGATAGTTGGCACAGTATCCATTCAACACCATCCTTTCTCCCTCTTTGGCAAGCAGGGAAGCTGGTTTTTCTTCCTTGCATGTTTTCATCCCCATCTTCTTAAGGCTACCATCTCCAGAACTCAGCAAAGCCTTGCAGTTTAACAAGTTCTTTTAAATATTTGTTTATTCTTTTTTATTTTGTATTGAAGGTTTGTGTAGTTCATACATAAAATCTCAATCTTAATCACCTTTATACTCCATTCTTCATTGGCACTCTCCTACAGACCCCCACTGGAATTCATACATGCTTTCATTTGTGTTAAGGCCTACTGTGACAAATTAGTGTCCCCAGATCTTCCTCAGTGCAAGTTCATCCACTGAGTTCTAGTCAGCCTAACCAGAGTCCCTTGTTTTAAAAAGATCAGCTCTTCCTCACCCAACAGTAATCAGCTGCCAATATTTCTTCAGCTAAGATCGGGGTCTGCTGCTGCCCATTTCCCCAGTTCCATACTGGGCTTTTCTCTGCTTGATTTTGCATGGGTCTCATGCACGCTGACACCATTGCTATAGGTTCCTATAAGCAGCTCCTGGAATCTTGTAGGACTCTGTTTCCATATGGCCATGCACCTCCTCCCTGGCTCTTGCAATCTTTCCACTCCCTCTTCCACAATGGTCCCTGAATCCTGGGTGAGTGAAGCTTAATACAGGAGACCTGTCCAGGGCCCCACACTCTCCAAGCTCCTAATTGCCATAGTTTGGCCATTTCTGACCTTTTGAGTTCCTGGCCCTCTGTTGCATGAGGAGCTTCCTTAATCAGAGTTAAGAGAGCCATTAGTGTCCTTTTGGTTCCTTGTTCTATGTTACATGAGCCTTAGGTGTACAGGTTGCATTGTAGATGTGTGTTAGGCTTGGGCAATTCACAGACAGTATCTGTGTGTGACCAGTTGTAGTACTATATAATAGCCTTCATCTGGTACAAAAGACTCTTCTTTGGTGAGTAGTGGTATCTGGGATATTTGCCCCCACTCAGAGGCTGGATTCAGACACTCTCAGGCAGGTTGTAAATGTCTGGCCCCTTGCATCACACAGAGCGCATTTGTTTATTCTTATACATACACATGCACACACACTGTGTGGTGTGTGTGTGTGTGTGTGTGTGTGTGTGTGTGTGTGTGTGTAATGTCCTTTGATCATACCAGTTCTTTAACCTATAAAAGCAATTATGGTCAGGCCTGTAACTCCCTACATGAGCTGCGTCTAGACCTTTCCATCTCCCAGAGAATGCCCTGGACACCAACAATGAATTATGCCTCCTGTGTTTGTAGGAAGAGGCCACCATTTCCACTTCTAGAGAATTCCCCTCCCCCCCAAGTCACATGATGACCAAGGTTTTAAATTCTTAGTAATGGGACCTAAGGACATTTCACCATAACCTCTTTATCTTCCAGGGACATATTTCTCTTATTTTTCAAGGTGAAAATAATTACAGCTCCATTTCTTAATTAGTAGTTATGCTGCTTTTAAATCGCTAACTTGACATTTAATTTGTTTGCAGGTATTTGATTGCTTTGGTTCATGATGGCTCAGATTAAGCTCAGCAATAAAATAATTAACAGGCGGTCAGATCAAGAGAGTGTTTCTCCAGGGCGAGTTTTATAGATGTTCTACTCTCCTGAATTAGGCCACTATCCTGCTAAGGACATGCAAAGGTCTCCCTCTTGTGGCCCCATGTCACATAGGCCAGTCTTACATTTTATAACGTGGCTGTCAGCGAAGGACTGTGCCAAAAGCTGTGGACCAAATAAATAGCACAGAGTTTGGAATCTGAAGAAGCCCTTTAATGGTCAGTAACAAAGGTGGACAAACAGACAAGCAGTGGTTCTGTTTTCCCACTGGCCAAGACATGGGCTGACTGATGAAAAAGCCTGAGGTTAACCTTCAAAAAACCAGGCAGGAAGCAAAATGAGATCATGTTTCCTAACCCAGTGTGGTAAGCCAGCCCTGAGTTTCCAGCCCAGCTGGAATGAATCTAGCAACTGACAAAACAAAGAGCACTTCAGGTTCCTGTTGGGCCAGTCCAGAACTGCAGTCAGGACCCCTTTGTAGACACAGGTACATGTACCAAGAGCTGGCTGTCTTTTGCCATGTGGAAGTACATCCTATCGAAGTGATGGTCTTTATTTCTCATGTCAACATTTTAGAAACTCTGAGTGAACTTTTGAAGTAAAATGAATCTAGAGAGGTGGCTCGGCAGTAAACAGCCCGGGATGATCTTACACAGGATGTGGTGGCTCACAACAGTCTATAATTCTAGTTCTGGAGGATCCAATGGCCTCTCCTGGCCTCCGTGGGCACCAGATACACATGTGTGCACATATATACACGTGGCCAAAACAGCCATACACAGAAGTTTTAAAATTAAAAAAAAAATCTTTAAAAATAAATAAATAAATGTTAAAGATGTAGCTCAGGTGGTGGGCTGCTTGCCTAGCATGCAGGAAGTCCTGAGTTCAGTCCCCAGCACTGCGTAAAATCCACCATGGTAACACATACATGCCTGTAAATCCTAGCATGTAGGTAGAAAGCGGCCACGTGTGGCTACATGGTGGTAAATAACCTGCTTGTGTGTTTACACCGAAACCTGGCCCTAGGTGGGATTTGCCTGCATTAGCAAACCCGTGAGACACTCCCTGGGATAAAAAAATCCTAACAAGTACTTGTGATATTTACAGAACATGAGGTAGGGGTTCTGAAAGCAGGCTCTGAGATATGACATCACTCTGGATATAAAAACAAAGTGTGTGGATGAATAAACAGATTCTTTTCACCATCAGACAGGAATCTCCCGTCTGTTATTTTCATGAATGTATTTAGCCCATCAGGCTTGAGTGGTGTTTGCTAGTGGAATTTGGCTGGGAAAAATCAATGAGAAGCCAGCCTGTGAAGTCTGTGCCATCAGCATGATGTGTGGTGATTCTGTGCCAGCAGAATTTAGGCTGAGGAGTGCTGATCCAGCATCACCCTGGGGGTCTAGCAGGGGCAATAGGGCACTGCCTGGTGTAGATGTTAGGTGGAAACAGGTGGCTAGGGGAAGGTTATCAGCCATTAGTCCTAAGGTTTTGGGGGTTTTTTGTTGTTGTTGTTTTTTTTGGTCTTTTGGAGACAGGGTCTCCCTGTAGCCCCATCTGTTCTGAAACTCACTCTGTAGACCAGGCTGGCCTTGAACTCACAAAGATCCGCCTGCCTCTGCCTCCCAAGTGCTAGGATTAAAGGCGTGCGCCACCACACCCTGCTGGATCTAAGATAGCCGATGGCAGCTGCCTTTCATTCTTTTCCCTTTTCCCTTTAATGCAGTGGAGGAGGTTTGTGTCTCAGCCTCCAGGTGTGGTGGAGGGAGAACCGTCACCAGCATGTGGACACAGGAGGGTCGGAAGTTTAAGTTCATCCTCAGTTACACAGTGACTTCGAAATCAGCCTGACTGATATGAGACTGTCACAAAATCATTCATTTTTCTAGAGCTTCTTTATCTACAATACTAAAGTTCCTTGGTTCTTCAAAAACATTTTTTCAAGATTTCTTTTTTAAATGTATGTGTGTGCAGTGCCCTCGGGGACATCAGACGCCCTGGAGCTGGAATTATAGGAGGTTGTGAGCCTCCCAACATGGGTGTTTGAAACCAAACCAAGGTCCTCTGGAAGAGCAAGAAGCACTCAATGGCTGACCAATCTCTCGCCCCTCAAATAACTTTTAAAAACCGATTCTCTAACACTAAGCCTTGACCTGATGTCTAGAGCTGTGAAGTCAGTTTTCTGGTGGGTTTCCCTAGTGATCAGCAGAGCCAGTGTAGATTTTGAGATGCTCCACTCAATATCAGGAGACCTCAAAGAGGAGCATGCACAGCCAGTGGTGACCCCGTGGGCCAGGACCAGAAAGGATCTGAAGTCTCTGCTCTTGCTTATTATATACTAACCCCAGCTCCTCTGTACCCACCGCATAGGAGCACAGGACAGATTGAAAGCTGGGTCATGAAGGGAAGGTCTGACTATGTCTTTCTCCCTCTCCGACTGCTATCTTTGAACCTGTGGTTTATGATTAAAGACAGCAGTGTCACACTGGGTAGTATGTCTTGGAGACCTCTGAAAAATAAGGGGGGGGCAACAGACTTCAGATCATTTCTGCTCCAAATTCATGAGTCATCACTGGCTGTGTGTGTTCCTCTCTGAGGTCTCCTGATATTGTAGTTGGAGTATCTCAAAATATACACTGACTTTGATGGCCACCTTCCAGAGACATCCTAGAAAAAGGCAATGATAAGGCTTTGCTGTATAAATTTTGTTTAAAATATTTCCTATAATCTCAGTGATATAAAAAGATAATGAGCCGGGAGTGGTGGTACACGCCTTTAATCCTAGCACTTGGGAGGCAGAGGCAGGTAGATCTCTGTGAGTTCAAAGCCAGCGTGGTCTACAGAGTGAGTTCCAGGACAGCCAGAGCTATAAGGAGACCCCGTCTCAAAAAGACAAAAAAAAAAAAAAAAGATAATGAAATGACTCCTTCAGATATCTTTTATCTATACTATATTCCAACAATTACAGAGAAGTTAATAAGAAAAATTCATATACATGTGTGTTTAATATGCATATAATGCATACAGCAAATTTGTGCAAAGAAAAAAATCATAACCATTGTGTTTGTTAATTTTGTAGGAGAGAATGCAGCTAATCATTGCTGGTAGTGCAGGAGGAAGGAGACAGAAGATGGACTTCACCTAGAATATGTATCTTTAGATCCTGAATATTATAGAAGGGGAATATACTCCTAAATCACTTTGCCTTCCAAGACAAAGAAATATAGAGATCATACCACTTTGATCACATGCCTGAGATTTATTTCTATTTCTATCATTAACTTATTTGCACATCCATTGTTAAAGAGGAACAGTTTCCCTTGGACTCTTTCCATGTGACCTAACTGATGTGGAATTCTTTTTTTTTCTACTTTGTAAAATAACAGCTGAGCGAAGAGGTTTCCAAGGATCATTCCAGCTCCAACAGTCTATGTTTCTGTGATATGCCCCCTTCCTGCTCTGAGGCTCAGGGAAATCACCACCCAAGATGAATGGTGACAACTTGGGTAGGTGGGTGAGTGTTCTTTGGAGAAAGAGAGCAAGATAGAAAGTTCTGCTCTCTTACCTGAAGTCCACGATGCCAGCAGAAGTGAAATAACGACTCAGAGACGGTGATTCGCTGTACATGTCTGTGAGCTAAAACACAGAAAGAAAGTAACTACCCACGAGACTGGAGATCATATTATATGCTACCTACAGAACAAAATTACTTGAGGACTATGATGGCTTGAATGAAGAGTACCCCACCATGGGCTCCAAGCATTTGAACGATTGACCCCCCACTTAGTGGTGCTGTTTGGGCAGGGTCCTGAACCCCTTAGGAGGTATGACCCTGTGTCAATGGGGGTGAGTTTGAGAATAGATAGCCTTGTCCCACTTCCAGTCTGTCTCTGCTTCTTGTACCTGCTTGAAGTTACGAGCACTCAGCTTCTGCTCTGGCTGCCTCCGGTCACGCCTCCCCACCATGAGGGACTCCTCTCCCACTGGAGCCATAAACTCAATAAACCCTTCCTGTAAGTGGCCTGGGTCATGGTTTATCACAGCAACAGAAAAGTAGCTAAAACAAGGACAGAGGAGATTTCACTCCAGCCAGGAATTCATTTATCTAGGGATTCTGACTAGGGAAGTGTGAGCAGACCACAAATCAAAGCTCAAGTCAACACTCATTTAGAAGAACCTCACTGAGAGCCAGGCCTAGTGGAACACACCCATAATCCCAGCATTCTCAAGGCTGATGGATGAGGATCCAAGAATTTCAGGATAAGACTGGTCTTCGCAGAGAGATCTAGGCCAGCCAGGGCTACATAGAGAAAGAAAGAAAAGAAAGAAAGAAAGAAAGAAAGAAAGAAAGAAAGAAAGAAAGAAAGAAAGAAAGAAAGAAAGAAAGAAAGAAAGAAAGAAAGAAAGAGAGAAGGAGGGAAGGAAGGGAGAGAGAGAGAGAGAGGGAGGGAGGGATGGGGGAGAAAATTCATTGTTAAAGTGTCTGAGTGGCTCGCTGGGAATACTCAGCTTCACTTATTAGTTGAATTGCTAACCTTGGTGGTGAGCATGGTCAGTGGTCAGTAGCAGGAGCTCATTAGAGGCCACACCAGCCACTGAAACAAAACAAAACCCTAAGTGGCTGAAGGAACGGAAGGGGGTGTATCAGCCCAAGCCACTCTGCACTCCAGGTCACTGCTCATGGGCTTCTTTCTCTCTTCTTCTGGCTTCATTATAAGCAGAAATATGTATCCTGAGCCATGGCTACAGTACTTCCTAGACAAAGGGACCAAGCGGAATTGCAAAGATATGCAAAAGACACCATTTGAACCACACTTTTGGATTTTTCTATGCAGAAGTACCATAATTTACAGGGTTTTTTTTTCCTAATAATCTCATCATAAATTGAAGCTATGAAAAATCAAGTCTACACACAAGGAAGTGGGAGGAAGCCCAGAAACTGAAAAGATGCCCATAAGATGAGAAACAGAGGCTTTAAGGGAGTGGGCTTAGGGAGAATAACAGGACATGTGTGATGTAAATGTGGAAGGGGGAATCCTGGGGACAGGAGGGTAGAGTGGGGACAGAGCCTAGGAGACCAAGGGACAGGCGGGTTGGAGAAACAGTCAAAAATCAGTATATATGAAAATGCCATAGAGAAACTTGTTACTTTTCAATTTATTAAAATGTTAGAAATAAATTTAATAATCTAACTTACTGAACATTATGGCTGAGCACAGCATACTTTAAACATGCTCAGAATATTTTACTTTTATTCACCTGCAATTGGGCAGACTCATCTAACACAAAGCTTAATTTATAATTAAGTCCTATAGTCATGCAATTTCTTTAAATATTGTCCTGAAAGTAAAAGTTAGAAGGTTTGTATAAGTACGCTCTCACACCATCAAACATCTGGAAATCATAAATTAATAGCTGAGGACCACCTTGATTTGATTTTTCTCTCCCTTATAACCATCATCCTAACAGTATGTATACTTTCTTTATGTTTATATATTACTACTTCTTTGTGCAATCATAATAATATATATTATTTGTGGTTTTATCCATATAAAAGTTACCATATTCTACATAATCTTCCAAGAGTTGATTTTTTTCCACATAAGTTCTCAGTATATTGCCCAGGCTGGTCTCAAAATTAAGTCATCCTCTTGCTTCAGATTCCTAAGTAGCTGAGAAAACTGACACTTACCATTGTGCTTAGCTTATGACTGGCTTTAGCACTGAAAATTACACTTAAGATTTATTTCTAAGATACATCTCAATGAAGGCTCCCACACAGATGGCATTAGATGATTACACCAGTTCATCGTTCCCCAGCTGACAGACATGTGCATGGCTTCCAAGTTTTCTCTTACTGTGCTGAAGCAATCATCCCTGACCATCTCTGTGCACCTCTTCATTCATGTGAGAAATTCACTGAGGTACATACCAAAAACCAGAACTGCTGGGTCCAAGAGCAGGTGCGTCTCAACTCAACTCAACTCAACTCAACTCGGCTCAACTCAACCCAACTCAACTCAACCTTGAAGAGTGTTCTCCACGTTCCTCTCCTCCCCACAACACATACCTGTTCCACTTCCCATATTCTTAAGAGACTTCTAATTTTTTCCCACTTGAGGGATCTAAGAACTTGTTTCATGCTGTATACCAACCCCCTGGCCTACTATAAACTGAGCACATTTTTTCATATATTCAACTCTTTGGGACCTTCTCCTCTAAATCATTGGCTAGTTGCTTTTCTTGTCTTTTACTTAACTTTTGGAGTAGTTGATCTTATTTTCAGATTCTAGCCACCAGTATTATGTGACATACTTTTCCAGGTGATAATTAGTCTTCATTGATTCAAAAGATGCAAATCTTAACCACATTGTTCTCGGGAACACATGACTGAAGTCACTTATATTGTATTCCTTTCACATTTACATTGGGAGGTTAAACACCTTGTTCTCTAACAGATAAGTTCTAGAATAGACCAGGACTGGGCTAGGAGCTGGTAACATGCTCAACATAGGAAACGCTCTGAGATTAGAGTACTATGACAGCCAGGCAGCTAAGAGCACAGCAGACCCACTCCTCCCCAGCCTGCAGCCTCAGCCATGACACTGTTCTGTGAATCTCATTCTACCAATGGTGCCCTTTTGATGAGTTATTCAATGCCTAGCTGCACCAGGAAGGCTTAATGACCCAATGTCTTTATCTAATAGCAAGCTTTCCTAGTTTGCTTTCTGTTGCTGTGATAAAACACTGACCAAAATCACTATGAGGAGAAAATGATTTGTTTCATCTTACTCTCCTAACCGGTAATATATCTTTCAGTGAAGTCAGGCAGGAATGCGGGGGAGGAACCCGAAAGCAGGAACTGAAGCACGAACTACAAAGGAACACCACTAACTAGCCTGCTCCTCTGGTCTCTGCTCAGCCTGCTTTCTTATACAACTCAGGATTACTTGATCAGAGGTGACATCATCCACAGTGGACTGGGCATCCTTCAACCATCAAGAAAATGCCTCACACACCTGCCCCGTCTGACAGAGGAAATACCCCAGGTGAGGTCCCCTATTGTTAGGTGTGTCAAGTTGACAGCTGAAGTGATCCAGCACAGAAGCATTGTAACGTGTAAAACCCAGTCAGGCCCTGCAGGGGTGCTCACCCTGTTGTCTACCTGATTGGAAACGGAATCTCAAGGAGGCCATGCATGGAAAGCCCACTATGATCTAACTCAGGTGGAAACGCAGTCTCTGATAGTCAGAGCATAGACCAGAGCACTGAGTGTTGATATGCCTCTAGTTTTGTCAGGGTTCCCAGGGCCTTTATGAAAACCTCATACGACAGGTATTTGTGCCACTCCCTTTTTACAGATTAAGAATCAGCATTCCAAGAGATTAAGAAATAGGCCAGTTTCTTCATACTCAGCCGGAAAATGTTAAAGGTCCAATTCACTCTTAGGTGTGACAGACATAAAACCCAGCTCCTTCTCACTTTACCTCTAACCAGAGAATAAGAAACAATGAAGAAGGACTGTGTCTTCTGCTGAATATCAAGAAGGGAAGAAAAATGTGGTAAGAACTTTAGAAAAAAATGGCTATACTCTCGTGTAAAGAAGGTTGATGGCAGGCCCAGATTCAGAAAAGTCAGATCCTAGAAAGCAACTTCCATTTCAGCTCAGAATGAAAGAAAGGTCAGGATGTTTTGTCAAGTACTAAAAATATTATTAATAATAAATAATAATGTCCCTCTCGTCATTGCATCTGTCATTCTTTTTTTAAGTGTGTGTGTGTGCACACATGTGCATGTATGTGTGTGTGAATGTGGTGTATGAGTGTATGGAAGAGGTCATCTTCTTCTATTGCTCTTCACATTACGTTTTGAGCTGGCGTCTCTCACTGAACCCAGAGTTCACTGATATACTAGACTGGCTGTCCAATGAGCTCCAGGGATCTGCACTCTCTCCTCCCCGACTTTCTTTCCCCAGTTCTAGGGTGGCAGACACAGATAACTGTCTGGGTTTTGTTTTTTTTTTTTTTATGTGGGTGTTAGGGATCTGACCTGAGGTCATGTTTGCACAGCAGCCCCTTTATCAGCTGAGACATTGCCCCAATCCCTACTAATCTGCTCTTTCCCTCTTTTCCTGCCAATATTCATTGCTAGGATCTAGCAAACTGCACATAATAGACTCTCAGCAAAATGTCTAAGCTAAAATTGCAAATTAAAAGACAGAGTATATGGGGCTGGAGAGATAGCCTCGCAGTTAAGAGCACCGACCACTCTTACAGAGGACCCGGGTTCAATCCCTAGCACCCACATGGCAGTTGAGAACTGTCTGAAACTCCAATTCTAGGAGAACTCCAGTTCCACGGGAATCCGACACCCTCTTCTGACCTCTGTGGCATTGCACGACAGGGGTGCATAAACCTGCATGCAGACAGTACATTCATACACATAAATAAATAAAATTTTAAAAAAGTTTAAAAAAAGACAGAGTATATGGCTAGTACCCTGTTTCTGTACACATTCTCAGAGTCTTTTTCCATTGTTTGTTGGTATCTTTTTTTTTTTTTTATTTCTTCTTCTACCACAGTTAGAGTTATCTCCTTTAATTTCGACCCATACTGTGGTGGTTTGAATGAGAGTATCCCCCCCATAGGCTTTAAGTATTCAGACATTTTGTCTCCAGTTGGTGGCACTGTACTTGGAGGTCTTAGAAGGTGCAGCCGTGCTAGAGGAAGTATGTCATTGGGGGTGGACTTAGTGAGTTTAACAAGCCTCGTGGTCTCCAGTCTCTCTCTCTCTTGACTTCCTGTGCTCATTGTGAGATGTGACCCTCGCCTTGCTACTCCAGCCCGGGCCACCATGCTTCCCACCACAATGGACTCTGGTTCCCTGGAACTGTCAATCATAAGCTCAAATAAACTCTTCCTTTGATAAGTTCCCTTGCTCATGGTGTTTTATCACAGCAACAGAAAAGTGACTAATGATGCTAGATGACAAACATGTTGCCTACTAACTAAACAAGAAAATACCAATCCTTGCTGACACTTGTCCTTGCACATACATAACTCTACTGGTATTGTAAAGACATGGTTGCAAAACTTAACAAAAACAGCAAAAATAAAAGAACTTTGTGATCACAAGGACACAAGATGAAATGAATGACACTTGACTCCAGAATCTCAGAATGACAGTCACTGAAAGGAGCTCTAAGGTCCTGTGCTGGGGTCACACACTCACCAGAGTGGAAGCCCAACTAGAAGATGGAAACTGCTAAATAAAAATTACAGGATGTCAGCTACGACCCTGTACAGACCAGGATGAAAAAAAAAAAAACCAACACACTAAAACTAGGCCTTGAACCCGCCATCAAGGACATTGTAGGAGAAAGCCAAATTTCCCCAATAGTCCAGTTTAAATTAGCTTGATGATGTTCCTTGCATATAAAAGACAGTAACCTGGACTGTGCAGAGATTAAATCAGGGACTTCCCAAGACCACATGAAGTACAGGTGCTTCAGCCAGGTGGATTGTTGGATAGATCTATCTCTGGGTTGTTAGATAATTGTTTTGTTGATTTGTTGGATAGCTAAATCATTGTCTTGTGTGGCTGCCCTGGCAGAGTTGCCCTGCTAGCTGGTATTAAAGGTGAGTCTGTTGCCACTGTGAGACTTGGGTATGCAGAGCTTAGATCAGGGACTTCCCAGGACCACCTGAAGCACAGAGTACCCCCCAAAAAAAAAAAAAAAAAGAAATAAAAAAGGAAAAAACAAAAAAAAAAAAAAAAACAAAAAAAAAGAAGAAAAAAAAAAGGCTTCTGAAGGAGGCAAGCAAAAAAAGCCTTCAACATAGTGAAGAGGCATTTGTGATTTGCATCAGAATACAGGCAAAAAGGGAAACCCACATGCCAGGGACATGACAAAGGGACAACATGCACGAAAGGTACAGGGTAATTCCACACCAAGCTCTACAAACCCTGTGGGAGATTCCTACAGTGGGATCCCCCTGGGGATGGCCCAGGACACAGATCTTAGAGGAACAATTGCAGAAATATTCAAAGAAATCAAAGAATACAAAGAACAAGTCAGAGAACTAAGGAGAGAGAATGAAAAACTCAAGAAAGACCTACAGGAAGTAGAAACACTGAAAAAGGAAACCAACCAGTGAAGCAAGGAGCTACAGGAAGGGATTGAGAGCTCCAAAAGGAAGTGAAAATACTAATGAAAATCACAGAATGAAATGGAAAAGGAAATAGAAAACTCACCCATCAAGTAGAAAGGAATGGAAAAAGCCTCGGAAAGAGAATGGAGGAAGCAGAACAAAGGAAATCAGACCTGGAAGATAAAACAACTAAAAACCTCAAGAAAGATTATGAAAATTTAAGAAATACCACAAAAAGTGGAAGGCAACCATGAAATGTGGGACACTAATGAAAGAATCAAACCTATTATCAATAGGAAAAGTAGAGGAAGGAGAAGAAATCCCAAGAGAATGGTAATTGATCAGATCGTCAACAGAATAATAGATAAAACTTCCCCCAAAACTAAAAAAAAGACAACCAATTACAAATACAAGAAGCACATAGAACCCAAAACAGACAAGAAAAGATGAATTCTCCATCCACATCAGGTTAAAATGCTAGCAACCCCGGGGCTGGAGAATGGCTAAGCGGTGAAGTAGAGCAGACGCTCTTGCAGAGGAACCCGGTTTCCGAATCCCAAGCACCCGACGATGGTGGTAAAAAACCGTATGAACTCCAACCAGGAGAACCTTCAGTTCCAGGGGAATCCTAACCCTCTTCTGACGCCGCGGCAATTGCACGACACGGGTGCACATACCCCTGCATGCAGACATACATTTAATACACATCAGAAAAATAAATAATAATAAAAAAAAATAATAAAAATAAATGATAGACACCCAAACAAAGACAAAAGCCTTAAAGGCCAAAGAAAAAACAAACATGTGAACTAAAAGGGGAAACCTATCAATTACAAACCATAGATTCTCAATTCAAACTATGAAAGCAAGAAGACCTGGAGCAAAGCATTCCCGTGTTAAAGGAAATTGATGTCAACCCAGGTTACTAGACCCAGCAAAAATGTCGATTATAATTGAAGGAGAGAGAAAAACCTTCGATGACATAAAAAACAAGTTGAGAGAATACATGTCTGGAAAACCAACCCTTCAGAGAATACTTGAAGCAATTCAAAAGGGAACAGAAGGAAAAAAAAAAGAGAGAAAAAGAAAAAAAAAAACAGAAAGAAGGAGCACCATCCCAGGCACCTGAAAGAGAAATCAATAAAATGATAAATGCAAAAGTGGAAACCTAAACCCAAACCGCAGGGATACCAAGGCAAAAGGAAGCAACACAAACCTGTCAATTCATAACCTTAAATATAATGGACTAAACCTCCCAATCAAGACGTAGACTGGAAGATTGGATTGGAAACAGAATCCATCGATTATAGGCTGTCTACAAGAAACAAAAACACAATCTAGTACCTTCAAGGACAGGCAACCACCTTAAAGTGAAAGGATGGAAAAAAATATTCCAAGCAAATGGTACCTAAAAAGAAAGCAGGACTTGCTAGTTTTAATATCAAACAAAATTGACTTCAAAGTAAAGAAATCAAAAAGAGACAAAGAGGCCATTATTTACATTTTTATCAAAGGGAACAATGCAACCGAAGAAGATTTCACAATTATGATATATATGCCCCAAACTCGGGGTGCACCAAACTTAATAAAGACAATTCCCAGGACACAAATCACACACTAAACCCATGACCATAGTAGGGGACTTTGATACCCACTGGTCGCTTTGGATAGGTCAACAGGACAAAAAAATAAACAGAGAGACATCTGAACTGAATGATATGTACACCAAATGGATCTCACAGACATCTACCGAATATTCCACCCTAATACCAGACAATATACTTTCTACTCAGCACCCCATGGAACATTCTCCAAAATCGACCACAGACTGGGACACAGAAAAAAAACCTCAATAAATACAAAAAGATTGAAATAATTTCGTGCATTCTATCACACCACAGTGCAATAAAGCTCAATATCAACACCAGGATAAGCCCTATCTACAAGAACACATGAAGACTAAACAGCACTCTCCTGAATAATGAACGGGTCAAGGAAGAAATAAAGAAAGAAATAAAAGCATCCCTGAAATTGAATGACAATGATAATACAACACAACAAAACCTATGGGATACTTTAAAAGCAGTCCCAAGAGGGAAGTTTATAGCCCTGAGTGCCCA
This sequence comes from Rhizomys pruinosus, assembly GCA_009823505.1. Taxonomy (NCBI): domain Eukaryota; kingdom Metazoa; phylum Chordata; class Mammalia; order Rodentia; family Spalacidae; genus Rhizomys; species Rhizomys pruinosus. The sequence continues at coordinate 166,775 of VZQC01001729.1, read as the reverse complement.
CATCAGAAAAACAGAAATAGCACAAGTGAATGATCTAACACTACAGCTAAAAACACTTGAGAGACAACAACAAATGAACCCTAAACACAACAGACAGGAAGAAATAACAAAAATCAGAGCAGAAATCAATGAAATAGAAACAAAGAAAACAATTTAAAAAGATCAATGAATCCAAAAGTTGGTTCTTTGAGAGCATAAACAAGACAGAGAGACCTCTAGCTCAGTTAACCAAAAGAAAGAAGGAACAACTCCAAATCAATAGAATTTGTGATGAAAAGAGAAACATCACAACAGACAATGAAAAGATCCAGACAATCATATGGCAATACCTCAAAAGCCTATACTCTACTAAGTTTGAAAACCTGGAAGAAATGTACGAATATCTGAAATCCTGGGAATCGCCAAAGCTTAACCAAGAAGAGATTGACAGCTTAAACAGACCCATAGTATATGAAGAAATTGAAGATGCAATAAGAAACATCCCAACTAACAAAGCCCAGGCCCAGATGGTTTCACAGCAGAATTCTATAAAACATTTCAAAAAGACAACCATTATTACTCAAATTGTTTGGAAAGATTCAAGCCGAGGGAAATCTCCCAGATTTCTTCTATGAAGCCAATAGTATCACTCTAATACCAAAACCAAGCAAAGATATAATCAAAAAGGAGAACTATAGACCCATCTCCCTAATGAACACAGATGTGAAAATTCTCAACAAAACACTTACAAACCACATACAGACCCACACCAAGAAGATCATCCATCATGACCAAGTTGGATTCATACCAGAGATGCAGGGATGGTTCAACATATGAAAATCAATAAATATCATAAAACACATAAATGAACTGAAAGACAAAAACCACATGATGATCTCAATTGGTGCTGAAAAAGCCTTTGACATAATTGAGCATCCCTTCATGCTTAAAGTCCTAGGGGGAATTGGTTTGGAGGAATCATTCCTCAATATAATCACAGCCATATACAGGAAACCCACAACCAACATCATCCTAAATGGAGAAGAGACAGAAGCATTCCCCTTAAAGCTAGGAACTCAGCAAGGCTGCCCCCTGTCACCACTCCTCTTCAATATAGTGCTTGAAAAACTTGCTAGGGCAATAAGGCAAGAAAAGGAAATTAAAGGAGTACTAATTGGAAAAGAGGAAGTCAAGCTATCCCTTTTCGCTGATGATATGATTGTTTACCTAAGGGATGCTAAAAACACCACAAAAAACTCCTAGAAATGATTAAGAGTTTCAGTAAAGTGGCAGGATACAAAATTAACCTAGAAAAATCAGTAGCCTTTCTTTACAGCAATAACATGCAACTGAAGAAGGAATACAATGAGAACTTCCCACTCACAATAGCCTCAAAAACAATTAGATACCTAGGAACAAACCTAACCAAAGACACCAAAGATCTCAGTGCTGGCTTCACAAGTATGAGGAGCCATGTTCAATCTCTAGAGCACACATGAAAAGCCAGGCTGGGGAGGGAGAGACATGAAGATCCCTAGGGCTCATGCTCAGCCAGCCTAGCCAAATTGGTGAAATCTGAGTCACAGTGAGAGACACTGACTCAAAAAGTAAGGAAGAGAGCAACTGGAAAGACACCCAGTGTCAGCCTCTGGTTCCCACATGTGAACACATGTGCATGTGTATAGATAAATGAACATGTAGACACCCAGGTACACACATAAAACAACAGCACAGTTTTATCTCAGAAATAGAAAATACTGCTTTGTAACTATTGGATTGCTTTCCTACCTGGACTGTCAGCCCATAGGCACAAACTGTGGACTTACAGCCCTAGCACTTGGCATGTTTCTCTTGCTACAGGCTGGATGAACACAGGACCAAGCATGAGTGAGCAGAACACTGCCTTCCAGATTGCACATCACTGGAAGCCAGGTATATCTCACCCAACTTTCGAGATTTGCACAGAAGACACATTTATAAGCATCCAATTCTTCCAAAATGATGACAGAAGAAATGGCTTTCTTTAGAGCTCTATGCTAATTGATGTAGCAGAACTCAAAATCTAGTGTTAAGACCTCTGTAAGTAATACATAACACAGAATTACCCTCTTAGTGAGCAGATTATGTAATTCCTCTTCATTACCACACTCCTCTGGAATCTTTAGCATGATGAAGAATGTTTTGTTTGATGATAATTCAGGTATTTCATTTTCATCTTCATCAATGTAAGTTACTAAAATGAGTAGAGGCAAAAATAAAACTAAAATAAGTTATTTTAATAATAACTTAATAAAGCCAGATGTGGTGGTACACACCTGCAATCTTAACCTTCAGAGGCAGGAGAATCACTGTTTCAGGCCAGTTTGATTGATCTACACAGCAAGTTCCAGGCCACTCATGACTACATTAGAAGACTTGGTCTCAAAAATACAAAATAAAATTTATTTATTCTGTTGATGACTATAACTAAATATAACAATCAGTATTCATGAAAGTTAACACCTGGATACAGTAAGCAATGAGAAGTAGAAATACTTTCTTTGCTTAGTAAAATGGAACAGAATAGAGAAGCTTGAGCCTGGTATGGTGGCACGCACATTTAATCCCAGCACTCAGAAGGCAGAAGCAGGAGGATCTCTGTGAGTTCAAGGTCAACCTGGTCTACATAGCAAGTTCCAGTTTTCCAGGTCAGCTGGAGCTTCAGGGGAGACCCTGTCTCAAAAAGACAGAGAGAGAGAGAAAGAGAAAAAGAGAGGAAAAAGAGAGAGAGAAGCTTATCTCAATTGTGATAAATGTTTTGCATCAAAGGGGGTCTCAGACACCAATGAATACAGACTAAGGGAAGAACCACAAGGAGGAAAGGGGAGAAAATTAGCTTGCTTGTTTAACTGAATCTGGAGCTTAACTAGGCACCACATGTCAGGACGGGTGCAGGGAGTGATCACAAGAAGCTTCAGTGAACTTTCCAGTTCTGTGTTGTCAAAGACCACGGTAAGAAATTGACATCATGGACCAGAATGGAGGTGAGACTAGAAAATAAGCGTGTGAGCCCACATCCGCAAGTCTCCAGGAGACAGGCATGGGCAGGAGATGAAGTCGTCACTCCAGTCTAGTCCCACAATCCCACAGGAGAGGAATGTTAACATACTCAGTTGACAAAGGGAAGCCCAACCACACTGACAGCCCCAGGGCCTGCAGGAATGACTTCCTGGAACAATGAGTTTTGTGTTTTTTGTGTCCTAATGACTACTAGCTAATTGATTTTTAAACAGTTAGAGCTGAGTGAAAACCACACAGTCAGGAGCCAAGAGCCAGAAGCTGGCACACTGTGCTTATTACAGCACTCCAGGCTCCATGCCAGCCTCACGGACTTGCCACACACAGGGGGCCACCTCATCCACCCTGAGAAAAGCGTGGGCTGAGAAGCTAGGTGCCCACAGCCTTTCCTCTCAAACTTCATGTCATACATAGCCAATCATCCTCTGGACTTTAAAAGGCCATCCTGGGGTAAACTCAGTGTTTGTCATGGAGAGACAAGTAAAGCATGGGGTTGGCAGCTTGGCTGGCAAAGTGCTATCTTGAAGGAATTAGGAGCTGCATTTCATCCCCTGAACCCACATCTTTTAATATTTTTATAATTTTTAATTTTTAAAATGTTTAGTGTCTTAGACAATGTACAGCTTTTAACATTTTTTTGCTAGATTCTATAGCAACTAAATCCAGATGTGATGAATAACAACCCTTTGTGTGTTTGGTTAATAATTAATACTTCAGCCCCTGAAGTATTAATTAGCTAGGCATGGTGGCACACACCTTTAATCCTAGCACTTGGGAGGCAGAGCTAGGTGGATCTTTGTGAGTTCAAGGCCAGACTGGTCTACAGAGTGAGTTCCAGAACATCTGGGGCTACAGGGAGACCCTGTCTGCCTCAAAACAACTAAGCCCAGTGGCTGAAATTATATCCCCCCCTCATGTTTCCTTTATGTTTTACAGTACTGGAGACTGAAACCAGCCCCTTCACACAACACACGCACGCACACACCGCACACACGCGCGCACATGCACCGCACACACGCGCAAGCACGCACGCACACACGCAAACACGGCACGCGTGCACGCGCAACGCGGCACACCACCACACTGCACACACACACACTCGCTCACACCACATAAACTGGCATTTGCTTTCCTTACTGAGAACCCCCATTGTAAGCCTTGTACGGCCTTATTGTAGCTTGCGAATGCCATTGGACTAGTTCATCTATATTCCCTACTTTTGTTGTTACTGTTGTTCCTTATTTGTCTTGCTTCTTTTGTCACAGTTGTACCACCAAAATCTTTCCTCAGTCCTGTGAAATTCCTTGAAAAAATTATCTTAGTGGTTCATAGTGTTCACTGACTCATTTAAGGTACAACCTGTTTATGTCAAGTTTATGATGTTTGTAGTTTCATCCTTTTTTAATCTAACATTAAGGATTTTCAGGTTTCTACTGCTACAGATGCTACAATACCCACCCATCTTTGAGCTCTGTACCCACCACATAGTTGTCTATAGTAGATACCAATGAAAGAACACTATAAATTACATTAGAGTCTAATAACTAGCTGCTTATACTCAAGGGCACTAAGAAGAGAAACCAAGTTCAGACTAGGTCTCTAATGAAATTTCTAATGACATATACCTAACATCTAAATAGATCCTGTATTAAATATGGCCTTTAGTAGTGTTTATTAAAATAATAATAATAGCAAGATGGTGGTGTATACCTTTACTCCCAGCATTTGAGAGCAGAGGCACGTGTATCTTTGTGCGTTCAAGGCCAGCCTGATCTACATGTGAAGTTCTAGCGGATCACTGGAATTACATCGGGAGACCCTTTCTCAAAACGACTAATAATAATATCAATAATAATAATACTACTAATAATAGATATACCTAGTCAATAGTTTTATGTCACTAATAACAGTTATCGTGAGCCATATCTCCATTGGGTTTTAACAAATCACAAATAACATTCATAGTACATGGGAGCAATATGATGGCAGCTCTTCAGTTGGACTATAGGACATGAAGCTGGAGAGATGGCACTAAATGCCAGATTGGTCATGTTACTGGGAGGGTGGGTTAGAAAGTCTCTCCAGCCGAATGCAGAGGCTGGGTTAACAGAGGCTATCTTGGGTCACCACATCCTTCAGTGTGGAACCCAGAAGGAGACGGCGACTATAGGAAGAAGATGATTTTTTTTTTTACAATTTAGCAAGGGAAAAAATCAGGCAGATGAGAAGGAGCGGAGCAGAGGACAGAGCTGGCTTTCTAGGCAGCTGGTCTTGGTTTGAGCCCCTGTCTGCGTCTTTATTAGCCAGTGATTTTGAAAATTCACCTAAAACTCTGAAGCGAGTCCTTCAACAGAAATGTGAACATCTATATTGTAGGTGATGATAAAGATGAGAAACAATGAAAATAAAGCAGATAGCATGGAATCTTACAGTGCATGGGAATGTTTCTATCAAAGAATGACTGAAAGCTTTTGATTACTATCTAAATAAAGGAGAGAGGAAATAAAAATGTTTTCACGGTATCAACCCAGCTAACAAGAATAATAGCTACTATATTGGTCACTAAGTAGAGTCTGTAGTATATTTTATAGATTTTTATTTCCTATACTCCCCAAATGAGTCTAATAGTTAACTATTACTGTTTTCATTTTTAAAAATGAGAACTGAGATTAGGAAAAATGTATCATATTTTCAGGACAATAAGCTAGCTTGCATTAGAATCAAGGTACATTAACAGGTTCAGAGTTCAAAAATCATTTATATTTTGAAAATGAAATAAACAGTCCAGAAAGATTGGGGCAAGGGGGGGAGGGCTTTGAAGTTCCACCCATCTGGGTGGAAGCAGTGAATCAGAGCTGAAATGAATGTGTTTTTGCGAGTACCTTGAAACCAATTAAAAGGAAAGTGATTTACTCAATCAATTCAAAGGCAACATAATATCTGTCAGTGTGATGTGCTCAGCCACACGTAGGCAGACATCTATATCAGATACACAGGCACATCACAAAAGAGGGAGGGGCAATAAGAGTGTAAGTCACAGGTCAGGGAGAACTGAAGCACAATAGTGTCTTTTCAACATGACAGGACTGCCACACATACAAGCCCACAGTGCTGTTGTAGCTGCTGCACAAGACCTGCACAATGATCCCATGTGGGCAGGGGCTCACCAGCTCCCACTCCTGCAGAGCTACTGACAAGATGGCTTCGAGGAGAGGACAAGTCAATTTTCTTTAAGAGTGTGGTCTCTGGTAGGTCGACCATGCTCCAGTGGACAGCCCCACACCAGGAGAATGTGGGCAGCACTAATTAGACTAGGCAGCTTATTTTTTTTTTAAAGGGACATGCAGCTGGGCGTGGTGGGCACGTTACATTTAGGCCCCTCCCCCTTCTGCACCTCCCCTTACATTTAGGCCCCTCCCCTTCTGCACCTCCCCTTACATTTAGGCCCCTCCCCTTTCTCCACCTCCCCTTACATTTAGGGCCCTCCCCTTTCTCCACCTCCCTTTACCCCCTTGCTCTATATATGGCCTATAGAGTCTAATCTATGTCCCTAAATGCCCTTTGGTGTGTGTCCATCCACCGGAGCCTGGTTAACCTACACAGCATCACACCCTTAAAGAAAACTCTAGGACTCTCCTCTCCCAGCAGCTATCAGTTGCTCAGCTAAGGTTGGGGCTTCTTACCACTTCCCCACTTCTATGCTAGAAGCTTTCTTGATCTTTCATGGTCTTGTGCATGCTGTCACTATTGCTGTGAGTTTATCTGGGTAACTGGAAAACACTGTTTCTTTGGCTCTTACAACCTTTCTGCCCCTCTTCCATAGTAATCCCAGAGCCTTAAGAGGCAGAAGTTTGATATAGTTGTTGTATTCACGGATAAGCACTTTTGTTTTCTGTACATTGCCCAGATGTGGCTGAACCCCATACTGAAAAGTACAGCTGTTATTTTCATAATGTTGGAAAGCACTGTAAAGGCTGCTGGGGAGAAATGACATCAACAGTCTTACTCAGCTGTGAATCCTGTGAACTTCGATAATTACCAGTGTGGCAAGATATGTACCTGGGTACAACAGTGGCTAGAATGTTGTAGAGACAACCAAACACTTTCTTATTGGATTTAAGGCCCACTCCACAAGAGAATAGCTCACACCTGGTACTATAAATCTGGCCAAGAACCCATGGCTAGGGTGCTCACAAGCTCCAGAGATAAACCTCCTACAATTATTCTGCTAAATGCACATAAATAGCATCAAATCTCCCTCTACATTCACATCTCTTTGCCCATATATTAGTGCAGCTCTCAGACCTCATCAGAGAAGATTCTTTGTGCTAAGGACAGTAGTTAAGGCAGAAACTCACAACTGACCAAAGGTCAGAGATTATGTGACTGAAGTGCTCAGCCACAAATGGCACATTCATATCATTCTTCCCTAGTGGCTCAGACAGCCGCAAAAGACGGGGTGGAAAGAGGGTAGGAGCCAAAGGTCAGGAAGACGGAGAAAACAGTGCATTCTGGCCAGGACAGGGCCTCGGACTTGTGATGTCACAACATCTGTGATTGCCTACCCAACACCTACAGAAGATCAAGCCAGTTTCCATTCCATGGAGGAGGAAGGGGCCCCTGAGCCCCTACTCCAGAGTGACTGATAGGTAGCTGGTGGCTTCTGGGGGAACGAGAAACATTTAAGGGTATGGTCCTTGGCTGGTCAACCACGGTCCAGTGGATGGCTCCCACCTAAGTGGGGCCGTCAGTGCAAACTGGGCGTGGTGGATTATGAAAAAAAAGGAGCCAAGCAGATCTCTGGGCCTGCTGGCCCGCCAGCCTAGCAACTTGGTGAGTCCCAAGGCAATGAGAGACCCTGTCTCAAAAACAAGATGGCTGGTACCAGCATAACAACTGAGGTTATCCTCTGATCTCTACATGCACATACACACACACACACACACACACACACACACACACACACACAAACACAGAGGCTTATTCCCTGAAGAAATAGAGAAATGTAAGGAATTAGGGGTAAGGGATGTAACACTATGAGTTAGCTATTCTGAAATTGCCTTGGAAAGACCTGTTGGGGTGGACTGGGGCTACTGTCTGCAACCTTGGATTTGGGGAAGTTTCTTACTATCCCCTGATAAGGGTGAGTCACTATGCTTCATTGACATGTACAACCAATTTGGCCAGCATCCTTTCCTTTTGAGAGTCTGGACATTTGTTACAGGAAATGCAGAGGCTGCCTGTATGGCAAATCCCCAATGAAAATCATTGGCATGAAATGACTGATGGGCAGCCCAAGCCAACATTTCACATTGTAGTCTCAACTGATTGTTGTAAGAATTAAATGAATCCTGTGTTAACTCCACAGGGGAAGGATTCTAAAACTTGATCCCAAATTCCTCTGGGTTTTGTTATAGTAAATCCCTTTATTTAATAGTCATCATTTTAACTGGAGGCTGAGTCCTGTGAGTCATCCTGAAAACGTGATGACTGATTTGGGGGAATCTTATATTCAAAGAATTATCCTGAACCCTTGTTTGTGGTAAGTCAAAGAATAATTTTGTCTGGTACTCAAATAATTATGTCATCAGCGCAAAAAAAAAAAAAACCCAAACTTGAAAATGATAGAAAATTGTAACAAAACAAAACAAACTCCTAACAGTCTTGTGTTGTGGTTTAGGACTTAAATGTTCACCATCATGCTCCTGTTTGGCAGCTTTGTTCCCAAACAATGGTGCTCTGGGGAAGTGGTAGATGAAGGTTCCATTGGGGGCCCGCTCTATACCCTGACCCCTCTGCTTCCTGGATACCAGTAGGTGAGCAGCTTCCCCCTGCCTCCCCCCCATGTTGTTCTGCTTTGGCACAGCCTCAAAACAACTGAGCCCAGTGGCTGAAATTATATCCCCCCCTCATGTTTCCTTTATGTTTTACAGTACTGGAGACTGAAACCAGCCCTTCACACACACACACACGCACGCACGCATGCACACACACACGCACACACGCGTGCACATGCACGCACACACGCGCACACGCACGCACACGCACACACGCACACACACACACACAAGCTCACACACATACACTAGCATTTGCTCTCCTACTGAGATATCCCCCATTGTAGCTTGTACGGCTCATATGGTACTTGGAATGCATTAGTGACTAGGTCATCTATATCCTACTTTTTGTTGTTACTGTTGTTCCTTATTTGTCTTGCTTCTTTTGTCACAGTTGTACCACCAAAATCTTTCCTCAGTCCTGTGAAATTCCTTGCAAAAATTATCTTAGTGGTTCATAGTGTTCACTGACTCATTTAAGGTACAACCTGTTTAAGGTACAGTCAAGTTTATGATGTTTGTAGTTTCATCCTTTTTTAATCTAACATTAAGGATTTTCAGGTTTCTACTGCTACAGATGCTACAATACCCACCCATCTTTGAGCTCTGTACCCACCACATAGTTGTCTATAGTAGATACCAATGAAAGAACACTATAAATTACATTAGAGTCTAATAACTAGCTGCTTATACTCAAGGGCACTAAGAAGAGAAACCAAGTTCAGACTAGGTCTCTAATGAAATTTCTAATGACATATACCTAACATCTAAATAGATCCTGTATTAAATATGGCCTTTAGTAGTGTTTATTAAAATAATAATAATAGCCAAGAATGGTGGTGTATACCTTTAATCCCAGCATTTGAGAGGCAGAGGCACGTGGATCTTTGTGAGTTCAAGGCCAGCCTGATCTACATAGTGAATTCTAGGACACCTGGAATTACAGGGAGACCCTTTCTCAAAAAGACTAATAATAATAATAATAATAATAATAATAATAGATATACCTAGTCAATAGTTTTATGTCACTAATAACAGTTATCGTGAGCCATATCTCCATTGGGTTTTAACAAATCACAAATAACATTCATAGTACATGGGAGCAATATGATGGCAGCTCTTCAGTTGGACTATAGGACATGAAGCTGGAGAGAGAGGCACTAAATGCCAGATACGGTCATGTTACTGGAGGGTGGTTAGAAGTCTCTCCAGACGAAGGCAGAGGCTGTGTTAACAAGAAGCTGATCTCTGGGTCACACATCAGATCAGTTGGAACCAGAAGAGACTGGAGACTCAAGGTAGAAAGACTGATTTTTTTTATTAGCAAGGTTAAAAATCAGGCAGATGAGAAGGAGCGGAGCAGAGGACAGAGCTGGCTTTCTAGGCAGCTGGTCTTGGTTTGAGCCCCCATCTGCGGATTTATTAGCCATGTGATTTTGAACAATTCACCTAAAACTCTGAAGCGAGTCCTTCAACAGAAATGTGAACATCTATATTGTAGGTGATGATAAAGATGAGAAACAATGAAAATAAAGCAGATAGCATGGAATCTTACAGTGCATGGGAATGTTTCTATCAAAGAATGACTGAAAGCTTTTGATTACTATCTAAATAAAGGAGAGAGGAAATAAAAATGTTTTCACGGTATCAACCCAGCTAACAAGAATAATAGCTACTATATTGGTCACTAAGTAGAGTCTGTAGTATATTTTATAGATTTTTATTTCCTATACTCCCCAAATGAGTCTAATGAGTTAAATATTACTGTTTTCATTTTAAAATGGAGACACTGAGATTTAGTGAAAAATGTATCATATTTTCAGGACAATAAGCTAGCTTGCATTAGAATCAAGGTACATTAACAGGTTCAGAGTTCAAAAATCATTTATATTTTGAAAATGTAAAAAACAAGTCCAGAAGATTGGGGGCAAGGGGGGAGGGCTGAAGTTCCACATCTGGGTGGAAGCAGAGCTGAAATGAATGTGGTTTCGAGAGTCACCTTGAAACCATAAAAGGAAAGTGATGTACTCAATCAAAGTGCAAATAATATATGTCAGTGGAGTGCTCAGCCACACGTAGGCAGACATCTATAGCAGATACACAGGCACATCACAAAAGAGGGAGGGGCAATAAGAGTGTAAGTCACAGGTCAGGGAGAACTGAAGCACAATAGTGTCTTTTCAACATGACAGGACTGCCACACATACAAGCCCACAGCGGCTGTGGCTGCTGGCACAAGACCTGCACAAGATCCCATGTGGGCAGGGGCTCACCAGCTCCCACTCCTGCAGAGCTACTGACAAGATGGCTTTGAGGAGAGGACAAGTCAATTTTCTTTAAGAGTGTGGTCTCTGGTAGGTCGACCATGCTCCAGTGGACAGCCCCACACCAGGAGAATGTGGGCAGCACTAATTAGACTAGGCAGCTTATTTTTTTTTTTAAAGGGGACATGAGCTGGGCGTGGTGGCACATGCCTTTAACCCTAGCACTCGGGAGGCAGAGGCAGGCGGATCTTTGTGAGTGGTCAAGGCCAACCTGGTTTACAGGTGCGTTCCAAGGACAGCTGGGACTACAGGGAGCCCCTGTCTTGAAAAGACCAAAAAATAAAAAAAAAACGGACAGGGGATGGCGGGGGCATCTGAGAAGAGTCTGGGAATGTGCGGGGTTAATATGTAGAAAATGCAGTTTATGCAATTTAAAGAATAATAAAAATTTTTTAAAGTCAAGTGATACGGGGGATACACTAGGCTTGAATGTGTGTTTTCAAAAAATTCAAAATGAGCACCAAGCAAGACTCCCCCGTGCAGCACCAGCTACACCTCACCTGCCTGGAATACTGTGCTAGCAGGGCAGCAAATGTCGCTATTATATCCCAAAATGCTAATTGGCTAATTACGCTCTCTGCCTTGGAGGAATAACCCATGGCTGTATGTCACAAGCTTACACCTCTTACAGGTTAGGAGATGTTAAGCCACAGTCAGACCCTGTCATATTTAACAGGGGGAGGAAAATTGTATTCATGGATTAACATATCCAAATAGTTGTCTATAGCTAATAGTAAACGTACCATCAACTATTAGTGCTCTTAAATCACCTATATATCTAATTGCTGATGGTTCTTCATTTAGTTTAGGACATTGAAAGGTTATTTTCTGGACAAACTGTCAGCCCAGAAAGGAAAACAGCCGAATTGACCAGAGTCCAGTCAAACAGCTCCAGAGAGAGTGGACTGTTCTTACCTCTCATCCACTTGCCTTCCTTTTCTAAGCCTAGGGAACAAACCTGCGGAAAGAGGGGCGTGGTAGAAAATGTAAGGGCATGATTGGGGGTGAATTGGTGAAATTACAGCAATGTAGTCTGGGGACACTCATTTGATCAACTGATTGAACAACAACCTGTCACCCCCCAAGGGATTGTGGGGTGTAGGTGTTTGGGCACATACAGCCTTGCAGATAGGTTTTCATGAGATGCTTGTACTCATGATTATCACTTAATAGCTAAACAAGAAAAAAAAAAAAAAACAGAAAATGCAGGACAGTTATGCGCAGAAGCATAGATCTGGATGGGGTGGGGGTGGGTGGGGCGGGGTATAGAACAGGGAGGCAATAAGCCTGAACTGAATTGGAAAAAAATGTATGACATAGCACAAAAGCATATAAAAAACTAATTAAAAAAAAATTCAAGATTGACTAATCTAATCACTGACATAAGCATCATGAATAGGATTACTGCTCTTATTTAAAAAACATGTTCTAGAGACTACTTTGCTCCTTCTGTCATTCAAAGGTACATCTAGAGGTGTCAACTACAAACCAAAAAGTGGTCCCTGATGCATATCACATTTGCTGGCATCAGATCTTGGACCTCTGAGCCTCTGGAATAAAGTAAAAACTTCTGTTGTTGGGGCTGGAAAGATAGCCTAGTGGTTAAGAGCACCGACTACTCGGTTGCAGAGGACCGGGTTCGATCCCCAGCACCCACAATGTGCGGCTAAGAACCGTCTGTAACTTCAGTTCCAGGAGAACTCCAGTTCCAGGGGGAATCCCACACCCTCTTTTGACATCCAAGGACACTCCACAACACGGGTGCACAAAAAAAAAAAAAAAAAAAAAAAAAAAAAAAAAAAAAAAAAAAAAAAAAAAAGAAATTTAAAAAGTAAGAAAGAAAAAAAAAAAAACTTCTGCTTGTTTATGATGCCACTGGGTTTATCAGTATTTTGATGCCTACTACCGTAAAACTCAGAGGACACTAAGACCAAGATAGAATACAAGTATATACTAGTTTCTCATGGATAATGATTGAGATGCTGAAGTAGAGATATCATGCAAAGAACATCTCTAAAACTCGGAAAACCACAGTGATGTTCATCCAGAAGTCCTACCCTAAAGAGCAGGGCAGCTGCTCTGGTAGCAAATGAACTTTCCAAGGGGAAAAATAAAGAAAGGATGGATGCCAGGCATGGTGGCACACACCTTTAATCCCAGCACACCACTAGGATCCTTGGTCTAAGAGCGAGCTCCAGGCCAGCTTGGGACTAAGATGGGAGCCCTGTCTAAGGTAGGAGCTAGAGATGGCCAGTGGTTAAAAGTGCTGACGCTCTTGCAGGGACCCAGATTCAATTTTCTTTCAGTACCCACATAGTAGGCTAACAACCATCTCGCTAACTCATTCTAGGGATCTGCGCCTTCTTCTGACCTACTGGCGGCCACTTGCATAACATAGTACTTCTTATGACACGCAGGCAAGTTACACTCCTATTACATAAAATAAACAGATGAAGTTGGCGGGCATGGTGGTACACTCCCAGCACTCGGGAGGCAGAAGCAGGCGGATCTTGAGGCTAGTTTCTCAAGGCCAGTCCAGGCCAGCCTGAGCGGACTAAAGGCAAAGACCCCTGTCTAAAACAGGAAAAAAAAAAAAAAGCAAATTAAAAAAAAGTTAAATAAAGGTAAAAGTTGATGATAAGATTCATGGGCCCACAGCGCAGGGGCCAAAAGCACAAACAGCAAAAAGTAATTAGTGGCACAAGCCCACAATCCTGACTACGGGGAGGCTGAGCCAAGAGGGCCATGGGTTCAAGGCCTGCCTTTGCCACTTGGTAAGATCTTGTGCTTACCTAGCATATGTGAGGCCCTGTGTTCAGTCTCTAGTGCCCAGAGTTCTGTAGACTCTGTGCAGTGTAGCTGACAAATATGACAGCTGCAAATAGGGTCAAAGAAGGAGAGAGATTAGATCTAGTGATCAGAAAATTGCAGTCTCCTTGGTATGAATAAAGTGAGGCCAACAGATAGAAAAGGTGGAGGAGCACACAGAACGCAAGCTCTCAAGAAAGACCCTTCTCTAGAAGTTTTCCAGTAAAGCATACATTTAGGAAGTAGCAAAAGCCCTGTGGAAGACAGGCTAGAGATGAAGCTACTACACTTGGGGTTGAAAGAGCCTGTGTAGGCTTACTGTATTTTGTAAAGAACGTAAGTAAGGAATTCAGGCTTGATAAGATGGGAAAACATCAAAGATTTGAAGTAAAGACAGACAGGTAAAAATGTGAAGCAATTTCAGGGATATAGGTCTATAAGCTTACTGTTATGTGTCTGCCCTGTAGGACTTGCTAGCTCACAGCTGTCAATGCTGCCTGCCTAGGATTTTCCAGAGTCGTCCTAACCAGGAAGCATCTCCCTGTGAAAACTATCAGTGTGCCAGGTCCAAGGGACACCAAAAGACAATCTATTCCTCCCCACTTGGTACCCTGCCCTGGGTACCTTATTCTGCTCCCCGGTTAGGTGCCCTTTTGTTTTAGATACATTCACTGTCTTGTTCTGCATCTACTGCAACTGCACAGTACTACTCTGCCCCAGAGACTAAAGAGCCTTAAGACAGGAGGTTCAGGTTTGGAGGAGGGAAGAGGGACAGTCTCTCCCTTACTTTGCCTCTCACTTATTTTCTCCTCATCTTTGACTTGTAATGTGAAATTATTTGAGATCAAAATTTTTCATATAGTAGCCTATCTTTAAGATCTCAAAATTGTTTTAAAGATCATTTTGCCAAATCACTATAAATTCAGGGAAGAACTTTTGGTGGGGCAGTACTAAGTACAACAAAGTCAAAAGGGGATGGGCAGGGGGCTGCCCCAAGTAATAGTCCAAGTCTCGTCCAGAGCAGTTCTAGCATTACAGTTAGCAATAGTCAGCCACTGTCCAATCAGTGAACTTGCTGATGTGAATCACATATATGCAGAACTTAGAGTTCCTGTGTGGAAAATGTTGTCTGGGAAAAGAGCAAGATTAGGAGAATCAAAGGTCAAGCTTCTGACTGTCTGGATGGTATATTCTTTCTTAATTCAAAGTCCCTTAAGTAGTTATCACTTTTTAGGTCCAAAAGCCAAAGGACCAAGATGCCAAATAAAATATACGTGTTATCCTACTTTAAAAAAAAACAAACTGGAAGAATGTCTCTTAATATGTTAACATGCAAGTTTACAATTAGATTTAAAACAACATCTGTACTATAATATTAAAAAATTCTTCTCTGAATTCAACATTTATTCAGATAATCCACTGAGGGGAACTGAAGAACTCTCTACACATTGTTTTTGGTGAATTAAGGCCAGGTGATTTCTGGAGAATTGACAAACATTGGGTCTTGTCTTTGGAGTCCTTCCATCTTTTTGTGGTAATCTCTGGGTACCACCAGATAGTCAATATTCAGGATTGCACCAGTATTGCGATATGATGAAACTGTGTAACTCAATGTCAATGTCAGCATCCACCTGCCACAGCAGATGTGCAGATGGACTGTCAGTGATCATAAGAGAACTACTATCCTCAGAATGGCATAGGAGGCACAGTGAACTTACAAATGCTTCCTACTAGCCCATGGTCTCACCTCAAGAAATCATCCCTCTGACCTAAACAGTGTCTACATAACAAGGTAGATATGGAGCCTGCCTGAGAAATCCAAAGGCAGGAGCTGTCTAGTACCTTCAAAGCCTTCCAGGGATCATCAGACATGAAGGAATTAGCAACTGTTCTTCCTGAGAAAAATCCCCAAATGCCTCTGGTGAGACTCAGGAGTTCTCTGTCCTTGCTACATTCCATGATAGTCTGCTACTGAGCCCGGCCAGCCCCAATCCTCAAGAATGTCATACCACCTTAGGAGACACCCAGCACCAGATGAGACCTACCCCATCAGTCAAGAGCACTTGCTGCTCATACAGATGATTCAGGTCCTATAGCCCACACTGAAGACTCATAACTGCCTGTAACTCTAACTCCAGGGAATCCGATGTCCTCCTCTAGACTCTGTGGGCACCTGCACTCATGTGCACATACCTACACACAGGCGCACACACCTACACACACAAATACACAAATTAAAAATAGTAAAATTAAATCTTAAAAAAGTTGAAGGAACTTCTTCAAGACCCAGTGAGTAGAGGGGTTTTGGATATGCTTTTGTTTTGACTTTGGTTTGGGTGTCAGTATGGGGGGGTTAAAGCCTCCACAGCCAGCGACGAGCAGGCTTTAAGGGAAAACAGTGCTCTCCATGTTATGTTCTCCAGACTTTCGGTGTTTTTAAAACAAACAAATATAACAATAACTGTTAAGACTTGTGTATATCTCTGAGCTGGAGAGATAGCCTAGTGGTTAAGAGCACCGACCACTCTTGCAGAGGACCCCAGCTCGATCCCCAGCACCCACATGGCAGCTAAGAACCATCAGTAACTCCAATTTTTTTGTTTTCTATTTTTGTTTCATTTTTTTGTTGTTTGTTTTTGAGACAAAGCCTCACCTATATCACCCCAGGATGGCCTCAAACTTGCCAGGTTGGTGTTTAAAGAGCCTCCTGCCTTCACCCCCTTAGTGCTCAAGCCATTCTTCAACTCACATCACAAACAGTAAAACAGCAGTGAATACATTTCCATTTCAGTGTAAGTTGCAAGCATTAAACAAATCCTAGGAATGTATCAATTTACTAAATGCAATCCTCTTACCTCCTGTGAGAACTAAGCCTAGAATGATCACTATAAGGAGACCTAGGAAAATGGAAGCAATGACCATCCACAGTTTACACTTCCCAACCACGGTGTTCTGACAGGAGCTCCAGGGGCTTTTCTGGACAGCCTAGAAAGAAAAGGGATATTGTGAGACAGCCATTTTGGTTTCAACAAATAGTTTGAAATACCTTTTAATATCGAACAAAGTCAGCTGGCATCTAGCCTCAAGAGGGTGCACTGTACTGGATCAAATTTACAAAAATAGGGGCTGGATAGTTGACTCAGCAGTTAAGAGCACTGGCTGTTCCTATAGAGGACAGGGTTCGGTTTCCGGCACCCACGTGGCAGCTCACAACCATCCATGACTTCAATTCCAGGGGATCCAGAACCTTCTTCTGGCCATCTCAGGCTCCAGGCATGCACATAGCACACATACAAATATGCAAGGAATGGGCTGGAGAGATGGCCTAGCGGTTAAGAGCGCCGACCACTCTTACAGAGGACCCAGGTTCGATCCCCAGCATGCACATGGCGGCTGAGAACCGTCTGAAACTCCAATTCCAGGAGAGCTCCAGTTCCAGGGGAATCCGAGACCCTCTTCTGACCTCCGCGGCATTGCACGACATGGGTGCACAGAGTTGCATGCAGACAGTACATTCATACACATACAGAAATAAAATAAAAAAAAAAAACAAAAAACAAATATGCAAGGAAGACATGCAAAACAATCAGACACATAAAATTAAATTAAACCAATCTTTAAGAAATACATAGCAGGTCAGAATGGAATCTCAAAAAGAAGTTAGCGAGAAAATCCTCTGGGGGTCCTAAACTGGAGAAGATAGGAAGCAAGATTTTTATACTTACAGTTTTTTAAAATATATTTATTTTTAATTCACACATAATACTGCATATATTTATGAAGTTTACTGTGACTGACCAATACCCATGTGTCGTGTATAATGATCACTCAGGGTAATGGGCACATTTATCACCTCAAATGTTTATCGTTTCTTTGTGTTTGGAACACTTCAGATCCTCTCTACTAGCTATTTTGAAATATGCAACTAATTGTCAACCATAGTTACTCTACTGTGTTACAGAACACTGAAGTTAATCCTTCTGACCAACAGCACCCCCATACTTCTTAGCCAGTCATTCTCCATCCCTCCTAATTATTTATTTACTCTCTACTTTCATAAGATCAGCTTTTTAAACATCAACATTTAAGTGAGAACACTTACATGTTTGTCTTTGTGTGAGAAATAAATTTTTGAATTTATTACAAACCACCAAAATAGCATCTGGTGATTGATTCATGACAGAACTGGCCAAGACAAATCTGAAGATTAGAATGTGTGTGTCAGAGTCATGTGATGACACTAAGGTTAGAGAGTGAGAGGCTGGAGCACACTACAGAGACATTTTCTGTTAATTTTCCCTTGCTGTGTATAACAAGATACCTGAGAAAATCAACCGAAGGAGAACAGATTTATTGGGGCTTTGGTTTGGGTTTGGGCTTTACTGGTTTCAGTCCACAGTTGGCCAGTTCCATGGCAGAGCATTATGGCACTGGGAGCGTGTAGCAAAGACCATTCAGCTCATGGTAGTCAGGAAGCAGAGGGATAAAGAGGATGGAGCTGGGCATACTAGCTTCTCAACAGTGCCATCAAATTATGATGCTAACAACCAATAAGCCCATTAACGGAGTCTAAATCTTTAAGACCAGTTACCTTCCAAAGTCCCATTTCTGACCATTGCTGCATTGGGAACTGAGCCTTCAACAGGTGAACTTTGGATGACTATTCAGGTCCAACCACTAACAGTTTGATTGCTGTCAGAGTTAGATTTAATTTGGTGTATACTGGAGATCTGATGAAGGCTTCAAGATGCAAGACTGTGGTTGAAAGTTAAACATGATGCAAACTGAACACACCAAGAGAAAGCCAGAAGTGTACTGTCACAGCCCAGTTTCCATACAAAACAAGGTCTGGGAAGGGAAATGAAGGTCCGTACACAAGAACAGTAGAAAATAAGCTGCAGTGTGCATAGTCAGGTAGAATGTGGGGGTCAAAAATAATTGCAGGTGCTCTGGTGTACTAAACAGCATCACTTCATTGAATCCCAATAACACTTCAAGGTAAGCATTAACTAACTTTAAATACACTGTTTGGAGAAATTAGCCAGGCCTAATCTCTGTGGTATGTTACCACAAAGTTCACAGGCTCTTCCTTTTGCATACAGCCCACTGACAACATGGTGTGGATCTCTGGGTCAGGAATGTCTCTGGCTACCTGCTTTGAAATTGTCCTGAGGCTCCTCTACTTCTCACTGGACTGCTGGATAATTCCTGTGTCAAGATCATGGGGAATGATGGAGTATGGTGGAAAAACTGTTTCTGTGTTGGACACCATGGGTTCCAATCTGAGGGATACCACTTGAAGGCCTGAGGATGCTGAGCAAGCTGCACCCCAAATGTCTTCAACTTTAAAATACAGGAGTTCCACAATGAGCAGTGGGGTTACATACTACTATGTCCAGCATAAATTGAAAATGTGCTAAAGTTCAGCCTGGTGGCATAGGTACAAGGCTCCAGGTTCAATCTCCACTTAATAAATCTACTTTGGCAAGCATCACATCTGGGCAACACAGTATACCAGAACATCAGTTGTGTAGCCCTGTGATTGGTGTCTAACTGGGAAATGTGGCTGTCACAGTTCAATATGACAGAATATCATCTTCACATGTCACTAGCCAAGGAAAGGGTCACACTGGAATCTGACGTACAGTTTCTAGTGAATAAGTATTACTTTTGTGCTATCATCACCATGTCAAAAAGTGGTAAGTAGATCCAGGGAAAGTCAGGGACTATCCATCTAAATACTAAATTGAGCTAGAGATGATGCACACAAAGCATGTGTTTGCAGGTATGGGGCACTGAACCAGGGGGAGCAACTGCACTGGTCAGTATCCAGAACACCTGACCTACAAGCATCACAGGCTGGCTTCCCAACTGACACTTGTTTTTTCTTTCCTGTCCTTATTATGGTGGCCATCACAAAAGAAAACTACTGTCTACATTCAGGCTATACTTCACATTTCCTCAGTTAGAGGTTCCCATCCCAATAATCTGCAGAAAATTTTAAGTGCCACGTACCCAGGCCCCGTCTGCATCTAGAAGACTGGCTTGTTGGGGAAGTGGGAGCAAGCTCTGGCTTTTAAGCCACCCAAAGTGAAATAAGTGTTTTCCCTAGTCCACCTAAGAAACCAAGTCAGAGTCCCTTCCTGCCTACCCTCAGTGCAACCTGTCAGTGAGTGAGCGAGCTGGCCCCAAAGCTTACCTGCTGCTGCACTGAGTGTCCTATCTAGTTTCAAGTTCAAATACAGATGGAGAATGGCCTTTTCTTTCTCAGTAAATTGAAACTACATAGAGAAAGACCTAGTTCTGGAACTTCTTTACAGGCATGCCTCCTGTAGGCAACAAGCAATAAATAATTATGCATTGGTTAGTCTGTCCAAATGTCACAAATGCATTTTGCATATGGTCATGAGCCTGTGGGGGCCAGGGAATGGAATGTGGTGATTTGAATGAAAAATGTCCCCCATAGACTCTAATTATTTGAATCCCTGACCACAGGTGAAAGTGCTGTTTATGCGGATTTAGGGGTTGGGGTCTTTGAGAGCTTGTAGCCAGGTCTCATTACCAAGGGAGAGGGGCAGTAAAAGGCCCTGGGATTGTAGATAGAGGAAAACTCTAGAGTGAGTTCAGGAATAGGATTACTTCTATTATAGCCCAGACTTCAGAACTGAACCCAAGACTTCAAAGCCAAAGGCTCAGAAAGACACTGGGAAGAAGAAGTCCTGTTATAAAGAATCTTTAACTTCCCAGAAGACAAAACATATCTCCCCACTCACAGGTCTTCTGAGCCAAGATGGTTCCATTCTATACTTTCTGCAAAGAATGCCAGGCTACAAAGACCAGCACAGAAAGAAACAATCTTCAATGAGCCGAAAATGAGGATCAGTTCAATGTGTGCCTTCACACACTGATCCTAATATGATCCATTAGGAATCAAAATTCATGACTCATGCCAGGTGGCTCTGTTGGTAAATGTGCTTCCCACCAACCCTGATGACGCCACAGAGTTGCCCTCTAATCTCCACACCTATGCTGTAGTATGTAAACTTACACACACACACACACACACACACACACACACACATACACACATACACATGATAAACAAATAAATAAATAAATAAATAAATAAAATATTAAATAAATAAATAAAATATTAAATAAAATCAAGACTAATGGTTTAAGACCATTAAATGCTCTGTGACTTCCTGGAACAACTCTGGCAAGAATCATCCAGCCTTCATCCTTCATCCATAGGACATGCCTCTCCTGTCCAGCCCACTCTGCACTCCTGAGATCTGACTCCCTTCCTTGTCCTTTCTCAGCCCAAGATCACTGATCACTCTACCCAGGATTAATCTTCTCAGACTTGAATCATTCTATGAGAGCCCATGGGGAAGCAGTGCTCCTCCTTCTCCGTGGTCTGCTCATTAGAGTCATCTGAGGAGTCAGTATTCCTTAGAAGTGCCCCCAGGAAATTCCACGTGGCCAACGTGGAAAACACGCCATGTGATATGGTAGGTGCATGCCAACTATGCTGAGCTTCGCTTCAACACTAGATTATGGAGATATATTGCCTCCTTCACTGACTTCCTCTTCCTCTCTTGTCCAAACTGTAGGTCCTGAGAGACCCAAGCTGGTCCTTCTGCTACGTCTTCAAGAGATACTTGCAAACCGTACCTTACATTCTGTGACTGTGTTAGATGCCCGTGGAATTTTTGAGGCTTTCTTCTGACATTTGCCCAGTTATTCATATCCAAGTAAATCTCTAAATATATCACACTTTCAAGTAAATGTCTAAATATATGACCCAGTAGCAGGACTATCTCTTGGGACCAAAATGCTTTTCTTCTTGGCTCAATCAAGAGCAGATTTTATAAAGACTAGCAGGAAACCTGTCAAAACACAGGAACCTCTGCACATTTACATCTTCGATGTGTTTAATTGACATCTGATCCGAACACCAAAGAATCAGTAGATTCTTGCCCAAATTAAACAGTACGTAGCAGCAGGGCTAGTTTTTACCTAGCCCCAATATACCTGGGTTACTACAAAACAATCAATTAACTGGTTTATTATTGTTCCAATGAGGAGCCCATCATTTAATATGCCTCTGAGCTGCTGAGTCAGAGCCCCTGTTAATGAGTCATTGACCCAAGGGAACTAACACACTTGCAGTGACAGTGGGTAAAGTGGAGTTCAATGGATTTACTCTCTTTTCTCTACGTCCCCAATCCAAATTGGGAAAGGAAGAGTTATTCGTGTAGCCTACCCCAAAGTTTTCCAAATAGCAAGATATCTACACTAATGGGGATGCTTTCTTCTCAATGACCCAATTCCCTCATCGGTCAGATGTGCCATTCTGGTCCTCATATATCACTTAAACTACATGACTGTAAGTGACAACTTTTAGAAATATATTTATATATGACATATTAGTGACACAATTTTTAATTTAGGCAACTATAAATAAAAGAATATAAAACATGGTATATTTATTTTACTTATAGACAATAAAACCCAATGATTCTCTCTTTTCAGGTGAGTCTCAGATGTGTCAAGGTGACAGTGCTAACTAGAACACCTCCTTCTAAGTTGCTGTGATAATTAACTGCATTTCTGTGTCATTGTATTTAGCACATGATAGATACAAAACATATAGTACTGAAAACACATGGACTTAAGGAACCTGTCAAAGTCATAAATATTATTACAGAGTTAAGGACCTTCACACAAAATTCTTCAGTGTCTGAATCTTGTGTGTGTGTGTGTGTGTGTGTGTGTGTGTGTGTGTGTGCTAAACCCATTAATTGGCCCTTCAACTTGAAATACATTTCAACTTATTCTACAGAACCGGAAGATGACTGACACATTGTGGGAGGATTTGAGTTTTTTATCCAGACTCTCTCCTTAACATGTCAATGGTCAAGTATTTCCACAGGGCCCCAAGTTCTCATGGAGTTCTCTAGTTCACTCCACTTCCACCTTCACTCCATCTGCCAGTCACTGTAGCTTTCCTACTTGGTGACCTACAAAGCTAAATTACAAGGAAATCTGAAGTATCTGTGTACATCTGACTAACAAGGAAGTCATTAGAACATAAGTGTGATCTCCAGAAGGCAGGTGCTAAGTGATTATAAAACACTGATACCCAGCATGAATCTGACATGTTCTCCACCTCAACTCTTGTCCACCGGCAGTCCAGGCCTCCCACAGGCCAAAACGGACCACATTATACTAAGTCATTACACAGCCTTGCCCTGGATCTTTTACTGGAGAATGCCTGAGTCCTTAGGGAGTGTACTAGGTCTAACTAGTGAGGCAAGCACTTCAGATTCCCATGCACAGACCCTGCCCTGGAGGACCATACAGAAAGTTCCATTTGCACTGGCTTTCAGCCATATTTTCCAAACTTCATTCTTCTATGGTCCAATTTCATTCAAATCCAAGGGCACCAACTTACTCTCCAAGGTACTTAGAAAAAATAGACATTACTAATCAGGCTGAAAGTGTGTCTATGAGGAGGGGAATGTACCCAGTAAACCTCAGACCAGTCTTAGAGGTTCATCAGAAGATGGATGGTTCAGAATCCAGAATCTCTGATGTTTTACAAGCATTCGATCTGAATAATATTTTAGTCACTGCTATGGTTGAATCAGGAAAAAAAAAACCTTCAACCTACACATCCCCAGGGACTTCCTAAAAGATGAGAAGTGAAAAGGAGTCTAGGCTAGTCCTTGGAGAAAAAAATAAATAAATTTTATTTATATAAATTTATATAATTTTAAAAAATTATATATATATATATATATCCCTTCCACTGAGCCGTGGATTTCACCATGTCCCCCACCCCACCCTGCCACCCCCACCCCAACTCCAACCTCCTACCCCCCCTCCACCGGCCTGTCCTTGTTTTCCTGACTGTTTCCCTATCTCCCTTTTGGCAGAATCAAACGACCAAAGTAGGAGAAAACAGAGAAGCATTTGAAGGATGGTGGCCTGGACAGGTGGGAAGTTGGTACGGGGCTGGGTAGCAGTAGGAGCCAGTGGGGACCTGGGGTGAGAGAAAATGGGTATGGATCATTCCATCACTCTCCTCTCCCTACCTGAGAAAGAAAGAAAACCCCCCAAAAAAACCAAATCAAATAACTTTTTTTTTTTTTTTTTGTCTTTTTGAGACAGGATCTCCCTGTAGCCCCAGCTGTCCTGGAACTCACTCTGTAGACCAGGCTGGCCTTGAACTCACAAAGATCCGTCTGCCTCTGCCTCCCAAGTGCTAGGATTAAAGCCTCCACTTTTTTAAGCCACTCTCCCGAGGAGCAGCTAGTCGCGCCCCACCTCCAGGATACAAAGGTGGCCGAGGTCAAAGGGATTGGGAACGTCTTCGGGAAGCTCTAGCCCCAGGCACACTTGTCCGAGAGGGTCGCCCTGTTCTGCAGGGACTCTGGAAGGGAGCGCTGGCACCCGGATTCACTGTCTGGCCCCTGTCACCTCTGGCGTCGCAGGCAGAGCCACCCTAGGTCCTTACCTGAACTGGGCTGGGGTCCTCCACGGAGCAAGGCTGGAACTGGAGGTCATTGAGAGGCGTCTGCTCGGTCGGCTGCCCATCCACCTCCGAGAGCTCCAACGCTTCGCCGGGAGTTGGGGGCCTGGCTGCCTCCATGGGACTGCAGAGGGCCGTGTGGCTCCGCGAGGGAGGACTCACCTAAGGGTGCAGAGTCCAGGGCAGGGAGTGGCCTGGGCTCACACTCCTCCCACCGGGCGAGGATAGACCAGGCGGGGTAGATCTCCGGCGGGCTGGCGAGACCCAGGGCATTGGGCCGGCAGGGGAGGGGCGTCGCGGTGAGTGGCGGGCTCTCTGACTGTGGAAGGCTGACCTTGATCCTCCTAGGTAGATGGGGTGGGACGGTGCTCTGTCGTGGGCTCGCGAGCAGAGGAGGGCTGTTTTTCTGGTTTGTTCAGGGCGCTGCCTGCAAAGCTTTTCCCAATAGGTGGTGGCGCAGCCCAGCTCAGCTTAGAGCCTGATTGTGTGTGGGACTGTGACAAGACAGGGCTGGGCTCGAGTGGAGTGCCGTCCTGCAGAGCTTTGCCTTCTACCCCTGAGCCCTGTAGTGGTGAGGCTTACTCCAGTCTTCGCTGTTTAGCTACAGTTCATCTACAGAATCAACCAGCAACCATGAGTCATCTCCTGTGTGCCAGGCACCCGGCTAGATTCTGAGCACACCAAGATGAATAACACACAACAGCAGACTTCCCATTGTAAGTCCAGGATTCCAAGTCCAGACTCGGGCAATGAGGAGTATCCCTGGCAGTAGATGAGGACAACAGACTCCAGCGCCACGATTTCTGGAATATTCCCCATGTAAAGGATTCCCCCTGTGAGAACCCAGGCTTTCTCTGTGCGCCACAGTATCTTCTTTTGGAAAGTCACAGTGTTATGTTAGTTCCCAGGACAAAAGAACAGTAACTGGCTGGAAGGATGCACTCATAAAGCTTACTGACGATTATTTGTCTTTGAGAGGAGGAGTCAGGCACCCCCACTAAGATAAAGCACAGTCCCCTCCATATCCTGGGTGAACCTGGAGTTATGTTTGCAAAGCAAGATGTGTGCTGGTCCAGAGCCCTGAACCACCTGTTCAGAGCCACCTTTCTATCTACTTCCCTTCTCCTTTCATACACATACTCCCATAAACACATATGAAGGCCAGCTTAGGGACCCCAGAAGCACACGAATAAGCTCTACTTAAAGATGCTGATTTGTGTCCAAAGGTCTGGTCCTCTCAATGCCTGTATTCAGACAGACTTCCTCCATCATCCCTGCCATTTCATTCTGAATCTAGAGTCTGGTGCCTCTTTGGGGTCCATCTGTGTCCTGTGGTCACTACGTTGCTGGTTAGCTCACACTTCACTGTGCTGGGGGACCCTGAGAAGTCTGCATTTTCTTTTTAAAAATATTTTATTATTTTCATTTTATGTGTATGAATGTATTGCCTGCACGTGTGTAAGTGCACTTGCATTGTGCAATGCCCCCAGAGGTCAGAAGAGGCGTTTGATCCCCTGGAACTGGAGCTAGCTGCCATGTGGGTGCTGGAAACTGAACCCAGGTCCTCTGCAAGAGCAGTCAGCACTCTTAACCACCAAGCCATCTCTCCAGCCCCAACAGTCTGCATTTTCAATAAAGGTTTTGAAGCAGCTTTGCAACAAAGGAGGTATCCAGGGCCTAGAAATAACAGGAAACTATCAGCACCCCAGGCTTAAAAAGAACTGCAACCTAATTAAGAGAAAAAGGTGGGGATATGGAGAGATAGCTTAGCAGTTAAGAGAACTGGCTTTTCTTGCAGAGGACCTGGGTTTGATTCCCAGTACCCGCAAGATGGCTAACAACTGTAACTCCAGTTCCAGGAGATCTGAAGCCCTCTTATGACCTCTGTGGGCATTGCATCCACATGGTATACTGACATGCAGGCAAAACATTCAAACACATAAGGTAAAAATAATAAATGAAGTAAATTAAGTACTTAAAAAAAAGAAAGAGGAAAGGAGCTGATGAAGAGGGAGAAGAATCCTAACAAGATGCAGACATGAAGAGAAGCAACAAGCGCTCACTAACACCTGGCCTCAACTTTATACAAGACCTAAATAACTCTTCTCATGGTTACCTTGCTTGAGTGCAGAACGCAGGGCTCAAGGGAGGCTCCCTAGGGTCAGCTGGATCCGAACTTTCTCATGCCCAAGCCTCGTTTCTCCAAGCCGTGTTACCTGCAATTTCCTTTTCTCTCCAGAGAACCAGGAAGCTCCAGCTCGGTCACAAGTATCCTGAGGCCATTTAAGTGCTGAGTGCTGAGAAGCAAGGTTTGCACAGTCTCCTATCAAGATTCCAATGTACTTTAGAATTCCACCCCTAACTCAAGTCCCAGAAATACCATGAGAGGTATGCAGGTTCTGAAGGAAAGCAGGACTAGGGTCAAACTTAGATTCTCATTATCTGCGTGTTTTCGCCATCTGCAAGATGTTCCATGTCTATCAGCTTCTTTACTCATTGCAAGATGAGTCCTACCCATTAGCGTTACTGGGACTAAGTGAAATAATCAAGGTAAAGCCTTCATTACTGAACCTGAAAATAACAAGGTTTCAGCTAATGTTTCCTTATTGTCCACAACTGACACATTTGTAACTAATTCTTACCAGTACCGGACCCTCAGCACTAACTCTTGATTCCATGTTTCTTTTGGTATTGATTTTTCTTTCTCTCCGTCTCATTTTTGCTGACCACTGACACTTGCTGATCCCTCACAGTATTACCTGAACTATTTAAATTTGTATTTGCAACCTGAACTTGTTTGCAGTAATTGCAAGATTCTTTATCTCTAGACTGTGACCTAGAATATTTATCAATGTTCTAACTCTTATATGAGGACTTCTTGCATCCTGCCAATTTGGTTGCAAACTAAGGATTGAGAACAAGTTATAACTATCTCCAGCTGGATGTAAGATTGGGTTTAGATTAACTAATTCTTTTTTTTTTTTTTTTTTTTTTTTTTTTGAAAAAGGGTCTCCCTGTAGCCTCAGCTGGCCTGGAATTCACTATGTAGACCAGGCTGGCCTTGAACTAACAAACATCTTCCTGCCTCTGCCTTCCAAGTGCTGGGATTATGATGGCATGAGCCATCATAACCAGCTAGATTAAATAATTCTTGAAAACTAAAAGCAGGGCGTGGTGGCTCATGCCTTTAATCCTAGCACTTGGGAGGCAGAGGCAGGCGGATCTTTGTGAATTCAAGGCCAGCATGGTCTACAGACTGAGTTCCAGGACAGCTGGGGCTATAGGGAGAAACTGTCTCAAAAAAGGACAAAAAAATACTACTACTACTAATAAATAAGTGCTGAGATATAAGCATGGACCACCACACTTGATTTTGATAAGGGGATGGGATTGATCCCCAGTGCTGGGAGCTTCCTTTGTAGAGAGCTTGCTACAAGCTCTCTACAAAGGAAGCCCNAGAGAGAGAGAGAGAGAGAGAGAGAGAGAGAGAGAGAGAGAATTCAGTTTTATTTTGCCTCTCTGAAACTTCCACTACACCATGACCTTGTGTATCAAAGAGGATGAAAAGCCCTGCCTTGTGCCACAGGAGTCAAGTACTCCTATACTTGTCAGGTCAGCAGGGTATCTGCTTCTTCAGTTGTTTTGTTTTGTTTTGTTTGGCTCCAAGGCATTGCTTTTAAAAGTGTATTGTTGCAGGGTGTGTTGGAGCACACCTTTAATCGCAGCACTTGGGAGGCAGAGGCAGGTGGATCTCTGTGAATTCAAGGTCAGTCTGATCTACCTAGTGAGTTCCAGGACAGCTGGGACTAAAGGGAGACCCCTCAAAAATACCAAAGGAAAAGGATATTGTTATGTCGCAAGTAGATCTCTCTAATATAATTTTTAATTATTATTAACTGCTTTAAATTGAGCCAAATTTAAACAAAAAAACTAAAACATATTTGATGTCAAAATTTGCTAATCACTATAATATTTCCAATTAAGGTTTTCTTGTCATAGTGCTTGTTCTTTCTTTACCTTTGGAAAAATATCCTCTCTTGTTCCCTCTCCTTTTATTGGGACATTAACACTCTCTGCAGCTCTATGCATTATTCTCAACACTATTTAACACTAGTGCTGCTATTTATGCTGGTTAGCTTTTGTCAACTTGACACAACTTGTGTCACCTGACTCTCTGCAGCTCTTTGCATTATTCTCAACACTATTTAACACTAGTGCTGCTATTTATACTGGTTAGCTTTTGTCAACTTGACACAACTCGAGTCACCTGGGAAAAGGGAGCCTCGATTGAGGAATTCCCTCCATCAGACTGCCTGTGGGCATATTTATAGAACATATTCTTGATTACTAATTTGCTGTAGGAGAGCCCAGCCCACTGTGGGTGGTGCCATCCCTGGTGGGTGAGCCTGGACTGTATTAAAAAAAGTAACTGAGCAGGCCAGCAGTGGGTTCTGCTTCAGGTCCTCTCCCCAAGACCTGAGTTCTTGACTTTCTGCCTGACTTTCTTCAAAGATGGACTGTGCTTCGAAATGTAAGATGAAATGAATCCTTCCCAGGGCTGGAGAGATGGCCTAGTGGTTAAGAGCACCGACCGCTCTTACAGAGAACCCGGGTTCGATCCCCAGCACCCACATGGCAGCTGAAAACTGCCTGAAACTCCAATTCCAGGAGAACTCCAGTTCCAGGGGAATCGGAGACCCTCTTCTGACCTCTGCGGCATTGCACGACACGGGTGCACAAACCTGCATGCAGACAGTACATTCATACACATACAGAAATAAATAAAATTAAATTAAAAAAAAAGAAATGAATCCTTCCCACTCCAAGTTGCTTTTGGTTGATTTTTTAAAAATATTTTATTATTTGTATTTTTTATGCTTGCTGATAGGTAGATATACCAGTGTCCTGCAATGCCCACTGAAGTCAGAAGAATACATCGGATCCCCTGGAACTGGAGTTACAGGTGGTTGTTAGCTGCCATGTGGGTGCTGGGAATCAAACACAGGTCCTCTGCAAGAACAGTCATGCTCTTAACCCTTTTGCCATCTCCCCAGCCCTTGGTCAGTGTTTTATCACAGCAACAAAGAAGCAAAGTAGAACATTACTCCTCCTTGGAGAGGTTGTGGGGAAAGGGGAACACTCATCCACTGCTGGTGGGAATGTAAACTCGTACAACCTCTGTGGAAAGCAGTGTGGAGAACCCTTAAAAGGCTCAAAATGAGCCTGCCACCTGACCCAGCCATACCACTCCTGGGTATATACCCACAAGACTCATCCTACTGCAAAAATATATGCACATCCATGTTTATTACAGCTCTTTTCACAATAGCAAGAAGCTGGAAGCAACCCAGGTGCCCCTCAACTGACGAGTGGATAACAAAACTGTGGTACATCTACACAATGGAGTTCTATGCAGTGGTAAATAAAGATGACATGAACTTTGCAGGTAAATGGATGGAACTCGAAGCCATCATGCTGTGAAGTAACACAGTCCCAAAGAAACAAATGGGGAATGGTTTCCCTCATTTGTGGATGCTAACACCAAATCCCTAGATGAAAGATAATGAGCAACATTATTGTTATATTTCTGTTTATCTGAAAGTGACTATGTTGTTATAATGTAAATCTCTTAACAGGCTCTAGAATCGCTCCACCACTTACTCTCAGACTCTGTTATTACTGTATCTGACTGGAAAGTATATATTCATATTTTAGAGTAATATAAAATTAAAGGGAAAAAATGTGAACTCCTAAACATATATCAGAGTTAACATACAGTTTATTCTTGGAGGACATAACTCTGGTACATGTGTGATGTTTATATTAGGCATATTTTGGAGCAATACAATGGGGAGGGAACCACAACATGGGGACTGGGTCAAAGAATGGACTGATAATAGTTAAATTCTGCCCAAAACAATGGACCTTTACAGAGAAAAACTTTAATACGAGAGAAAGATGAAGGACATGTATGGCATAATGCATGATCTGGGGTGGGGTGGGGTGGGGGAAAAGGGAAAGAGGAATCTGCCTAAATTGAACTGAGAAAAATGATGTCTGAAATACGCAAAACATCAATAAAAGTATTATTTAAAAAAAAAAAAAGAGAAAATCTTGGCAATTGGGATTTCACAAACCCAAAAGCCATGAGATAATATATCTGAAAAGTTTGCCTTTCAGAACACGTATCAAAACTTCCTTTGGCTGGGGCTGGAGATATGGTTCTGGGGTTAAGAGCACTGGCTGCTCTTGCAGATGACCCTGGTTCAGTTCCCAACACCCACAGGGAGACTAACAACTTTCCATAACTCCAGTTCCAGGGGAGCCAATGCCCTCTTCTGACCACCATGAGCATACAAGGACACTGGTGCACCTGCATACATGCAGGCAATACACTCATACATATAAAATATTTTTTAAATTCCTGGGTTTTTTCGCTGTTGATCACTTTTAAATTTTTTTTAATTTATTTATTTTTGTATGTGTATGACTGTCTGCATGCAGGTCTGTGCACCCGTGTCGTGCAATGCCGCGGAGGTCAGAAGAGGGTCTCAGATTCCCCTGGAACTGAAGTTCTCCTGGAATTGGAGTTACAGACGGTTCTTAGCCGCCATGTGGGTGCTGGGGATCGAACCCGGGTCCTCTGTAAGAGCGTCGGTGCTCTTAACCGCTAGGCTATCTCTCCAGCCCCTGTTGATCACTTTTATCAAGACCTCTTAGATCCTACAAGTGTGTTCACCCCAGCTCCCATGATGCTTCACTCTACCAGTTTAGTAAAGGATTCTAACTCTAGGTTTTGTTTACCACTGAATTGGATTCTCTGTACATAGCATAATATAACCATGTATCATTGCTGAAGGGAGTTCATTATGGTGTAGATAGAACAAATTGAGTTGGGAATCGAACTTCTTTTTTTTGCAGTTCTTAGCCTCAGCCTTTAATGGCTGCACTATCCCCACAGCCCAGAACAAATTGAGTTGGAAAGTAACAATATAGCTCTGTCTTAGGTGAATAACTTGAGTTTTGCTTTATTTCTATTTGTGAAGGACATGTTTCATGCTTTAGTTCGGTGAGAATCTAGTTTTGTCAGGTGTGGTTTCCATGAACATTTTTATTTGTGTGTCATGTTTGTCTCAATCCATGTAAGAATCTACACTTGAGGGGCTGGAGAGATAGCTCAGTGGTTAAGAGCACCAACTGTTCTTGCAGAGGACCCGAGTTTGATTCCCAGCACCCACATGGCAGCTAAGAACTGTCTTTGACTCCAGTTCCAGGGGAATCCGATGCCCTCTTCTGACCTCCGCAGCATTGCACGACAAGGGTGTACCAACCTACACGCAGACAATACACTCATACACATAAAAAAGTAATAAATATTTTTAAAAAATCTACACTTGAATTGGAGCATATAGAAGGGGCGCCTATGTCTCTTAGTTCTCATTTTATTTTAGGGGCTTGGTTCATAAAAAATCTACACTTGAATTGGAGCATATAGAAGGGGCGCCTATGTCTCTTAGTTCTCATTTTATTTTAGGGGCTTGGTTCATAATAGTTTCTTTTATTTATGAATCAATAACATTTTGATATGTTAAAATGAATATCAGCATATCAAATGGGCAATTTTTATAGAATGCATATTAATCTATCTTGTAGTAAATTTCAGATGTGTCCAATCTGACATTTCAAGTTGAAAAAAAAGGAGTCATTTTATTGATAATTATATTGTTTTTT
The DNA here is from genome assembly GCA_009823505.1 of Rhizomys pruinosus. Taxonomy (NCBI): domain Eukaryota; kingdom Metazoa; phylum Chordata; class Mammalia; order Rodentia; family Spalacidae; genus Rhizomys; species Rhizomys pruinosus. The sequence continues at coordinate 134,499 of VZQC01001729.1, read as the reverse complement.
TCAATAATCTATGACATAAGTCACAGTTTAAAAATCCAGCAGCATAATTACAAAAGTGAAGGGACATATTTATGAATCCAGGGAACAAAGTTTGACACCCTTGTGTAAACGCCAGGGAAGTTCGGTCTTCCGCATCCATGTCCCCAGCTAACAATGCCAGTCAGAAGCCATTTTCCATCACTCTTCCTTCGACAAGCTAAAGGTCCACCCGAATCTCCCTATACAAAAAGATAATGTAAGCATGAAGACATTTCTTTCCTAATCATCAAGTTCATCATTTAGGTACCCAATAGATTGTGTTTAATTTTTTTTATTTATTCTTTAATTTATTTTTCATGCATATGAATGTACTGTCTGCCTGTAGGTTTGTGCACCTGTGTGGTGCAATGCCACAGAGGTCATAAGAGGGCATTGGATTCCCCTGGAACTGGAGTTACAGACGGTTCTCAGCCACCATGTGGGTGCTGGGAATCAAACCTGGGTCCTCTGCAAGAGCAGTTGGCGCTCTTAACCGCTAGGCCTAGGCCATCTCTCCAGCCCCTAGATTGTGTTTAAAAATCTTATTCTGGTATGTTTTTCCCTGTGCATGAGAAAACACTTCTCACAAATCCCCAAAGAATTAAGTACCACTAGTAGTCACAGTAGTAGTGGCAGCAATGGAGGCAAAAGAGCTAATGTCTATTTAGTGTTACCTGTATGCCCAGGACTTCTTGAGTCACTGAACCATCACAACAACCTTAATGTTATCTTGGAAGATTAACTTCTATCTGTGGACCACTCAACATCAGTAGTTGGCTCATGGGCCCAAGGGGAAAGAAGAAAAGACTCCTTTACTCAGCTGTGTGCATTGAAGCAACCCTAATAGCCATTGACTACAAATTATTTTCATGTGAGAGTTCTTCTGACATCTCAATTCCACAAAGTAAAAACTGCAATAATTCAGGCTGAAGAGTTGGCTCAGCAGTTAAGAGCATTTGCTGCTCTTACAGAGGACTGGGTTCAATTCCCAGCACCCACATGGTGGCTAACAACCATCCTAACTCCAGATCCAGGGGATCCAAGGTTGTCTTCAGAACTCTGTGGCATTGCATGACATGGGCATACTTACACACATGCAGGCAATACACTCATGTACATAAAAAATAATAAAATATCGGGCTGGAGAGATGGCCTAGCAGTTAAGAGCACCGACTGCTCTTGCAGAGGACCTGGGTTCGATTCCCAGCACCAACATGGCAGCTGAGGACCGTCTTTAACTCCAGTTCCAGGGGAATCTAACACCCTCTTCTGACCTCCATAGCATTGCATGACACGGGTGCACAAACCTACATGCAGACAGTACATTCCCACAAATAATATTAATAATAATATTTTAAAAACTGTATTAATTTAATATGTAAACATAATTCCCTCAGCCTGAGCCCTTTAGGTGTAATGTCAAGTTTTATTTTCCTATTTTGGTAATGTTAAAGCCTAGACATAAAGACAAGAAAGCAGTTCAAGTGTGCCCCTGTTCAATAATTCACAGTTAATTAGGTAAATTCAGAATAGTAGGAAGCTAGGTCTTTGTTGTTGCTGTATCAGCTCTATAGTATAATTTAATGCATAAACCTTGGTGTTTATGTGGAAAAGAACACATGTATGTAATTGGCCAGTTACAGCAAACCCCTAAAACATAGTAGTGTTAGCATTAAAAAGGTCAGGGCTCAAATCCCACCCAGACATTCACACCTATTGGCTACCTGACGTTGGGGAATCTATTTACCTTCTGTTTGCCCAGTTTCCTCTTCTATGAAGTGAGGATAAAATGATGACCTGAATGAATTTTTATGAAAGACCTTGCACAGTATTTGCCATCAAATAAGATCTCAAAAGACAGACGTCATTATTACAGTAAAATGATCTACTAACATTGGGGATAAGGTTGTGGCAAGACATAGGAAGGGCTTCCACTGGGCTCTTTATCCTCAGCACCATTACTTACTCTCTTTCAGTTGTGGAACTATCTGCATAGATGGGAATCCTACTCTCAGGGAACATCCCCAGAAGGTAACCTCCAACTCCCAGGGCAACCCAGGGGCTTATGTGAGTGTGTTAGGTCTCTGTTATAATTCCCCCCCCCCCACTTCTCCAGCTTGTGCATCAGAATAACAGGTAAATAAATCCTCAAGTTTTTAAAGTTAAGTAGTGTCTGCTTAGGAATCAGAGCAATGCTGAAATAGACTGTACATGTGCATGTGTGAGTGGGTTTCTTTTTCTTTGAATTATAAGAAGATGGAGGCAGAAAGATGAATGCTGACCTCACCCTGTAAATGTCAGAGAAATGCATGGGAACCAGAAAGTCAGTTCTATAGAACTCTTTCTCCATGTTTCCCTGATCTTAGGTAATGGGATCACAATTAATTTTTGATCAACTCAGATGAGAAAAGGAAAAGTCCTGCCCTAGACAGTCTCAGTATTGTGTATTTTAGATATGAATACATTTAGGGAAAGTACAACCTGTTGGGCAAGATCAAGGAGGAAGGCTTACTTTGCAGGCATCTCTACTGCCAGACATCACCCCTGCACAGAGCATCCTGGAAGTGATGATCCCATAGGTGGAAACACAAACAGTCTGATCTATGAGCTCTACCTCTGCTTGCTGCAAAACAGGGGAGCCTTTATTATCTGGAAGACACAGTGGGGATAGGAATCATGATGCTGGTGAGGATTAGCATGTTTCATTTGAGCAATGATATCTATCATTTGCCTCATATTGAAGACATGAAGCCTTGTAGAATGAAAGACTTGCCTAGTAGTACACAACTAGCCAGTAACAGAAAAACTCAACCAAAGATCTGCCTTTGTCACCTGAGCCAATGAAAGCACTGTTGTTTGCTGTAGGCCTGTGAGTCAGCAACTGTTAGTATCAGTGTTACTGTTCAGGAGGGTTCCTTAAAAGACTATAACAGCTATATGGGAGTTTCCCAGGAACCATAAAAACTAAACTGTTTTTCTATAACCTTTTCACTTCCTCTTTAATCTGTTGTGCTCTGATGAGTCGAGAAGCACCCATATATGCTCATGCTTATGAAATGTCTCCTAAGTTACTTGGGTAGTCGCTTTCTCTAGTGATAGATCATAAGATGGTTACACCACCAAACATGGAAACCTTTCAGAGTTAGATGCATTCAAACAATTAGCTGCCTTCTGTCCTTTGGACTCTCAGATCCCCCAAACTCCACGTGACAGTGAATATTATTACTTTGTAAGCGAATGAGGGCAGCTGTGTCTAAGAAGCTGCCACAGTAGTTCTTTAGAGTATCGCAACACAACTGCAGGGTAAACTTAAAAATTATGGACAGTGTCTCTGTTTCAGCCCTTGGAAGGACTGGAAAGTATCTGAGATGACAGGGACAATAGACACTAACTCTTGGGGACACATTCATGAAGCTTCAGATTCTTCTTACTGGATATTCAAATTTATCTAAAAATTCTCAACCAGGAAAAAACTTGGCAGGCTAGATGAAGAAGTTTCTTAGAATGAAGAAGATCATTCACAGCCTGATCTTTACATACTTAAAAAGACTCCCTTTTTGGAAAGACAGAAATTTCAAGAAGTCATCCTGATTGTGTGGACCACTTCCAGTCTGAATTTGTAGTTTGGAAAGCTGGGTCCTGGCTGGATTTCTCCCTCACTCTCATCCCCTGGTCGACAGTCCTGGTGCAAGGTGCTTGCATAATCTTCCAGACAGTTGTCTGAGTTGACAGAATAGGTTGTACACATGTGTGTTCTATTCTATACAGAAATGAATCATTTCTTTGGGTGAAAAGCAATCCTAAAAATCAAGTGGAATTGTTCTTCTATAATGAAATGCCTATCACCCCTTCTGGGTTTGGAAAGGGCCTCGCCTGGTCAGTCTTGTCCTGCTCATACATTTCTACTCTCCCTTTATTGGCCAAGCCCTGCTAGTTTTAGGGCAGGTATAAAGATGGCAAAGAGAGATAATACCCTCTATACCAGGTGGACCAAAGACGGTAAGAACATGACTTTCTTGGGAATGATTAGATCGGCACAGCTTTGTAGAGGAGAGGCACACCCGTTGTGCTGGATAGCTTTAGTGTCAACTTGACACACCTGGGTTGAGGGAGCCTCAATTGGGGAATTTGCTCCATTGGATTGGCCTGTGGCCACATCTGTGGTGTATTGTCTTGATTGTTGAGCAGTGACAGTATAAGAAGGCAGGCTGGGCATGAGCCAGAGAGCAAGCCAGGAGCAAGCCAGTGGACAGCATTCCTCCATGGCCTGTGCTTCAGCTCCTGCCTCCAGGTTCCTGCCCTGAGTTCTTACCTTGGGCTCCCTGAGTGATCAACTGTGACCCAGGAGATGTAAGCTGAATAAACCCTTTCCTCCCCAAGTTGGTGTCGGTCAGAGTGTTTTGTCACAGCAATGGAAGACAAACTAGAACAGAAATTGGTACCAGAAGAGTGGGGTATTGCTGTGACAGACCTGACCTTGGTGTTTTGGGGAAGGATTGTGGAGGCGTTTGGAACTTTGGGCTGGGAAGATCATTGAATGCCTAAAGATCATTGCTGTGGAGCTTGGAGCAGTTTTGCTGAAGGAGTTGTAGAAGATGGAGGCCTGGCTTGTGAAGTTTCTAGTTTCAAAGGGGAGCAGAGATCATCAGGACTGTGTAATCTGTGGGTTCTGGTCAGCTGGGGCTGAAGAATCAGCTGTAAGTAACAAGAGACCAGAACCTGAAGTGAAATCTTTGTTGTACTGGGACAATTGATGCTGGTTAGCTGGGGCTGAAAAATCAGCTGTAAGTAACAAGAGACCAGCATCACTGTGGTGAAATCTTCTGGGAAGAATTTCTTCAGGGTCAGCACACAGAAGCTGTGATCCAGAAGGGGCCTGAGCCTCCATCTCAAGCCAGAAGCAGGACTTGGTAATGTGTAAGAGTCTCCTATATGGTTCTGGTGTTGAAATTTGAGGGGGTCACAGAGAGCAGCCGAGGCTTGGCACTGTGAGAGGTCAGGAAAGACCATTGGTGGAAGTGCACCTCGGTTGCAGTGAAGACCCCAGGATTGCAGGGGTCATGGAGAGAAGCTGAGGCTTTGCACCAGGAGAGGTCAGAAGAGACCATTGGTGAAGGTGCTGCCTCAGTTTCAGTGGCGACCCCAGCTTTTTGGAGATGCCGGTACCCTGGGACGACCACCAAGAGCAGCGGTAGGTGTAGAATGGAGTCGGCCTGGGCCTGCGAGATGAGTGTGCCACGGACGGCAGAGTCGGAGAGGGGGAGCTGCCGAGACCCTTTGGAGCCCAGAAGATCGTGAGTGAATCCCAGGTGTCCAGCCTTGAGCTACTTGCTGGACTTAGGTTTTGTTTGAGAGTGCCTGATTCTTCCCTTTGAAATAAGACAGTACTTGTTTTGGATTTTACAGCAGCCCACAGTTAAGAGACTTTTAATAGACTGGACTTTTAAGTGTTTGGACATTTTAAGGACTGTGGGGCTTTTAAGGATGTACTGTCTTAGGTTGTGATTAGTGTTAACATCATACTTTGGGGATAAGAACTGGAAAGGTGGTTTAATAGTGATGTGTTTGTGTGTCAAGTTGACAAGGGGTCAATTGTGCTGGATAGCTTTGGTGTCAACTTGACACACCTGGGTTGAGGGAGCCTCGGTTGGGGAATTGGCTCCATTGGATTGGCCTGTGGCCACATCTGTGGTGTATTGTCTTGATTGTTGAGCAGTGACAGTATAAGAAGGCAGGCTGGGCATGAGCCAGAGAGCAAGCCAGGAGCAAGCCAGTAAATAGCAGTCCTCCATGGCCTCCAGGTTCCTGCCCTGAGTTCCTGCCTTGGGCTCCCTAAGTGATGAAATGTGACCCAGGAGATGTAAGCTGAATAAACCCTTTCCTCCCCAAGTTGGTGTTGGTCAGAGTGTTTTGTCACAGCAATGGAAGACAGACTAGGACACCCGTTCATTCATATACACACCTGTTTCATGCCTTCGCCCCCAGCCAGTCACCCAGCACTTCTCCCCACTGCGTACTTTCTGGCCAGTTGGGGGAATACATATTGGCTGAATGAGCTGTTTTAGGGTCTCAGGCCAGGCTACACTGAGCTGTAGCAAAGCAATATCATAGTCAAAGGTCTGGCTGTTATAGTACTCGTGGACCACAATTCTTCTTACTGGGGAGACAAACTTGGCATTCCCCTGCACATACATCCCAAGGTGTGCAGTCCAGGGAGTAGGGTCTGACAGCCTGGTAGAAAAAGAATGAATGACGAAGTCAGTGCATTGGAAACCCATATGTGGTTTGGAAACGAGTGCTCTATAGAGCCATGAAGATAAGGAAGGAGGGCCCTATCTTAGCCCTGGCTCTGTCCGTGGACTACCAAGAACACAACCTCTCCATACATCCTTTGGCTCTGTGCTAACCATAGAAATGAAGTGAACTGTTGTAGTTGTGGTAAGTTACATCTATGGTCCAGAAAATTCTTTCAACAGCATTTTGAAGAAATGCCTCAAACACTTGTCTTCTGGTGTTTCATGAACTATTCTCAGATCAAGAATGTTGGTGACTGGAATTAACCTCTTGCTATATTACAAGAACAGTAAGGTATTGTTTGGAGGGCCTTTTACCAAATCCAAATAATATGACTATCGATAGATTAGACATTGAAATGCTTTAAGTGGAGATTTAATGAAACCCCTGTGAGTTCCCAGAATGATTATCCATCTCTGCACCTGTTCCTCAATTATGATCACTCACAGGGACCCCAAACTCCACATCTCATCAGTCTTTCCAGAATTCTAACCCCATCTCTGACCTTGCCCAAATCACCAGGGGGGTTTCAGTCTCCACCAGCACCAGCATAGCAGCTAGGAATAAGGGTGAGAGGTGGAGAGAGCACGGAAGCTTCAGAAGAGAGCTAATGACACAAAGGACGTGCACACTAAAGCTTCAGAAGAGAGCTAATGACGCAAAGGACGTGCACACTAAAGCTTCAGAAGAGAGCTAATGACGCAGTCAAAGGAACGTGCACACTAACCTGCTGAGCTGGCAGCTCGCGAGCAGCACCAGAGACTGAAAGAATGTAAAGGCCTCCGATACTTGGAGTGTCTCTTTTACTTATTAATGACACTATCTTAGTGTATAATAGGAATCCTCTAAGTTCCAGGAAAAGCAAATACTCGAATTGTATAATTTCACTGGAGTGCCCCACTGAAAAATTTTGACTGAGAAGTGACCTTATTTTTGTATCTAAGAGCTGGCAGATCTCAGAAGCAAGACGATCATCTGCCCCATAGGAACCCCACTGGCAAAAACAGAGTCCTTCTGACATCAGTCCTAATGGACTTTCCTGGAATCCCCTTCTCATCCAAATAGGATCCCTCTACCCCAGCAATGCCCACTGCATCCTCTTCCCACATTCCACCCACTGCCATGGCTTTGCCCCTAGGATCTGGAAGCCAGTGTCTATGTCCTCAGCCTTGAGGACTCCTTTGTGCTCTTTTTTCTTTTTAAAATAATACCATTAAAAAAATTTGCACACAACTGGTTCTCCACACCAAAACACACACATCAGCAAACAAGAAACCCAAACTGAATGGTTTATTCCCATTCCCATAGGGTATCACTTGAGAGTAAGGATTGGGATGCCCTACCTGTTTCCATGGAAACAGTGGGCAGCAGAGAGAAGCCACTCCCTGGAGATGACTGAGGCTCCACAGTAGGCAGATCCTACAAAGTGAAGGCTGACCTGCCAAGGCCAGGCCCCCTCTTGGGAGTCAGAGCCCCCAGTGATGCGGTGGAAGGAGGAAGAACTCCTGCTGCAACCTTTAGGAGAGGGAGAGTCACGTGACTTGAAGGTAGAAACTGGAAAAGACAGCCACAAGAAACTGGACCAGGTTTATGGCTGGGCTAGGAACTGACTCACCGTGTCAACACTGAAATCTCCTGCTTATCGAGCAGGGAGGGACTATCACTGTCTGAAACCAGCACCAACGCAGTACTCCTTCCTTACTGACAACATGCTGAGACTTGGTGTCTACACAATAATGCGAGGGAGGAAGGACCTACACTGAACTGACATAAAGAGCACCCCATGGAGTCAGGCTGCCAGGTGGAAAGGTAAAGGCGAGTTCCAAATGGAGCAGAGCTGAGAATGCCTCTGAAGTTGCGCTGATCTGAGAGAAAGCATTTGCGAGAGAATTTGGAAGTCCGAACACCCAGTAAAAGTCCTTGTTTTCAGGGCAATTACTTTCCAGTGTAAATGGCATCAATAAGGATTATATAATGAACCTGAGGTCTCATGGCTTCTCAGAGGCCACGTGACTAAGCAGAACATATGGCAGATGGCAGTTTTTGGTCCCTTAATGATTTTTCTTTTTGGTCTTTTTGAGACAGGGTCTCTCTGTAGCCCCAGCTGTCCTAGAATTCACTGTGTAGACCAGGCTGGCCTTGAGCTCACAGAGATCCACCTGCCACTGCCTCCAGAGTGCTGGGATTAAAGGCATGCACCTTTATGTTGTTCTTATCCTTAGGCATAACTAAAGTCATCCACTAAGCTCCACTGGTCTCTCTCTCTCTCTCTCTCTCTCTCTCTGGTGATTTCTTCCTTGCAAGAAATGGAAGTTCTGGTAAACATCTAGCACATTAACACCATCAAGAGAGAAGATGGTATGAAACTTAAGAGTTTTTATTTTGTTGGGACAATGTCAGCTTCAGTTTACCAATAGGTACCATTATGGACTGGGACTGTGCAACTCCGTCAGTAGACTATGGGCAGAATGAAATAAAAATTAACAGTGGGTAAAAGAAGAGGAAAAACAGAAATCAAAAGAACCCGCTTCCACTCACTGCAACCTTCTTCATCACTTCCGTCTGCACAGTCCATTATCCCATCACACTGGGCATTTTGTTTCCGAAAGCAAATGTCATTGCCACATTTAAAAGTCCTGTTGGTACATGGAATGCCTAGACATGAACAAAAGGAGAAGATTTTTCTAGCCACAAAGAGATTTGAGGGACTGATACTGAACCCTGCAAAAGGTGGGTTAGTCTATTATCAGCTCTGGCAGAGAGAAGTAGAACCACCCCGCCGGGGGTATGGGGAGGATCGGGGACCCTCCTTTACTTCAGCAGAGCCTGGAATGCAGGCAGGTTGGGAATCAGTATGCCCCTCCATACTTCCATGGTGGGCAAAATATAAAAGACTTGGCTTTATCCACGGCCTTAGATCATGGCCCCACAGCCTGTCTTACTCTCCAAGAAAAAAATTTTAGCAAAAACACACCACACTCAGTCCTTTTGGTCCATTAAGGGAAATAAAAATCAATAGATGCTGTGAATTACAATGCATTTGTTCAGCGCCTATTTTCATATGTTAGCAATGGTTCCAGGTGTCCTTCCAGAGCATCTAGAAAGTTCCTCTATGATGGACCCTCGCTGCTCAGTCTACACCTGAGTAGCATGAGAAGCAAGCAAAAACATGAAAATCTGCCAGTATTTGCACAGGAACACTCGCATACAAATCCAGCCCACTTAGCATGAGCAAGTATCTCAGATTTTCTAGGATTCAGGAGATTCTCAGGATAAGAGATATCACTGCTAAAACCGGGAAAGGTCTGGGGGAACTGGGGTAAGAACTTCTTGCTAAACCAAGCAAAGGTGCTTGGTTCTGATTAGAGTTCTACGGGAAGAGCCCAGTGCGACCCTACGCACTCCGAGTGCAATTCTGTTCATCCTGGCCATCTTCGCAGTCCCGGAACCCATCACAGACCAGAGGGCCATGCTGCCGGAAGGAGCTGGTATTGCAGGCAGGTTTAGCGGTCACTGTAGTGAGAGACAGAAAGGTCATAAGCAACAGACATCAGCTGTGCTCTCCACTGATCAGGAATGTTCCTCTAATGGTGTGAATCTTTAACATGCGAAACACAACAGAATGCATTTTGCTTGAAATGGATGTATCTGTGAGGAGAAGCAGATGTTTAAATTTCGATATAATTTCTTGCACTGTGGTTTGTCACGAGTCACTTTTGCTATTGCATAAATGTGTTTAAATTGTGTGCTTTACTTAACTACAGTCATTGCATCATACAAAATCATTATCATTATCAACTGTTATCTAAGTTGAACTTGTCTATACTCCTGAAGACATGATTGTGTTGAAAGGGTAGATTTTTTTTTTCTTTTTCATAGTCTACTTAGGGCTCCTGACAAAATAGTAGGTGCTCACAAAAAGTTTCAGGAGTGAGCATGTGCAAATCCAAGGCAGACAAAGAGCCAGTGTGGCTGGGGAGGTGGGCAGGAAGCCTCAGCCCTACCTGAGGATCTATCAGCCATTAATAGCTGCTGGGAAATGGAAGGTTGGTTTTGGTTTTCTTTACTGGTGTGATGTTTGGTAGATTAGCCAGACTCCAAGAGATAGACCAACTCCTCAGCATTTAGGAAACACAGATTAGACTTGATAGCCCTTTAAAAGAAAAGACAACTCATAGTAGAGGACATGAAGTCAGGGAGGGGTAGTAACTCAGAGAGAAGGGAAAGGATCTGAATGTGATCTAAATACACTGTATGGAATTCTTGAATCAATAAAATTTTCTTTAAGTTTGGTAAATGTGCTGGGTAGCTTTAGTGTCAACTTGACACACCTGGGTAAAGGGAGCCTCAACTGGGGAATTGCCTCCATCAGACTGGCCTATGGACATGTCTGTGGGGTGTTTTCTTGATTGTTGAGTGATGTGGGAGGGCCCAGGCCACTGTGGACAGTGTCACCCCTGCTCAGGTTGCTGTATATTGTATAAGAAAGCAGGCTGAGATTGGGCCAGGAGAGCAAGCCAGTAAGCAGCATTCCTCCATGGCCTGTGCTTTGTCTCCTGCTCCAGGTTTCTGCCCTGGGTTCCTACCTTGGGCTCTCTAAGTGATGAACTGTGACCAGGGAGATGTAAGACAAATAAACCCTTTCCTCCCCACGTTGATATTGGTCAGAGTGTTTTGTCACAGCAATGGAGAAGCAAACTAGAACAGTGAATGACTTGAAGGTGAGATCTTAAAGAGCAGCAGACAGACCCATAGTCTACTTGTAAGGAAACCATTTTAAAATTGTCTTATCTTGAGAGTTTATATCCTAAATTAAGAAACTCCAGTGCCCCCCCCCTTGGCATACGTCCTTAATTAACTTTAGACCTATGCATGGCAGGCACAGTGCACTGTCCATCACCGTTAGAAGAGATGGTTTCTTAGTCATTTCTGGTCTGTGAGATGTTATCTGTTTTATCACTTATGCCTGATTTACCGGGATATTCTGGGATATTCTTGTCTTATTCAGCCCCCTCCCCCTGCTGCTGGGGATGAGAGGAGGTCACTGATCCATTCAGATGTCTGCCTGAATCTCCAAATGTGCCTAGCTGACTTGCAGAGGATGTCTCCAAAAGTAACACAATGAACCATAAGGACACAAAAAAATTAGTCCTCGGACACAGCGATGATAACTTTTGTTCAGAGCATCAAGACAAAAAATATTAATAAATACAAAAATCCTCACTATGAAATTTTTTTCAGCATGTATTTTCTTTTAAATATTTTTATTTATTTTTATGTGTATGAGTGTATGACCTGCATGTATGTAAGTACACCATACATATGTGTACTTACATACATGCAGGTCAAACACTCATACATATGTGTACTTACATACATGCAGTCCAGAAGAAGGTGTTTAATCACCTGGAACTGGAGCTAAAGATGTTTTTTAGCTGCCATGTGGGTACTGGGAACTGAACCCAGGTTCTCTGCAAGAGCAGTCAGTGCTCTTAACCACTGAGCCATCTCTCCAGCCCCAGCATATATTTTAAGAAAAAAAAAGAATGTGTAGATCTTGAGTGCCCATGAGCCATAAATTTAAGAGATTTTATTTTGTTTTGCCAATTAAAAACTGTTCCGAGGAGCTAAAGATACAGTTCAGTGGTAGAGTACCTACCTAGCAAGGCACCAGATTTGATCCTCAGTTCCACAACACACACACACACACACACACACACACACACACACACAGAGAGAGAGAGAGAGAGAGAGAGAGAGAGAGAGAGAGAGAGAAAGAGAGAGTAATAATTGCAGGCTATTTTTCAAGAATATAATTCTATGTGGTTGTAGCATGTTGAATGTAATGTTTCTCCCAAAACAGGAAAAGATTAAATGCCATCACTATTACAACTATATTTGAATCTAACACTGAAGAAAATGTGTCAATGATATTACAGTAAATTTTCTTCCTAATATTGGTCCCTGAATCAGGAATGGTTCTCAAATAACAGTGAAAAATCAAGACATAATTCTCCATCCAAAATAGGACTATCCAGTATTCCATTCCTGAGTCATTACCAGTATAATGTCAATGTTTTTAAATGCAAATAGGAGAGGGTATCTAAATGTGATTAAGATGTATTGTATGAAATGCACAAAAATCAATAAATACATATATTGGATAAAACAACAATAAAATCAAACTAAACAGAGCTATTGATTTCCCTCACTATACCTGTGCTCCATAAATAAGCAGAACTGAGTTTACTCTTTGCAGATTCTGAGCTCTTCTCCAGATTGATGAACTGCGATTCATATAAGATTGTGGTAGATTAAGTCATTAGCCACAGGACTTCACTCCCTGAGGTCAGAATAATGTACCCTGACCCCAAGGTGTATGCAATAAATTATTCCCCCTCTTGACTTTGGGATCGGTCATGTGACTTTGTCTAACAGTGGAATATGACAGAAGCCTACAACCCTGGGCCTTAGGTGCAGCCACATGTTTCTGCTCACTCCTTATTCCTGTCACTGCCAGTGGCAGGTCCCCTGACTCAATGAAAGAAAAACCCACAAAGAATAGAATAGCCATGACCCCTCCCTGGAAGGAACTCACCAACAGGGAGCCCCAGTGCTTGAACTTGAGCCACCCAGCTCAGCTAAACCCATGCTGCTCATAAATGGATGATGGAGAATCAGTGTTTAAGATGCTGAGTTTGGGGATAGCTAGTGATAGCCAGCCAAAGACTGCAGCTACCCAGCAACTCCTCTGAGAAGTTACTTATAATGAAGTCATAGTCAAATACCTACCACAGAAAAGCTCATCACTCTCATCGAAACAGTCATTTACTCCATCACACCGCTGGGCCTGAGGGATACACAAGCCAGAGGAGCATCTAAAAGATCCAACAGGACAAGCTACAGGCAATAAAAAACAGAAAACCTTGGGTAGGTCCCTAAAAGTCATCAGACTACCTTAGCAAAGAATTATAAACTGTTCAATGGTTAGGGATTTGGTGAGGAATTGGAAGTAATAATACAATTTCTCCATCCAAAGGTTCTGGGTAATTTTTAAAATGAAAATTTTTAATGAGCAAAGAAAAAAACCTCAAATTTAGCCTACACAAGTTGCACCTACAGAGATCAAAGTCTGGGCTCACAGCCCAGGGACCCTGCCTCTTTTTTCACTGTCCATGATTTTCCCAATTCAATCAGGTGACTTGTCAAAGACCCCAGTCATTGAGCCAAATGGATGACTATTACAAAAATAATAAAGTCATTCTCCCCTTCTGTGAAAGAATGGAAGAAAACAAATGGTTAGGCCAGCTACTGCCTCAGCAGTTCACAGTGGAGTAGACAGTCTACTGGAGCATCGCCATAGCTTGTAACACAATCAGGAATAAGATGGTGTGTTATTCCTGTGTCCCAAGTAGAAATTTAAATATTCTGATATTCAGAGCTTAACACTGTGAATCTAGAAGCAGGTATAATGGGAATTGACAGAGAAGAACGTGGTCTAAAGGAACTAGCCTTCTTTCAAGTCCTAGCCTCATGACTTTGCTTGTCTCCTTTCAAAGGGTCTAAAATTTCTCTGAGTCATTATCTGTACTCTGCAGACCCAATGACTTCCCTCAAACATTGCCTTTTTTAGGAATGACTTCTCGGCCATATCTCTGTGGTTTCCAATGCAAATGTCAACATTCTGAAGGCTGACATTTGAACCCTCTCAACCAAGCAATTCCCCCTGGTCATTACTGTACAAAGAGCTTGCAGACTCTCAGCCATAGATCTACTGTTTGTTCATATAAGCATCATGTTTACAATTAATTATGGCTAGCAAAAAAAAAATCAAGAAGGGTATGGGGGCAGTAATCCCAACACTTAGGAGGATGGGGCAAGAGGATTTCTTGCCAGGGATGCATAGCAAGAGCTTATTTTAAAAAAAAAAAGAAGAGAGAGAGAGGAAAAGAAAGAAAGAAAGGAAGAAAGAAAGAAGAAAGAAAGAAAGAAAGAAAGAAAGAAAGAAAAGAGACAAGGGGGAGGAAAGATAGACTAAAAAAGGTGGTTCTACCTGTTATATAATTTTATATATCATTTGTCTTGTATATTAGATATGTAAAAAAGTGAAGCAGTATTCAAAAATGTAATTCATGGATTAACATACATCCAAACATTGTGTCTATACCAATAAACCTACAATAACAATTAGTACTGTTTAAATACCTATATATCTAATTGCTTGTTGGCTTCATTAGTAGGATGCGAAAGGTTAATTCTTGGGGCTGGAGAGATGGCCTAGCGGTTAAGAGCACCGGCTGCTCTTGCAGGGACCCCAGGTTTGATCCCAGCACCCACATGCGGCTGAGAACCGTCTGTAACTCCAGCTCCAGGAGAACTCCAATTCCAGGGGAATGCCGACACCCTCTTCTGACCTCCACGGCATGCACGACACAGGTGCACAAACCTACATGCAGACGGTACATTCATACCCATATAAATAAATAAATATATAATAAAAAAGAAAAGTTATTCCTGGACAAACTTTCAGCCCATGAAAGGAAACAGCCAGAATTGACCAGAGCCAAGTCAACAGCTCCAGAGAAAATAGACTATTTTGCTTCTCTTCCAGCCTGTGCCCTTTCTAAGACTAACAGAACAATCTGCAGAGAAGGGGGCATATAAGAAATGTAAAGGGCTGCGATTGGGGTGAATGGTGAAACTACAGGCAATATAGTCTGGGACCTCATTTGATCAACTTGACTGAACATACAAGCCCCCCACTGCTGGATGGTGGGACCAAGGGGCTGTGTGGGTTTGGGCACAACTGCTTGCAAATTGGTTTTGCATGAAGGATGCTTGTACTCATAAATTATTACTTATTGTTAAAAAATGAAAAAAAAACTGAGAGAAAGATGCAGGACAGTTATGGCAGAATGCATGATCTGGGATGGGGTGGGTGGTATGGGGTGGGGGAAGGGAAAAGGAAATATGCCTGAACTGAATTGGAAAATGATGTATGAAATACACAAAGCATCAATAAAAAATGAAACTTTAAAAAAAAAAACCACAAATTCTCAATACCAGGAGTAAAACGATTTACCTTTTATAGCCATTCAGTTTTCTAAAGAACTGACCCTGGACTTACGTTGACTGATGTTATAACTGCCATATTCTACCAAAAGTGGCTTGTCCGAAAGCTTGGAACTGCATTGGAGCTGAATGTGAACCCGAGGGCTGGGCACTCTGAAAATGGTCTGGTGATCCATATAGGCGCCACAGTACCTGAGAAGACAAATCAGGGAAGACCCATGGCTTAACGTCCCTTCAACTGCTTCCTTTCAGCAGCGATGTCTCTGTGTTGGTCACTGAGACTTCACAAGCAAAGATGCTTCTGCTAGAGCTAAGACCTTCTTCAGACCATGGGACTATGGTCTGAGAACTCAACCCCTGAATTTTCTCCTCTGCTAAATAGAAGGCATAGTACTATTGATGTCCTGCTTTCCTTATCACCACTATAAACCAGAACTACACATACAATTTTTCTAGTTTTCCTATTTTACTGTAAAAAAATTATGTGTGACAAGAATGACCTGCTTTTATAAACACAGCTCTCCATAGAGCAGAGTGGAAATCTTTGAGCTCAGGTTGAAAATAGGCAAAGCCTCTGTCACACTTGAAGCAAAAGACAATATTAATTCAGTCTAAACTGAAATCTGATGTGCACTGCAGGGCTTGGCCTGGGCAAAATTTCAAAGTAATGTGTATCTGCAACATTCCTTACCTTGAAGTTTTCCTTACCTCTCACCGTGTAAAGCCAGCAGGGTTCCCAGTATCCTTGTGAGTAAATGTCACTCTAGTTAATCATTCTTACTACATGAGCACTGTAGTTAATGGAGTATGAGGTATGAAATAAGATAAGTTAGTTTACTACCCTGTGTGGGTGAGACTTTTCAATGTGAAACCTGCCAAGTCTCTATGGGAAATGGCAGATACAAGACTTGCAGGTCACTTCCTTTCCTGGTACCTATGAACGCCGAGCTCTCTAGGCCCCAACGCACTTGTGAACCATGTACAATCCCGAAGATAGTATCCAGGAGCACAGACAGCCTATGGTTTTTACAGCTTGAAGGAAACAGCCATGCCCATGGCATTCAGGAACAATCTTCTGCAATTGGATGAAGTTCAGGGACTGATGGGCAGCTCCTGTCACATAAGGACCACGGGTGCAGGTGACCACTGGGCCAAGTTAGAACCAAGATCCAAAAGGCCCCTGAAAACCAGACAAAGATTTGGGGGCAAGGTCTATTTTAGTTGTGTTGAGATCATAACTATGTGTTCTGAAAACATGATGTGCCTTAGTGATTTTTTCCCCCTCTGTGTTAGTATTTGTAGTTTTCTTGCACAGAAAAATGAGCCCCTTTTGGTATATGGTTACGGTCTGAATGTGAAGGGTCTCCCATGAGTTCATGTGTTGAATACTTGGTCCTCAGTTTATGGCACTGTTATGAAAGGTTGTGGGAACCGTAGGTTCTAGCTGGAGGAAGTTAGTCCTGTGGTGAGGTCCGAAGGGGTACATTATCCCTGGCTGTCTCCCACTTCCTGATGAGCAGCCCAACCACAATGTGATTGGCTAGCTTCTGCTGAAGCAGACCAAGCTGCTCCTGACACCATGCCTTGCCATTGCAAATTAAAGTCCCCTGACACCTCTAACCAAGCCAAATCTTTCTTAAGTTCTCTCCATCGGGTATTTTGTCACAGCAACAAAAAAATGACTAACACACATGCTAAGGGGAGTCAAAAAGAAAGAAGCCTTTGTACCCATGCATGGGCTGGAGCTTAAAGTCAGATGTGTGCTCCAGGGCATGATGGTAGATTATGTTCTGAAAGTGGAAACAGTGAGAGATTAAAGAAACCCAGCAAAACTCAGTTTGTGTTAAGTGTATAGACACATGACAAGTAAAGAAAGAGACATAAGGAAATGAAGAGCTTGTTATTATTCAACAAACAAGAAGAATCAGAATTTGTATACAAGCTGGCTCAATACCTAGGCTCTAGCACTTTCCAACATACCCAAACTTGCTTTGCTGAAGTTGTGCAAATGCCATTATTTCTTCCGGATTCTAACACTGCATTCTAGCTGCCTGAGTATATATATATATATATATATATATATATATATATATATACTCAATATATATATACTCAATATATTTATTACTCAATATATATATATACTCAATATAATACTCAATATATTATTATATACTCCTCTTACATTACTCAATATATATATAATACTCAATATATATATATATACTCAATATATGTATACTCAATATATATATTACTCAATATATATACAAATAAATATCCACTATATATTACTCTCATATATACACTCAGATATATATATTATATATATATATAATAATTGTATATATATCCCTCAATCCATGCTCTATGAATGCTTCAGGAAGAACTTTAGGCTTTCTCTGAGTCATTAGCTTTTTCTGCTTCTGCCTTATAGCCCAATTCCCTTAGGCCCACTTCTCAAACAAAGGGCTTGATTCTATCTATTAGAGCATTTCTTTTTAGATGGGAAAGGCTGATAATGAACAGGCTGAGGATTTAAGTTCTGAGCAGCAGATGAATCTGATAGGATTTAAGCTAGCCTATAAGACTATAAGAAGAACTGTTGCTTCAAAAAGTATTTTCAGCAGAGAGCTCTCCTGGTATTTGTTGGCGATGGACCCTTCTACTTGAAGCAAAACAACCTGGGTCATCATTGTTACTTATGAAAAAAAATCTTCTTTTAAAACCATAGTTCTTAGGTGCACAACTGCACAAAAGACGTGTAATGGCTTGTACTCCTGATGCTTGTCATAATATATCAAAATGCAGTGTTTTCAGAGCTTTAGGGCACATTCTAAGTATTTATCCATGCAATATCATTTCCAGAGCAATCTTGTTACTGAAATTAATAACCAATTTTTGGCATATAGTTTGGATCATTTCATTGAATGCTAACAAAAATAAAGTTTAAAAATACTTTGTTATACCCCCAAAAATCAAAGATTTTTTGCCTACTTAAAACAGCTACTAAATGGGGGCTGGAGAGATGGCCTAGTGGTTAAGAGTGCCGACTGCTCTTGCAGAGGACCCAGGTTCGATCCCACACATGGCAGCTGAAAAACATCTGCTATCCAATTCCAGGAGAATTCCAGTTCCAGGGGAATTCCGACACCCTCTTCTTGACCTCTGCGGCATTGCACGAACGGGTGCACAAACCTACATGCAAACAGTACCTTACACTTAAAAATAAATAAATAAATA
>VZQC01001729.1:0-103947 GCA_009823505.1 Rhizomys pruinosus | reverse complement strand
AAAAAAAAAAAAAAAAAAAAAAGACTCCCCCCCAAATCCCACTTTGCTGTTGTCTTTTCTCTCATTTAAAATTTTTTTGTTTTAAAATTATTATTATTATTATTATGATGATGATGATGATGATGATGATGATATGTGTGTGTGTGTGTGTGTGTGTGTGTGTGTGTGTGTGTGTGAATGTGGGAATGGGTCTGGATGTGTGATGATGGTGTGTGAGTATAGGTTAGGAGACAACCTTTTGGGAGTTGATAGCTCAGTTGATCAAACCCAGGCTGTCATTCTTATACAGTAAGTGCCTTTACCTGCTGAGCCATCTCACCAGACTTCTTTTTTTTTTGGTCTTTTTGAGACAGGGTCTCCCTGTAGCCTCAGCTGTCCTGGAACTCACTCTGTAGATCAGGCTGCCCTTGAACTCATAAAGATTCGCCTGCCTCTGCCTTCCAAGTGCTAGGATTAAAGGCGTGCGCCACCGTGCCCGGCTCACCAGACTTCTTTTTAAAATTTTTTATTTTGGGGGCTGGAGAGATAGCTCAGCGGTTAAGAGCACCAACTGCTCTTGCAGAGGACCCAGGTTCGATTCCCAGCATCCACATGGCAGCTAAGAACTGTCTTTAAGCTGGGCATGGTGGTGCACACCTTTAATCCTAGCACTTGGGAGGCAGTGGCAGGCGGATCTCTATGAGTTCAAGGCCAGCCTGGTCTACAGAGTGAGTTCTAGGCCTGCTGGGGCTATAGGGAGACCCTGTCTCCAAAATAAATATTTTTTACTTTGATTAAATTTTTTTTTGTGTCTGTGCATAGAGTGTTTCTAAGTATATCATGTACATGCAATGCCCACACAGATCAGAAGAGGTGTCAGATCCCTGGGTGGTTGTTAGTCGCTATGTGGGTGCTGGGAATTAAACCTGGATCCTTTGCAAGAGCAGCCAGTGCTATTAACCATTTAGCCCATCTTGCCAGCCCTGTTTTTTAGTCTGTTTTGTTTTCATTTTATTTATTTATTTATTTATTTATTTATTTATTTATTTATTTATTTGTGTTTTTGAGACAAGGTCTCCCTGTAGGCCCAGCTGGCCTGGAACTCACTCTATAGACCAGGCTGGCCTTGAAGTCACAGAGATCCGCCTGACTCTGCCTCCTGAATGCTGGGATTAAAGGCGTGTGCCACCATGCCTGGCCTTATTTTAATTTTTAAACTTATTTTAATTTTATTTTATGTGTATGAGTGTATTGCCTGCATGTATGTAAATGTACCTGTGTCATGAATTGCCTGCAGAGGTCGGAAGAGGGTGTTGAGTCTCCTGGAACTGAAGTTACAGACAACTGCTAGCTAGTATGTGGGTGCTGGGAATTGGACCCAGGTCTTCTTCAAGAGTAGTAGTAGTAACTAATGATCTTAACTACTGAACCATCTCTTCAGTCCCATCTCCAGCCCATTCTTAAATTCTTTTATTAATGAGACTAAGAACTGCAAGAGGGAGACTCTGATTTCTTATGTATCAAGGGTGGCTCACAACCACTCAGAATTCCAGTTCTAGGGGATCTAATAACCTCTCCACGCTTCCACAGGCAACAGGCACACATGTGGTGCCCCATCTCTTCAGTCTCATCTCCAGCCCATTCTTAAATTCTTTTATTAATGAGACTAAGAACTGCAAGAGGGAGACTCTGATTTCTTATATATCAAGGGTGGCTCACAACCACTCAGAATTCCAGTTCTAGGGGATCTAATAACCTCTCCATGCTTCCACAGGCAACAGGCACACATGTGGTGCCCATATATACCTGCAGGTACTCAAACACATAAAAATAAATTCTTTTCTGTAGACCAGGCTGGCCTTGAACTCACAGAGATCTGCCTGCCTCTGCCTCCTGAGTGCTGGGATTAAAGGCATGCACCACCATACCTGGCACTAAAGAGAGTTCTTATTAGCCATGTGGGTGCTGGGAATTGAACCTGGATCCTCTGCAAAAGCAGTCAGTGCTCTTAACAGCTGAGCCATCTCTCCAGCCCCAAAATGAGCATATGGCAGAGACTACTCACCTCATGATGGACAGGAATTGTGTGTGGGGAAGCCAAGGACCAGGTATAATCTTCAAAGACTTGCTTCCAGTGACAGACATTCCTACTACTAGGCCCCACTTCCTAAAGTTGTACCTACCAAAATATCACCACCAGCTGTCCTCAGAGTTCAATGCGGGGCTGGAGAGATGGCTCAGTGATTAAGAGCACTGACTGATCTTGCAGAGGACCCGGGTTCGATTCCCAGAACCCATGGCTGGTGGCTAAGAACTGTCTTCAACTCCAGTTCCAGGGGAATCCTACACCCTCTCCTGACCTCCGAGGCATTGCATGACATGGGTGGACCAACCTACATGCATACAGTACACTCATACACACACACACACACACACACACACACACACACACACACACAAACACACACACAAAACATCTTAAAAAAAAAAAAAAGAGTTCAATGCATGACCCTTCCTGGACCTTTCATTTTCAAAGCATCATGTTAGCCATAGGCTGTAAGACATTTCCTGAAGCTAGGTGTGGCAGCTCAGGCCTATAATTCTCAGCATTTGCAAGGCTGAGGCACTTGGAAAGATTGTAAATGCAAGGACACACAGTAAGTACTAATCCAGCTAAGGCTGTGGAGTGAGAGCCTGTCTCAGAAAACAAAACCAGAAACAAATAAACCATAAAGATATTCCCTCATTTGTTAGTTATTTTTCTGTTTCTGTGATAAAACACCACGACAAAGGCAAGTTATAGAAGGAAGATTATTTTAGTTTACAGTTTCAGAAGATTAGAGTTTAATGGTGGGGGAGGCATGTTAGCCGGCAGGTGCGGTGGCTGCAGCAGGAGCCAGAGAGCTCACATCTTCAACAGCAAACTGGAAGTAAGGTGAAGCTATTGGCTCTCAAAGTCTGCCTTCAGTGATAAACTTCCCCCAGCAACACTACACTTCCCAGATTCCATGACCTCCCCATACAGTACCACCAACTGAGGAGAGTGTTCAAATACTTGGGCCTATGGGGGAACAGTTCTCAGTCCAACTGCTACACCTTGTATCAGTTACCTTACCACTGAGACCCAACAAAAGCAACTTAGGAAGGACTTATTGTGGCTCATGGTTTGAGGATTCTTAGAGTCCTTTCTGGCACCAGACACATGAGGCAGCTAGTCACATTTGTTTTGTCACCAGTCAGGAAGCAGAGAAAGACGAATGCTGATGCTCTGCTCACTTTCTCCTTTTTATTCAGTGTGAGATCCCAGCCCATGGAATGACGTTGCCCACATTCACAGTGGGTGTTCCCAACTTAAGTCAACACCCCCACAGGTGTGTCCAGAGATTTGTCACCTAGACGATTCTAAATCCTGTCAGGTTGACAATGGATATTAACTATCACATCCCTGAAGATACTGAGCAGCACCAGCAGCTCCTAGTTAGCCATGTACTTGGGAGGGTAAACCACAGATACTCTACAGTGTATGTGTTGATAAACTATTATTAGGGTAAATATAGTAAATTCATTTGAAGTTTTATTTATTTTTTGTTTTCTAAGGCAGACTCTTGCTGTGTAGCTCAGATTGGGTTCAAACTTGTGATTCTAATCCCTTAGCTTCCTGAATACAGGGAATACAGGCATGAGTGATCACAATCACTTGAAATGCATTTTTCACTTACAGTATTTTGCAGTTACTATGTATTTGACTTACCATGAAAAGTCAAGGACTGTAATGGTCAGTGGCAAGGCAGAATTATTCCTAAGCCCAGCTCCTCTCATTGGTCTCCTGGGCATGCCAGTAGAAAGTAAACTGTTCTCTGTCCTTTCCCAGCCAAAACCAAGGAATGGTTTATCATTTCTCATGAACTGGCATGACCTACTTAGCTACTGTACTGGGGCTTATTCTCCCTCCCTAGGCTACTGACTAAGGTTTTCTCAGTGGTTATGAAGCTAATTTCCCACCTGCTTGTAGTAAACATAAGAAGGTAAATTGAAAGCTGGAAGCTCACACAATATACAAAAAGGGAAAGGAACTCCAGATATATGTTGATTGTTGGCTCTTGGGAAAGGCCTGTCATTTGAGGATACTGGTTGTTTGTAGTACCTTTTTCTCCAGTCATGAACACCTGAAAAAGAAACTATGGAGGAATGTTGCCTACTACTGTTTTTTTGTTTGTTTCTTTTTATGCCTGCTCAGCCACTCTTGTGTTGGGTAGATCAGGTCTACCTGCCTGAGATGGCACCACCCACAGTGGCCTGGGCCGCCTTTTTTTTGGTCTTTTTGAGACAGGGTCTCCCTGTAGCCCCAGCTGTCCTGGAACTCACTCTGTAGACCAGGCTGGCCTTGAACTCACAAAGATCCGCCTGCCTCTGCTTCCCAAATGCTAGGATTAAAGGCATGCGCCACCACGCCTGGCAGACCTGGGCCTTCTTACATTGACCAACAGTCAAACAAGTGCCTCCATAGACATGCCCAGAGGCCAGTTTAAGGAGAATTGAGGATCCTTCCTCTCAGGTGTTTCTAGTTTGTGTCAAGTTGACAAAAACTAGCACACCAGTCTAGTGTGAATCCCTACTTCTACCACTTTCTGACTCCATGACTGGTCTGGCTCTCCCAGGATTGTAAGGGATACCCACTTCCTCCAGAAACTGTCAGTCTATGACCCCTTTACCTGAGGTCCTGTCAGTCTATGACCCCTTTACCTGAAGTCCTGCCCAATGAGTTTAAAGGGGCTTGCCCTGGTTACCATTGCTGCTGTTAGCTGACATGTGTTAACAGGCATGCCAGCCCTGACTATTTCTGAAGTAAATATGTCCTGGAGTGACCTTAAGCCTGGTGTGTCTGTCTTTTATCTGAGGTTCATGCCTGCATAGATATAACCATATATGTACTTTTAATTTTTTTTTTTTTTTGGTCTTTTTGAATCAGGGTCTCCCTGTAGTCCCAGCTGGCCTGGAACTCACTCAACTCTGTAGACCAGGCTGGCCTTGAACTCACAAAGATCCGCCTGCCTCTGCCTCCACGATTAAAGTGCCACGATTAAAGGCGTGCGCCACCGCACTCGGCTACACTTTTACTTTCTAACAATTGTGTGTATATCCTTTTATCCTCTTTGTGTCTCAGCTTCCCTATTTAAACGAGACAGCAGTTTTGTGAAATTATGAGTGTACATGTAGCATCTGGTAAATGTAAGACATTCAGTGGTATAGCATAATTAGAACCGTAGATAACCTGTTATCTTTACATGTGTTTGTGTGGTGGGATACCACACATGCAAAGATGCCCAAGGAGGCCAGAGAGGCTGTTAGAATCCCAGTAGTGGGAGTAACATGTAATTGTGAGCCACCCAGCATGGGTGCTGGGACCCGAATCAGGTCCTCTGGCAGAACAGCAAGTGCTCTTAACTGCTTTTTGAGACAGGGTCTCCCTGTAGCCCCAGCTGTCCTGGAACTCACTATGTAGACCAGGCTGGCCTAGAACTCAGAGATCCACCTGCCTCTGCCTCCCTAGTGCTGGGATTAAAGGCATGCGCCATCAGGCCCAGTCCAGACCTATTAATCTTTAAAATAATTGGTTTAAAATTTTTTACTCAGTACACAATTGTATAAATCAAGTGGCTTCAGTTTGTTTCAGTTTGTGTCAGTTTGTATTACAAAGTGGATTATAACACCATGATTTATTTTTGTCTCCCACCCACTCATGTTTCTTTCTGAAGATCCTTCGGTTAGAAATTAGTATCGGGGCTGGAGAGATGGCTCAGCGATTAAGAGTACCAACTGCTCTTGCAGAGGACCCGGGTTCGATTCCCAGCACCCACATGGCGGCTAAGAATCGTCTTTAACTCCAGTTCCAGGGAAATCCGACGCCCTCTTCTGACTTCTGTGGCATTGCACCACATGGGTCCACCAACCTACATGTAGACAGTACACTCATACACTTTCTGTCCTCTGACATCATCCCTACAAAATGTTCCCAACAGTCTAGAGAGATAGTCTAGTGGGAAAAGGCTGTTGCCAACAAGGCTGACGACCTGAGTGGTAGAGGACAGAACAGATGCCTACAAGTTGCCCTCTGGCTGCCACACGTGCATGGCACACATGCCTTGCCCCCTCCCACAAATAATTTTTAAATATTTCTATTTTATTTTATTATTGATAATTATCTTTGTTGAGGTAGGATGTGCATGTAAGTACAATGCTAGACTTACAGGCAGCTATATGCCTGTATATCCCAAATCTAATTGGCTATTAGCTCTCTCCTTGGAGGAATAACCCAAGGCTGATGCCACAAGCTTACATCCTCTAATGGTTAGGAGATGTTATAAGCCACAGTAAGACTCTGTCATATTTAATAGAAAAAAATGTAATTCATGGATTAACATACCATCCAANTCTGTATGTGTATGAATGTACTGTCTGCATGCAAGTCTGTGCACCCGTGTCGTGCAACGCCGCGGAGGTCAGAAGAGGGTCTCGGATTCCCCTGGAACTGGAGTTCTCCTAGAATTGGAGCTTCAGACGGTTCTCAGCCGCCATGTGGGTGCTGGGGATCGAACCCGGGTCCTCTGTAAGAGCGGTCAGCGCTCTTAACCGCTAGGCCATACATTTGTAACAGAGTGGCAGTGGCAGGCAGTGATGGGGACTGGAGCCAGAGCACCTGTGTTTACCAGGCTTCCCTGATGAGTGGGAGTCAGGAGTGTAGATTGCCTTGTTCAAGAACTTAGGTGGTGCTTATAAAAGATGCTTCTTATTGCAGCAGATGGAGACTATTCATTACAAAGTTCCACAGTTGGTTAAACACAGACTCTGAGATGCCCAGCCCTAAGTGACACATCTACAGTGCAGCCTGTATCCTTCAGACTCAGAGAACATCACAGAAGAGGTGGGGTGGGAGAGCCGGAGGGATGAGGCGCTTGCTGCTTGTTAATGCATTCTAGACATGATGGGGAAGCTACACCAATGACTCTCCATGGTATGTATATTAGTCTAACAAGATCTGCATAATGACAAAACCATTTGACATGCCAAAGTGGAAGAAATTTCATGGGGTCCCACCTCAAGATGAAGATCTACAGACAATCAGTGGATGCTGAGGGAGGGACAAAGTTTTCTTTGGGGACCAGCTCCCTGAGACATTGGTTATAGCATCCCAGGTGGGTAACCCTAAACATAAATGGAGTCAGTGCATTGTATATATACATAAATATGAATGTATATATGTAAGTGTGTATGTGTAACTAATCAAAGAAGAGGATAAATAATCGGAAGATAGTGCAAAGAGTAGGAGGGGACTTCCAGGGGTGGAAATGATGCAAATACAATGTTCATGTAGAAAGTTATCAAAAATGAAAAAATTTAAGAACTTTGAACATGATGGTAAAAGGAGGTTACAGGGCATGGTGTGAGGCCGTCCTCATTGATTTTGGTTTTACAAGGAAGGCTTGAGCTGGTGTAATGAACTAAGACAGAGAGATCCCTCTGCATGGTGAGTTAAGATGTCTGTTGAGTTCAGCCCTGGATATGGTTAGTGACTTTGGTGAGTGATCTCCCAAGCCTTGCTGCTGTGGATTAGGAAGTCAAGGTGCTAAGAGAGAGGAACCAGCCAGGGTAGATGGTTCTCTCAAAGGTGAAGAAAGACCACCATTCACTTTTTTCTAAGTGGTTAGGAGAGAGGGCCATCTGGTACAGGGTAAATTTTTTCCCTTTCTTTCCGAACCTATGGTGATTTTAGAAGTGATTGGTCCTTTCCAGGATGAATTCTGTCCTGGCCTAGTCCTTCTTTGGGTGCCCCTTGAGGTCATGGTGTCCTTAAAGTGGAGTCTCCTTCCTTTGCTGTTTTGTTTTATTGAATGCTCTGCCTCAGTAAATGTCTTTTCAGTCACCTCAAGACCAGCTTTGTGTCAGAGCTTGTCCTCCTGTCTTGGTAGATGTCCTTAGATAGAATGGTTTTTTTTTTTTTATGAATTTTATTTATTTCTGTATGTGTATGAATGTACCGTCTGCATGCAAGTCTGTGCACCCGTGTTGTGCAATGCCGCGGAGGTCAGAAGAGGGTCTCGGACTCCCCTGGAACTGGAGTTCTCCTGGAATTGGAGTTTCAGACGGTTCTCAGCCGCCATGTGGGTGCTGGGGATCGAACCCGGGTCCTCTGTAAGAGTGCTCTTAACCGCTAGGCCATCTCTCCAGCCCTAGAATGGTTTTTCCATGCTCAAATTTCACTCACTCGCTCTTCCTTCTTTTTCCCTGGACCTGTGCCTGATCTTGGAAGTTAGCGCTGTTCTTCTGGGGACCGTTTTGTTTAGTTGATTTTAGATGTCCCAAATATCCCATGGTGCTTTCTCATCTTTTAGGTTGTACTTCTGAGGCTTGCTTTTGATTTCAGCATCTAGGATTATTTTTCAACTTTGTACTTTTTTGGGGGGTGATACTAACAAATCTAGGACTTTATACATGCTAGGTATGCATTTTAGCATAGAGCCCTTTGAAAACTTTTTCAAAGTTTTTATTATATTTAGGCTGGACTTGAATTTACTGTGTAGGTAGGCAAAACCCAAGATCATTTTGCCTCAGTCTCCTGAGTAGCTGAAATTATAGGCCTATGTCATCAGGTCTAGCCCTCCACTTTGCACTTTTTCAGAATTTTCCTGGGCCTTTTCTTAAGTGTCCCCTCTGGCACAAACTCATGGAGCAGTGGCCTGAAAGCTGATCTGAAGATCTCTTCTGTTGTATTATGTTTATATACATACATACATACATACATACATACATACATACATACATAGATACATACATACATGTGGGTGTGTATATGTGGAAGTGTGATGTGTGACCTATTTAATCATTATTTATTTATTTATTTATTTTTGGTCTTTTTGAGACAGGGTCTCCCTGTAGCCCCAGCTGTCCTAGAACTCTCTGTGTAGATCAGGCTGGCCTTGAACTCTTAGAGATCCGCCTGCCTCTGCCTCCTGAGTGCTGGTAAAGGTGTGTGCCACCATGCCTGGTCTTAATCACTATCTTTTATATTGTTCCTTTTTCAGTGTGTTAATCATCTTTCTGTTATGCTTGAGATAGCTAACAAAGTGAAAAGGTTTATTTTGGCTCTCAGTTTTGGAGGTTTTAGTCCATGATTGGCCTTGTTGCCTTGCTCTGGCAAGCTGTCATATATCATGGTAGGAGTGGCAAGAATAAGTAGAGAAAGGAAATGATACTCCTGCAGTTCCTTACCCCCACTGATTTGAAAGTTAGGCCCTACCTCTTAAGTTGCCCACTTGGGGGCTCCAGACTTTTAACACATGGATCTTGGGGGATATTCAGATATAGCAATCAGTCTTTGTGTTTTGAATGCCTGTGTTCTAGGTACCACTAGAGTTACTTGTTGCTTAATGTGCTTGAAGTTTTGCCCTCAGAAAGCTTCTACAGATTGTGTCTTTTATCCTCAGTGGTTGGGATCAGACTTGCTTTAGATTTTGAAAGTTTTTTTTTCATAAACATAATGAAGTATCATGAGGATGGGACCCAAGTCCAAACACAGAATTAACTGTTTCGTACATAGCCTCAAGTTAATCTTCAAAGAAATTATTTTATGTATGAGTGTTTTGCCTGCATATATGTAAGTGCACCCATGTTGTGCAGTGCCAGTGGAGGTCAGAATTATAGATGGTTGTTAGCCATTTGGGTGCTGGGAACCAAACCTGGGTCCTCTGTAAGAGCACATAAGAGCAGCTGGTGCTCTTAACCACTGAGCCATCTCTCCAGCCCCTCAAGTTAATCTTATACAATATTTTTAATATTTTTTTGTGCATGAATCAGAGTTTCATGGTGGGGGGCTTTCTACTTGTGTCAGATGTCAGTGCTTATAAAGTTTCGGCTTTCGAATTTTTATTGGGTGTGTGTGTGCGCGCTCACACACCATGGTACGTGTGTGGTCAGAGAAAATTTTCTGTGAATTAGTTGTCTCCTTACACTGTGGGTTCATGGGATTGAACTCAAGTTGTCAAGCTTGGTTGTCATCTTGTCAGCCCAAGGTTTGGTTTCTGGATAAGTAGTGTTCATCCTACAGTGAAGTAAAACAGAAAAGATGGTTCTTCTAAATTAGCTCACAAACTACTCTGGCCAGGAACTGGTAACATGATGCCTTTTATGATTGGTGAGTGTTTTCAGCCTGCAAAAAGCTCTTCATGTTGAGGTCCTCTGAAGAACATTGCTCAAGTCTTCTCCTCTAGTTAGTGTCTCCTCGCATCAGCATCGCTGTCTTTCTGCAGCCCTTGTGGTCTTTGAAAGCTGTATTGGGTTTTTAGTGGTTGTTCCACACATGCTGAGGATTTTCTTACTGTGCTCCAGCAGTTCATTTCAGCTCATCTCATACCATCCTCTCATCGAGAGCTTTGATCTGTTTTGTGCACAGAGCTCAGTGAAATTATCACACGTGGGTGTGATTGTGAACTAGAATTTGTGTGGCCGTATCTTATCAGCAAAATGGTACATTCTTTGCTTTGGACACAGTAGACACAAATATTTTTGTATTGACTGAAGATGTCATGAATTTTGATTAATAGGTAACACATAATACAATAATAGCTATAATTATTGTATTTATAAAATCTGATCAGAGTCATTTTGTTCTACTAATATCACTGATTTCTCAGCCCCTCAAAATGATCACATGATAAAGTCTTTCTTTTCCTTTTTTTGCTTGTTTCTATGTACTTTTTTTTTCAAATTTTCATTTTTTATTGATGCTTTGTGTATTTCATACATCATTTTCCAATTCAGTTCAGGCATATATCCCTTTCCCTTCCCCCCACTCCACCCCAGCCCATCCTAGATCATGCATTCTACCGTAACTTTCCTGCATCTTTCTGTTTTTTTTTCCATTTTTTTTAACAATAAGTGATAATTTATGAGTACAGCATCCTTCATGTAAAACCAATTCGCAAGGAGTTGTGCCCAAACCCACACAGCTCATGGGTCCCACCATCCAGTGGGGAGGGGGGTGTATGTTCAATCAAGTTGATCAAATGAGTGTCCAGTCTATATTGTCGTAGTTTCACCATTCACCCCAATCGCAGCCCTTACATTCTACCATGCCCCCTCTTCCGCAGATTGTTCCCTAGGCTTAGAAAAGGGGCACAGGTGGATGAGAAGCAAAACAGTGTACTTTCTCTGGAGCTGGATCATAGGAATAGAGGAAGGAGAAGAATCCCACGTCTATGTACTTTTCTGCTAGGATAGTACTCTGGCAGGTTTCTGTGTACTTTTCTGCTAGGATAGTACTCTGGCAGGTTTCTATGTACTTTTCTGCTAGGATAGTACTCTGGCAGGTTTCAGCTCTAAACTGGGTTTGTGACTCTGCTGGGCCACATTTCTTTCCTAAGTTTAGAATTCAAGTTAATGGAGGAGCTCAGGCAATAATGTTAATGTTAAGTTGCTTCCTGTGATGATTAGAAGCAGCTGGGGAGCCCACACTGAGTGATTATATGCACCAGAAAGGTCATAAAGAGAGAGAGAGCAAGTTCTCCTTTTAGTGTCATTCTGAGACAGGCTGGTGCATTTTATGTTGAGGAGCAAAGACCTGACATTTCCATCTTCTCAAAAAAGTAAGAGGTTAATTGTAGAGAGATTATAATTTTCTTTTTTTTGTTAATTTTTTTTATTAATTTTATTTATTTCTGTATGTGTATGAATGTACTGTCTGCATGCAGGTTTGTGCACCCGTGTCATGCAATGCCGCGGAGGTCAGAAGAGGGTCTCGGATTCCCCTGGAACTGGAGTTCTNTAGAATTAAAAAGGTACCTTGGATAAGCTGTCAACCCATGAAGGGAAACAACCTGACTAGAGTCCAAAATGACATATCCAGAGAAAACAGACTGCTTTGCTTCTCACCCACTTGTGCCCCTTTTCCAAAGCCTAGGGAACAACTTGCAGAAGAGGAGGTGTGGTAGAATATAAGGGCTGTGGAGAGATTGGGGTAAATCGTGAGACTACAGCAATATACACTGGACTCTTATTTGATCAACATGCTTGTGCATACAAGCTTCTCCAATTGGACTATGGGAACCTTTGTTTGTTCAAAATATGAACATATATACTTGCTAATTGGTTTTACATGAATGTTACTTGCATTCATGGCTTATGCTTGACAATCAGCTTACTTCATGGTTGGGATTTTTGGATATTAATTGGCCTTAGTGTGAAAATAAAGTTTCAGGTCTGACCTGTCCCCCACTGCCTAGCACTCAAAACAGACTTGAGTAGCTGGCTATTTAAAACTCAGGTTCCTTTGGGTTGTTAGTCTCATCCATGGGCTCCCCTGCCTCTCAGAAAAATTAAAAAAATAAAATTAAAAGGGTGAGATGTGGGAAAACTTAGATGGGTTGGATTCTAAGACAATGGTACCTCCCTGGCCACACCCATGGGATGGGGTGTAGTGACGAATTGAGTCATGATGGATATTTAAGCAGACATGTTGGAATAAAACCTCTCCCTGCATTTGAACCTCAACCTGCCTACCTGTGGCGTGCTTTCCTGTGCGGGCTTTCCACATGGGTCGTCCTAGGATTAAATGGGCCCCGCCACAAATCTCGGCAGCGACACCACATGAAGTAACACAGTCCCAGAAAAACAAATGATGAATGGTATCCCTCATCTGTGGATGCTAGCACCAAGTACCTAACTGTAAGTCAAACTGTGCAATGTTAATGTTATATTCCTCATGATCTGAAAGCAACTGAGCTCTTATAATGTGAATCCCATAACAGGTTATAGAATTAAGCTACCATTTACTTTCAGACATGGAATTTTAGTATATAGGCGGAGGGTATGTATGCATATTTTTTAACTTTTAAATTTTTATTGAGCGGATTTCATACATTTCTTAATCAAATTTAGACTCGTTCCCCCATCCATGTCCACCCCTCATGCCCCCCTGCCCCCTGCCAGAGCTCATGGATTCTGTCATACATGTTAAGTCCTGTCTTGAATCTTTTTCTCAGTCTTTTATGACCTTTTCGATGTACAAGTTTACTGTTTTGGTCAGTTCTTTGAATAGGTTTTTCTCTCTCCTTTTTTGTTCCCTTTGATTTTATATTATTCCAAAATGTGCATATATACACTCCATACATAAATCAAAATTACAAAATCTGAAAATAAACTATAGGTTAATTCCAAAACACGCATCCTGCTTTCTTAAACCGTACATAATCTTCCCATGGGGAGGCACCACCCATAGTGGGCTGGACCCTCCCACATTGCTCAACAATCAAGACAGTTCTCCACAGATGTGGCCACAGGCCAGTCCAATGGAGCCAGTTCCCCAATTGAAGCTCCCTCAACCCAGGTGTGTCAAATTGACACTAAAGCTATCCAGCACAATTGACCCCTTGTCAACTTGACACACAAAAACACATCTCTATTAAATCATTACCTTTCCATTTCTTGTCCTCAAGGTATGATGTTAACATTAATCACAACCTTAAAAGCCACACAGTTCTTAAAAAGCTCAAACACTTAAAAGTTCACAGTTTGTTAGAAGTCTCTTAATTGTGGGCTCCTGTAAAATCCAAAACAAGTACTGTCTTATTTCAAAGGGAAGAATTTGGCACATCTAAGCAAAACCTAAGTCCAGCAAAGTAACTCGAAGCTGGACATCTGGGATTCACTCAGTCTTCTGGAGCTCCACTTCTCTGACTCTGCTGTCCACAGCACAAACAGCTCATCTCACAGTCACAGGCCAGCTCCATGGTCATCCCATGATCCTGGCATCTCCAAAAAGCTGGGGTCTCCACTGAAACTGAGGCAGCACCTTCGTCAGTGGTCTCTTCTGACCTCTCCTGGTGCAAAGCCTCAGCTTCTCCTCATGATCCCTGAAGTCCTGGTGTCTTCACTGCAAACGAGGTGCACTTTCACCAATGGCCTTTCCTGGCCTTTCACAGTGCCAAGCCTCAGCTGCTCTCTGTGACCCCTTCACATTTCAACACCAGAACCATATAGGAGACTCTTACACATTACCAAGTCCTGCTTCTGGCTTGAGGTGGAGGGTTGGGCCCCCTCTAAACCACAGTTTCTGTGTGCTGACCCTGAGGAAATTTTTCCCAGATGATTTCACCACAGTGATCCTGGTCTCTTGTTACTTACAGCTGATTTTTCAACCCCAACTAACCAGTATCAGTTGTCCCAGTACAACAAAGGCTTCACTTCAGGTTCTAGTCTCTTGTTACTTACAGCTGATTCTTCAGCCCCAGCTGACCAGAACCTACAGATTCTCAATTCAGAAATACCATGCAAAAAGCCCTGATGGTCTCTGCTTCCCCTTGGAGCTTCATAAGCCAGGCCTCCATTGTCTACAACCCTTTCAGCATAACTGTTCTAAGTTCCACAGCAAGAAACTTTAGGTACTCAATGATTTTTCTAGCTCAACGTTCCAAAAGCTGCTATAATCCTTACCCAAAACACCAAGGTCAGGTCTGTCACAGCAACACCCTACTCCTGGTACCAATTTCTGTTCTAGTTCACTTTTCCATTTCTGTGACAAAGCACTCTGACCAATTCCAACTTGGGGAGGAAAGGGTTTATTTGGCTCACATCTCCTGGGTCACAGTTCATCACTGAGGGAGCCCACCATAGGAACTCAGGGCAGGAACCTGGAGGCAGGAGCTGAGGCACAGGCCATGGAGGAACGCTGCTTACTGGCTGCTCTCTTGGCCCATGCCCAGCTTATTTTCTTATATTGTACATAACAACCTGCCTTGTGTGGTACCACCCACAGTGGGCTGGGCCCTTCTACATAACAAGACAATACTCCTCAGACATGGCCACAGTCCAGTCCAGTGGAGCCAATTTCCCAACTGAGGCTCCCTCAACCCAGGTGTGTCCCCATGTAACTTTCTCCAAAATCAACCACATACTGGAGCACAGAACAAACCTCAACAAATACAAAAAAAAAAATTGAAATAATTCCATGCATTCTATCAGACCACATTGCAATAAAGCTCAATTGCAACACCAGAAGAAGCCCTAGTAACTACATGAACTCATGGAGATTAAACAACATACTCCCGAATAATGAATGAGTTAAAGGAGAAATTAAGAAAAGTATTCCTAGAAGTAAATGAAAAGGACAGTACAACACAACAAAACCTCTGGGACACTTTAAAAGCAGTCTTGAGAGGGAAGTTTATAGCTTCTTAAGTACCTACATTAAAAAATAAAAAAGAACACAAATAAATGACTTAACATTGGAACTCAAGATACTTGACAGACAAAAACAAATGAAACCCAAACCCAGCAGACAAGAAGAAATAACAAAAATCAGAGCTGAGACTAAGAGCTAGTTCTTCAAAAAGATAAAACAAGATAGATAGACCCTTAGTCCAGTTAACCAAAAGAAAGAAAGAAAGAAATTCCAGATCAACAAAATTAGAGATGAAAAGGGAAACATCACAATAGACAACAAAAAGATCCAGAACATTATATGGGAATACTTAAAAAAAAAAAAAAAACTTTGAAAACCTAAAAGAAATGGATGAATATCTGAAATCATGGGAACCACCAAAGTTTAACCAAGAGATCAACAGTTTAAACAGTTAGACCCATAACATATGAGGAAACTGAAACTATAATACAAAACCTCCCAACTAAAAACATCCCTGGCCCAGATGATTTATAGCAGAATTTTACCAGACATTTAAAAAGGATCTACAATCAATATTACTTGTTATTAAAAGAAGCTAGAAACAGAGGGAGAACTCCCAAATCCCTTTTATGAAGCCAGCATCACTCTTAATACCAATCTGAGGTAAGGATATAACCAAAAAATAAAACTATAGACCCATATCCTTAATGAATATAGATGCCAAAATTCTCAACAAAATACTTGCAAACCGTATACCAGGTACACATCAAAAAGATCATCCATCATATCAAGTTGGTTGTATTCCAGAGATGCAGGGAATAGTTCATTATGCATAAGTCTATAAATGTCATAAATCAAATAAATAGACTCAAAGGCAAAAATCACATGGTTGTCTCAGTTGATTGCAGAAAAGGCCTTTGATAAAATTTAGCCTGTCTTTATGTTAAAAAACCTTGGAGGGAACTGGAGGGAACATACCTTAACATAATTAAAGATATATACAACAAAATCACAGCCAACATCATTCTAAATGGAGAAAAATTGGAAGGATTCCCCTTGAAATCAGAACCCGGGAAAGCTGTGCACTGTCTTCACTCCTTTTTTTAAAATTTTATTTATTTATTTATGTGTATGAATGTACTGTCTGCATGTAGGTCTGTGCACCCATGTCGTGCAATGCCGCGGAGGTCAGAAAAGGGTGTCGGATTCCCCTGGAACTGGAGTTCTCCTGGAATTGGAGTTATGGACAGTTTTCAGCCACCATGTGGGTGCTGGGGATCAAACCCAGGTCCTCTGCAAGAGCAGTTGGTGCTCTTAACCACTAGGCCATCTCTCCAGCCCCTCTTCACTCCTTTTTAATATGATTGAAACCCTTGCTAGAGCAGTAAGACAAGAGAAGGAAATTAAAGGAGTACTAATTGGAAAAGGTCAAACTCTTTTTGCAGATGATACAATACTAATACCTAATAGATACCAAAAATTCCACCAGAAAACGCCTAGAAACAATTAACACTTTCAGTAAAGTGGTAGGTTAAAAAAATTTAATCTACAAAAATCAGTAGTCTTTTCTATATGCCAATAACAAGGAATTGGAAAATGAGTACATGGAAACCATCCCATTCTCAATAGCATCAAAAAATTCAAAATATCTTGGAATAAACTTGATCAAAAACATGAAAGATCTCTACAATGAAAAATTTAAATCTGTGAAGAAAGAGATTGAGGAAGACACTGGAAGATAGAATACACTCCCATGCTATCCAGTGTGTGTGTGTGTGTGTGTGTGTGTGTGTGTGTGTAGCAATCCCAAAGTCCTCATGACATTCTTCACAGAATTAGAAAAAAAAACCCTAATCCTAAAATCAATATGGAAGCACAAAAGACCCTGGATAGCCAAAGCAACCCTGAGCACAAAGAGTAATGCAAAGGGGATTCTTAGACCAGATATCAAAACTATAATACAGAGCTATAGTCATAAAAACAGCATGGTGCTGGCACAAAAATAGACCTGTATGTCAGTGGAACATAATTGAAGACCCAAACTTGAGTACGTGCCATTTCAGCCACCTGATATTTGACAAAGGGGCCAAGAGCACTCAATGAAGGAAACTCAATGAAGGAAAGACAGCGTCTTCAGCAAATGGTTCTGCCACAACTGGATCACCACCTGTACAAGAATTAGAATAAACCCTTATCTTTCTACCTTCCACAAACGTCAACTCCAAATGGATCAAAGACTTCAATGTGAAATATTAAACTCTGTTAGAAGAAAACATAGGCAGTAGCTTACAAGGTATAGAAAAGGACTTTTTCTTTTACTTATTTTTGTATGTGTATGAATGTACTGTCTGTGTGTAGATTTGTGCACCTGTGTCGTGCAATGCCGCGGAGGTCAGAAGACGGTGTCGGATTCCCCTGGAACTGGAGTCAAGGATGGTTCTCTGCCGCCATGGTGCTGGGGATCGAACCCAGGTCCTCTGCAAGAGCAGTCGGCGCTCTTAACCGCTAGGCTATCTCTCCAGCCTGGAAAGGACTTTCTCAATCAGACATAAGTTGCTCAGGAATTAAGGTCAATAATAAGTGGGACCTCATTAAATTGAAAAGCTTCTGTAGAGAAAAAAAATCAAAGGAAAAGAAAACCCACAGAGTGGGAGAAAATCTTTACCAGTGACATTTCTGACAGAGGTTTAGCATCCAAAATCTATAAATTCCTCAAAGAAAAACAAAAGACCCAGAAAACAAGTGACCCAATTAAAAGATGGGCTAAAGATCTGAACAGAGAGTTCTCAAAAGAAGAGATAGAAATGGCTAAGAAACCTCTTAAAAAGTGTTAAGCATCGTTAGTAGTTAGAGAAATGCAAATGACCCCTGAAGACTGGCTAAGATCAAGAAAACAAATGATATCAAATGCTGGGGAGACTGGGGAAAGCAGAACGCTCGTTCACTGCTGGTGGGATTGCAGACTCATGCAACCCCTATGGAAAGCAGTGTGGAGAACTCTTAAAAGAAACTAAAAATGAACCTACCATTTGACCCAGTCATGCCACTCCTTGGCATAGACCCAAAGGATTTAGCCTATTGCAGAGATACTTCCATACCATGCTGTTTTTTTTTCACAATAGCAAAGAGATGGAAACAGCCTAAGTGTCCCTCAGCTGACGATTGGATAATGAAAATATGGTACATTTACACAATGGAGTTCTACTTAGCAGTAAAGAAAGAAGACATCATGAAATTTTCAGATAAATGGATGGAGCTAGAAGCTACAGACTCAGAAAAACAAATGGCATATGTTGCCCCTCATTTGTGGATCCTAGCACCAAATCCATAAGTATGTGTCTGTTATAACTGTAGGAACCAGGTAAATGAAAAGGAACCAGGAAGTTGAAGGTTTGGGAACCAGAAGCAGAAGACTAGTAGGTGACATGTGTTACTAAGGGAGAAATAGATAAAATCATGGCATCTAAATGGGAGGGGAGAGGAAGGATTATAGAAGGAAATTTGGGGATAAAGGCAAAGAAGGGTCCTAAGAGAGATGGAGCCCTAGGCGACTGGTATTTTCAAGGGAAAAATGGGGATACTTTAAATGGAGAAGACATGGAGGGAGGGCTATACAGGGAAGGGGAGAGAAGAGAGATAAGTAATGCTTAGCTGGGGTAAAAAAAAAAACATCAGGGAGCCAGGTGTGGTGGCTCATGCCTTTAATCCTAGCACTTGGGAGGCAGAGGCAGGCGGATCTCTGAATTCAAGGCCAGCCTTGACTACAGAGTGAGTTCCGGGACAGTCAGAGCTACAGGGAGACCCTGTCTCAAAAAGACCAAACAAAACAAAACAAAAAAACCCTCAGGGAATCATACTAGTCTAACAGTCTGTTGACAGTCACACATACAATTTCTCTACATGCGTAGAGTCCATGTGCAGAGCTGAAGGCAACATAAGAAACAGTACAGGAGAAACCTTCCTTTGAGTCCTTGGCTAGGGTTGTTGAAGAGACTCCTAAAATTACACAGGCTATTGCCACAGCCCTTGATTGCCTCCAAGCACCTGAAGGTAAGACCCTACTGCTGAAGACAGGACATACTTCAGAGACCAGATTTGGAGCAGTGGAGCTGGAACTGACCTGGAAGCCGCCTCCCCTGAAGGCCGGCTCTCATAGCTTTGGAGAACGCTATGCAAGGCACTATGGGAGAACATCAATCAATGGTCCAACACCAGCTGTCAGACCAAATACCCACATCGATGAGCAGCACAGCATATGACATCGCCACAGTAGCGGCACTTTTATCATTGGGGCAATCAGTGGCTAACTAATTGGATTTAAAGCCCACTCAGTGAGAGGAAACTCATGTGTGGTACTGTAAATATAGCCAGATGCACACAACTGTATAGGTCATAGATCTTAGAGAAATTCTCAATATTGACACATCCCTAGGATAAGGTAACATCTTAACTGCAAAATAGATATCCTTATATTTACAGACAAATATCCTAGACACACTCAACAAATAAGATTCTTTTGCACCAGATCAAGAATAGTACAGAGTCCCACAACTGGACATACACAGACATAGACTGTGGATTGCTTATCTACACATCTAAAATGCAACCTCTACATGTAAGGCTCAGGAAACATAGAACAAGGAGCCAAGAGGACATTAATTAACCTCTTAACTCTCATTAAGGAAGCTCCTCCATGCAACAGGAGGCCAGGAACTCAAAAGGGTATATGAATGGCTGAACAGTGTAGTTCAGGAGTCTACAGAGTGTGGGTCCATGGACATGTTCCCTATATTCAGCTTCACTCACCCGGGGCTTAGGGAACATTTCAGAACAGGGGTGGAAAGGTTGTAAGAGCCAGGGAGGTGGTGCAAGACCATATGGAAACAAATCTTATAAGGTCTTGGGATCCTGTTCAAATGAACCTACAGCATTGGTTTCAGCATGTACAACACCCATGCAAGCTCAACTAGACAGAAACCCAGCATAAAACTGCAGAAATGGGTTAGAAGAACTCAGTCTTAGCTGAAGAAATATTTGCAGCTGATTACAGTTGGATGACGAAGAACTGGCCTTTAAGAGAGGGCCTCCAGATAGGCTGACTAGAACTCAGGATGAACTGGCAGTAAGGAATGGCTGGGGAGAGTAACTCGGTACAATAGAGACCATAACACAAATGACAGAATGTATGAACTTCAGAGTGGGCTGTGGGAGAGTACCAGTGGAGAAGTGGGTATAAAGGCGATTAAAACTGAATAATTATATATGAAATACCCAACAATTCAATAAAAAGAATATGCATATATATTACCAAAGGAGATTAAAAGGAGTTACCTTATAACAGGAGGACATTGCTCCTACTAGATACTACAGGCTAACCAACTAAATCCCCAGTGCCAGTGACACACCCTCTTTTGAAGCTGTTGACCATACATTCCATAGATCTTCAAACTTTAGTGGCCACATTGCCTTACCTCTTGGTTTACCACCAGAACTTGATGTTACTATATTACTGAATATACTACATACATGAGCTGTGGAAAAGGCAAGGAGAAATCAAGTTGGTACTGACTTCTAACCTTCATCTGTACCGGTTAATTTTCGTACTACTTGAAGGTGCTACACATGCTACCAGAAGGAAAAATAATTATTAACTGTGCCCAGCTGTGATTCCTGAGTTTTTTTATAACAACTGGTCTGGCAAGATATGACATCTGGTGCAATAGTGGCTTGGGTATTATTGGGGTAACCAACCACTTTGTAATTGTCTTTAGGGTCTGCTTCATAAGATGAAGCCCATACCTGACATTGATATCAGGCTAGGAATATGTGGCTAGACAGGCCACAGGCCATAGGGGAAAGCCTAATACCATTATCCTACTATATAGCTGTATATTATATATACTATATATATAGCTATAATATATATATTTTAAATTTATTTTTGTATGTGTATGAATGTACTGTCTGCATGTAGGTGTCTGCACCCGTGTCGTGCAGGGCCA
Organism: Rhizomys pruinosus; assembly: GCA_009823505.1. NCBI lineage: Eukaryota > Metazoa > Chordata > Mammalia > Rodentia > Spalacidae > Rhizomys > Rhizomys pruinosus. The sequence goes on along the minus strand of VZQC01001729.1, from coordinate 82,794 downwards.
CAGAGGTCAGAAGAGGGTGTCGGATTCCCCTGGAACTGGAGTTCTCCTGGAATTGGAGTTACAGACGGTTCTTCAGGGATCCCATATCTTTTGTGGCTAGTACAATATCAAAATTAGGAAATTGACATTGTACGTCCAATCTACATACCTAGTCAGAGCACTCATGTACTTGTACATGTGTGTGTTCATGTGCACGTGTGAGCAGTAGAGTGTTTTAATCCCACAAGAACTACCCCCTACTGCTTCCTCTGTCAGTATAGGTAGTCATTACTATTGATTTATAAGATGTGATCTTACTGAATCTACCCTGTAAATTTTTAAATAAGTACTTAAACTTTTATTATTGTGTGGATGTAGAGGCAATGGGTTCCAGAGGTCTAACTCGGTGCCACAAGTGCCTCTGCCCACTGAGCACCCTCATCAGTCCTTGAACTTACCTTTCCATTCTAGTGGTTTATTGTTTGTTCCTTAGGATCTTCTGTATGGGATATGATGACATGTGCTAGTTATAAAGTGGAATGTCAAGAGGAGTGTCCAGTCTGGCTGGACCTTCATATATTCATATTCATTCTCATTCTCATTTTTTTTTTGCCTTATTACATGGAATACAGCTTCCATTGGAAGATTTCATAGAAGTGGGAAGAACAGATATTCTTTTCTTATTCCCAATTTTCAACAGTAAGTTTGGTATTAGTTGTAATCTTTTTGGTACATGCTTTTATCAGGTTGAGGAAAATTTCATTACTATTACTAATTAATTATTTTTTATGTGTATGAGTTCACTGTCTGCATGTAGGTTGGTGCACTCGTGTCGTGCAGTGCAGTGAAGGTCAGAAGAGGGCCTCAGATTCCCCTGGAACTGGAGTTAAAGACGGTTCTTAGCTGCCCTGTGGGTGCTGGGAATCGAACCCGGGTCCTCTGCAAGAGCAGTTGGTGCTCTTAACCACTGAGCCATCTCTCCAGCCCCACTATTACTAATTGAAAAAAACTTATTTAAAAAAGTGTGTGTGTGTGTGTGTGTATGCACATGCATGTGGGTGCCTGTGGAGTCCAGAAGAGGGTGTCGAATTGCCTAGAGCTGGAATTACAGGTGGTTGTGAGCTACCCAGGAGAGTGCTAGAAACCAAATTCTGATTCTCTGAGAGAGCAGGACCACTGAGCCATCTCTCTAGCCCTTCTGGGAGTTGGGTAATTTTTATTTGAATATTATTTGACATAATAATAAACTGTACATATTTATAGGGGTACAGCATGAGAGTTCATTACATATATACCAATGGTCAGATCAGGACAATCATCATATTTCTTCAGACTAGTGTTTTTTAACTATTGTCAGAAACGTAGACCGTGCAGCCTTAGTGTTCATTGCATTGTAGGCCCGTGTTTTTCTTTTTCTCGAACTTCTAGTAAATGTTACCTCGTTTTCTCAGCATATAAATGCAATCATATGTTGATAGCTCCTAATTAGATCTTCAGCCTGTGTAGGCTCAGGCTTAGATATGAATGAACATCATCCCTAAAGAGCTGACAGACAAGACAGCTTGGTCAGGAACTGGGGCTTTGGGCTTTAACTGTTGGTTAACTATGTGATTTGGGGGGACCATTATTAACTTCTGTGAATCTTGATTTCATCATCTAAAGAAAAGTTGCCTACTCCCCAGGGTTATGGTGAGGAGTATATCTAAGTAAAAAACTGCAACTAATAAAGGACCAAGTACATACCAGGAAAAAAGGCTTAGTAATGGACAAAGTTAGGAACCAAAGAATCCTTTCAGTAACCAGAAAATCCCTAGGAAGCCTTTAGATCTGTGTGTGTGTGTGTGTGTTTGTGTGTGTGTTTGTGTTGATACTACACCTTGGAAGAGATAACCAGAATTTTTATGGGGAGGTAGGGCTTATTAACATATCTTCCAATAGGCTTATTAACATATCTTCCAATAGGATTATTAATATGTCTTCCAATAGGATAGCTATTTTGAGAAAATTGTAGATACAAAAGATGGCAGGTATTTTGTGGATGCTTAAAACGGAGGTAGAAAGAAATTAATGGTAAGATAGTAATTTGTAGTCTGGGGTATTTCTTAGTGAAAGAGTAATTACAGTTATGCAAAGTGGCTTGGAGAGAGTTAGTGTGTATAACATAGATTAGATTTCATAGCAATGCATGTTTGTTGCTGAAGATATCACATATGCATGATTTCATTGGCGGTGACAACTCTGTATGGTTGATTATTCAGCTCAGATGGGGCAAGTGCTAAAGGAGTAAGAACAATGAGAAAGAATAGAGATTACTATTTTTATTTTTTACATGTATGTATGCATGTATGTATGTATGTATGTATGTATGTATGTATGTTGAGACTTTCTCCCAGTAGCTATAGCTGGACTAGAACTCACTGTGTGGATCGGGCTGGCCTCAGTCTCAGAGAGATCTGCCTGCCTCTGTCTCCTTGAATGCTCAGATTAAAGGCCTGTGCCACCATGTCTGGCTTTTACATTTATTTTTATTTTATGTGGAGGAGTGTTTTGCCTACAAGTATTTAAGTGCACCTGTATGTGCATTGCTCATGGAGGCCAGAAGAGGCCATTGGATCTCCTGGAACTGGAGTTATGGATGGTTGGTAACTGGCATGTGGATGCTGGGAACAGAACCTGGATCCTCTGCAAGAGTGGGTAGTGCTCTTCACGGCTGATACAGCCTCTAGAATTATTTTTTTAATGGGTGAGAAACAAAAGTTCTCATTGCCATGAGGGAAGTAATGACAAAGCTGGACTGACAATTCCCTCTAGCCAGAGGCTCTTTCTTTCTCTTATAGTGTGTATTGTTACTTATTCACTTCTCAAAAATATGTGAATGAAAGGACATAGAATAGTTCAAATTAAATTAGCTGAGGTGGGTGAAGCTAGAGCCCAGAGCTTCTTAAGCACAAGTTGAAGTAGTTGTTATTAGGTATGTGCTAGTATTTCACTGAAAATACCCTTATTTCATTAAAATTAAAATTACGAATGTGGTAGCTTTTACCACTATAACAAAGTATTGGCAGCAATCAATTTGTAGTGAGTGTGTTTATTTTGACTATTTTAGAGGTTCCAGTCTGTGATTGGTTATCTGTTATTTGGGCCTGTAGAGAGAGAGAGTACATTGTGGCAGAAGTATTTGGTTGGGAAAAATAATTTCTCACATGGCCAGAAGGCAGAGAGGGATGGGGAGGCAGGCAAGCCCTACTCGACTAGGGTCTCCCCATCAGGTCCCCTCTTAAAGAGGATCTTAACATCTAAACTATAGCAATAGATTTGATTGTTTCTCTCTCTCTTTTTCTTTTTTTTTTTTTTTTTTTTTTTTTTTCTGTTTTTCAGAATGGTTGCCTTGATCATGTTCTCCTGTAGGCATTTTGCATTTTCTTTGAATTTCTTTTCTGTATTCATGTTTAGGATATCCCTTTCCTCTCTTAGAGCCTTTATTGTTTTTTGAAGTTACTCCAGCTTTGCTGTGGCTTGCATTAGTGATCTGGGGGACTCCCAATAGCCAGTGCTCGCAGGAGTCAGAGTTGTGGTTGTCATGGAAGGATCCCGGAAGGTTTGAATGAGGAAGCAGATCAGAGACAGCATCTGTTCAAAAAGGCCTGGAAGTCATTTTGGAAGGATGATTGTGGGCCTATGTTCTCTATGAGATTTTGGCCCATTGTTTAATTTCCTTTTTTTTTAACATTTTTTTCTTTATTTTTATTTCATATGTACGAGTATTATGTTTGCATGTGTTTTAAGTGCACTCACCCATGTTGTGCAGTGCCTGAGGAGGGCAGAAGATGGTGTTAGATCCCCTGGACATGGAGTTACAGATAGTTATCTGCCACTGAGCCATCTCTCCAGCCCCTGTTTATTTAATTTCTTAATTTATACCCGTGTCTTCCAGTACCACATCTCTCCAGCCCCGCCTTCCAATAATTTATAAACTAACTTAGTACTACTCAAGTGGGACATGAGGTTAGGACAGCTGCTTAACAGCAGCAATATTACAATTCAAATCTACAAATTTCCTCAAATGATAAGATTCAAAAAAGGTATGGGTGTCTAACTGATTAATAGGCAAACCATAGCTAACCACATAACTTCCTTCCATCAAGCCTATAGGTAGGGACATCAAAGTGACCCGGCCTCAAACCTGAAGTACCAACTCTCCAGCATGAGGCACTCCACCAGGACATACACAGCTTTCCATAAGGCCAATCTATAAAGAGATGCAGACTTCATTAAGAAAATCTGAGCCCTTTTACCCTATGTAACAGACCTGTCACTATACAATCCCAACCAAATAAGGCTCCTGCAGAATTATCTCCCATTTTTTGTGGTCCATGAACATTTCCAAGATAAATGAACATAAAACTGAGGAGTATATTATAATCCTTATTTTGAACTAAGACAATTTTACCTGGTAATTAACTGAAAACACAAGTCAATTCTAAGTCATCCTTAATATATTTCTATTGTAAAGAGCTATACTGTTTATCAAACCCAACTCTTAATAGATGGCAAGAAATACATAATAAAATAAATATTATATTCATAGAAGCACATACTCCGCATACCAAATCTTATAATCAGTGTCTTATAAAAGCCATTCACTGCATTGTACTAGAAATGAAAGTCATGCTTCCGCTTTGTTAAAACACTCTAAAGAATTAATAATGCAACTCATGATCTCAATGTTGTAAAATCACTCTTGCAAAGGACCCAGGTTCAATCCCCAGCACCCACATGGTGGCTGAGAACTGTCTGTAACTCCAATTCCAGGAGAACTCCAGTTCCAGGGGGGAATCCAACACCCTCTTCTGACCTCCGCGGCATTGCACAACATGGGTGCACAAACCTACATGCAGACAGTACATTCATATACATAAGTAAAAAATAAAATAAAAAAAAATTATTGGAAGGCAGAAACCTGGTTCTGCATTTGTAGTTTGGCATGATGACTTCCAGATAGTGGGTGCTCTGGACTGTTTGTTATGAATTTGGTGATTACCCACTGCTGAGCCTGCATGTTGGCAGTTAGACAACATGTTCCACTGCAAGCATAGAGAAACCTTTTGAACTGTTACTAGCTCTGTCTTCTGCTAAAATTGAACTGTGGTTTCAACTGTATGATGAGAAAGGCCTACTCTCACTGTGTGGCTGATAGTTACCAATGTGAGAGAAGGTAATGCCAAATAAATGGCATGTACCAAACCTGCTTCTCAGTTCTGGTTCAGAAAGCAAGCCCTGGGTTCCATTGAATTGCTTGATTTTAAGTTTTGTTTTAATTTAATCTGTTTTAAAAGCTTTGGGATTGTATGGAATAGAAAGAACACTGTACTTGGATATTATAGGACCTAGGTTTTTATTCTACATAGACTTGTAATTCTGTGAAGGACCTCATTTAACACAACTTTAATTTGTTGAGAATTTTTTCATACATTTAGATCTTTTGGTTTAAAGTATCAAATGATGACTTGTGTTTTCTTTTAATGTGTGTCACTTGTTAAATGGCATTTATGAATAGACCTTATTGATCCTCATTCTGAATTCCTAGATAAGTGTCAGTGTCTGTACTTTTTTTTTTTTTTTTTGAGACAGAGTATCACTCTATACCCAGGCTAGCATTGAACTCACAGCAGTCCTCCTGCCTCAACTTTCTGCATGCTGAGATTATAGGCATAAGTCACCTTCCAGGCTCAGTTTTTGTAATTTCTTTTTAATATTTCACTACATTTATTTTATGCAAATTACTATATTGCCTACATGAATGTAAGTGCACCCATGATGTGCAGTACCAACAAAGGTTAGAAGAGGGTGTTGGAGTCCCCTGAACTGAAGTTAAGGACAGTTGTTAGCTGCCATGTGGGTGCTGGGAACCAAACCCTGGTCTTCTGCAAGAACAGCCAGTGCTCTTAACTGCTGAGCCATCTCTCCAGCCCCAGTTGTTGCAATTTCTAATTTGGTCCATCATAGTTTTGTTTACTTTGATCATGCCCATAAAACACTGTTTTAGTTATTATGCTTTATAATGTCTTAAAAGCTATAGGAAATGATTTTGTTCTGTTTTCTTTGCTTTTCCATCAGAACTTTAAAGTTAGACAGTTTGGTTCTTTTTTTTTTTATTTATTATATTTTAAGGGATTCACAATATAAGGGCACAGTTGTTTTCAGATCAAATTGACGTTGTTCAGTTTGCCAGACAATTAGGTAATTGATGCTAGCATTCACAGATGAGGGATACCATTTGTTGTTTGTTTTTCTGGGACTCTGTTACTTCACTCAGCATGATTATTTTCTAGCTCCAGCCATTTACCTGCAAAGCTTATGATGTCATCTTTCTTTACCGCTTCATAGAATTCCATTGTGTAGATGTACCACATTTTCTCTACTCCTCAGTTGAGGGGCACTTGGGTTGGTTCCAGCTCCTTGCTATTGTGAAGAGAGCTGCAATAGACATGGCTGTACATGTATCTCTGTGATTTGATGAGTCTTGTGGATACATACGCAGGAGTGGTATGGCTGGGTCAGGTGACAAGTTCATTCCAAGTCTCCCAAGGGTTCTTCACACTGCTTTCCATAGTGACTGTACGAGTTTACATTCCCACCAGCAGTGGATGAGTGTTCCCCATTCCCCACAACCTCTCCAGCATTTGGTATCATTTGTTTTCTTGATCCTAGCCAGTCTTATTGGAGTAAGATGATATCTTAAAGTGGTCTTGATTTGCATTTCCTTAATTATAAGATGTGTTTGGTTCTTAGAAGGTGGTCAGAGATGCTTCTCTCTGTGACAGATTCTTAGAGACCTGTCTTATCTAGAAACCTGATTTAAGACTTGATTCTGACATTAACTAACTGAAGTAAAAAATTTAGATTCATGGGAGCTGGAGAGATGGCTCAGTGGTTAAGAACATTGGCTGTTCTTACAGAAGACCTGAGTTGGAATCTCAGCACCGAGCACTCACATGGCAGCTAACAACTGTCCCTAACTCCAGTTTCAGGGCATTCAACACCCTCTTTTGTTCTCTGTGGGCATTGCATGACACAGGTGTACTTAAATACATGCAGCCAATACATGAATACACATAAAATAAAAATAATAAATAAAAAAATTAGACTTAGGTTTTGTTAGTAAACATGCATTGCAGTGTTTTTAAGAATTACTACATGCAGTTTTTTTTCAATTATTAGAGGTGTTATAAAAATTCTCAAAAAAAATTTCTCATAATCTGTTAGTATTGCAGCAATTGTCTCCTTGGTTGCAAAAATTGGAAATAACTGAGCCCTTTTTTCTTGATTACCATAAATTGTTTTGAATAAATAAAAGGTGATTATATCATCAGTCCAGTCAAGAACTGAATTAAAATTTTTGTAGCCACTGGAAAGTACTGTACCAAGAGAGATTTCAGAAATGGTTTTTGGCAAGATCATTGACTGTTTCTTCCTTTTCTTTTAAACCAGTTGTTGTTTTGAAAGGAAACATATTGTCTAGATTTTCAGAGTTCTCCAAAAACAGGATGAGTACCTTATTTTTGAAGCATGTACATAATTGCATCTTCAGCAAAATAAAGAGATTGAATTCTTTGTCACAGTTGGCTATTCTGATTGAACCGAGCATCAGTATATCCTTTTCTGAAAGCTGCTGAACAGAATGGCTTGTTTATAGAAGGTAGTCAAGGCTGTAATCATGCTCAAAAACCAAAGTCTACATTTTGAAGGCAAATCAAACCTAGTTTGTATAATTCTGTAAAAGATTCGAAAACGATGGAGCAAACGAGAGAAAATTGACCTTCATCTGTTGGCGAATGACAGTCACCTTTAAGTAAAAATGAATCATCTTAAATGAGTTGGGCGGGGCTTTTTTGTTCCTTTTAGAAAATTATTTTGAGGATTCATTTTGAGACTTTAAGAAAATTTTAATAGCAATTCTAAAATTCCATTCAGAGTAATATTCTGAAGTGGACAATAAAGTTCCAAATTTGTTTAGCTTCATTAGACAGTATTAAAGGACTATAAATAATGTTCTTAAATGGGAGTATATATAATCAGATAAACTGATATAAAGGACAATTACTGAAATTAGCAAGATGGGAGAATGGAGTTTAGTAAAAACAAGAATATAAGCAGAAAATAATCCTGAGGATAAATGTGAAACATTCAAAGTGGAGTTGGTTTATGGAATCCTCAGATGGTTATTTTGACTGAATGGGAATGGACTGGGAATGTGGAGTTCTTTGAGGCACAGTTCTTGATTGAGGTTGTGTTTTCACTGTTCCAGAGCATGTGTGACAAAATTAAACCAGAATCACTCAAGCCCCATGCTCATTTCCAGGAGGGAAACTCTGACCCATTTTGGGTAGTCTGTTAATATTGGATAATCTTCCTCATGTTTATAAAGTAACATTGTACCCCAAATTGACTTCTATATTCAGTTGTCATCACAGATGACATTTGGGGAAATACATTATTTCTTTCCTCTAGAGCCTAATTTCATCTATGGCCCTTCTGCAAACTTAATTCCTAATCAGTAGTTCACATTTCCATGTTAGAGCATCCCCTCTGCCCACATCCTGGCCACCACTGGGATTTTTCATGTTTTTGTCATCATCTTTGTTAATTGCATTGCATCGCATTGCATTGCATTGCATTGCAGCTCTGTCTTACATTTCTTAATGTTGCATGAGGTTGAGGTTGAAGTTTAAAAAAATACTTATTTTGGGGGGCTGGAGAGATAGCCTAGTGGTTAAGAGCACTGACTGCTCTTGCAGAGGACCCGGGTTCAATCTCCAGCACCTACAGGGCAGCTAAGAACCATCTGTAACTCCAATTCCAGGAGAACTCCAGTTCCAGGGGAATCCGAGACCTTCTTCTGACCTCCGCAGCATTGCACGACACGCACGCACAAACCTACATGCAGACAGTACATTCATACACATACAAAAATAAATAAAATTAAAAAAAATACTTATTTTTAAAATAATCAGGTAGATTTGTTTGTTTATAGACAGGATCTCAATGTAGCTTCAGCTGGTCTGGAACTTACTGTATAGACCAGGATGGCCTCAAACTCATAGAGATCTGCCTGCCTGTGTCTCCAAGTGCTGGGATTAAGGACATGTGGCATCACTACTAGTGGGAATTTTTTGGGGGAGGGGAACCACAGTATTTCATGTAGCCTAGGCTGTCCACAGTATTTCATGTAGCCTAGGCTGTCCTAGAACAGCCTGCTGACCCTCTAGCTTCCTCCTCTGAAGTTTGGGATTCTAGGCATGAGCCACCATACTCAGCTTGCCCCTGGGAGATGGTTACTTGGTTTCTTGTTTTTGTCTAGCCAGATTGGTGAGCAATAAGTAATCTGTTTGCGAGTTAGTATGGAGGAAGTTTCAAAATGTTCTTTCAAGCAGGAAGTTTTGTGCTAATCAGGATTAATCTCAGGGTTTAGCTAAGGTGTGGGCAAGTGTGACCAGGGTGTAGTGATGGGAGGTGTCATGATTGTCGGACTTTGCAGGAAACTGAGATCAGAAGAAAGACAGCTATGTTATAGAAAGTGCCTCGTGTGGGCAAGCAGTAAGGTTGTGCTCTGGTGGAGAGATTCTGGCCTGCTGTGGCATCATTAGTAGGTTGCTTTGTATGAGATGTCTTGCTGTTTTGGTGTTACTTGACTGTTAAGAATAAAGTAGTTCCCTCTAGAATGCTTTTAGGTTGGCTTTGTCAGTGTCTCTGGTATTAGCACTTTCCTTTTATGTCTCCAAAGCACTTCAGAATATGGTAGATTTACATGTGTAGTAGTCCTAAAATCAAGTTAGACAGGATAATTGCTGCCTCTGGGAATATATCAGATGCTTTGTGATTGGCTGGATGTAGCTGAGGTTTTATGTTAGTTAGCATGACTGTTGTGCTTCATATTCCAGCCAGGGTTGTGTGTCCAGGGCATTTTCATGTATCTTTTGCACTTATTTCTTGATTAACAATCCTCCATTCCATTTCCTTTGGGGATGGTCACACTGAAGACCTGTGTGAGCAGCAGTCTAGATTTGTCCATATTGTCCTCATTCCGCAGTTTGCACAGCATTGCCAGAATGTTCTTTGTTTTGATTTCCAGTGTTAATTTCTCCTTCCTGATGCTCTGCTGGGAAGGGATTTTTCCACTTATTTAACTACACTCAGGAAATAAAGGTGAAATGTTCGGTATTTGTCTTTAATTATTGTTGTACTAGTAAGATTTCCATTTTTCACTCTGGGTGTAAAGATAGCATGTTATTTGTTTTTGCTTCTGAAATGATTTTGAATTTTGAACTTTTTTAATGGAAAAAAATTAAAAGTAGAGAATTACTGATAATTCTTTTCAAATGTGTCTGTCTTTTCCTCCTCAAATGAGTTTAAGTATCTCTCCTCCTACAGATGTTGTCTTTAAATGTGGGTCCTAAACTAGCAGTCTGTCTTAGGGGAAAGTGATCTGAATGAGATTTAAGTCAACAGATTGAGACTCGGTTGTTAGGTGAAGTTAGCAAGACAGGTTACACAGAGGAAAGGTCTACAGCTGACCTTTGGGATTCGAGGGGTCAGGTTCCACATCCACTCCCCACATATGTAATCTTTGAATGGCCAAGTCCCTTACATAAAAGTGGTACAGTCTTTGCATAGAACTTAGGTACACAATAGATCATCTCATTTATATAACTTAGAATACTATAATGTAACTGCTCATGGCTATTAGATTATATTATTACAAGAAGTCCGTATATGTTCCCTTAGAAATGCAGTTTCTTCCCTGCAAACACTTGACCTGCCATTGGTTCCATCTGCAGACACCAAACCTGGAAATATGAGGACCAGCTGCATAGCTCATATTTCTCTAGTTTATTCTTATTCAATGTAAGGATATAATGTGAGATAAACTTCACTCATTTTCAAAGGAACTAGTCATCAAACAAAGCTATATGCCATAATCTGTTTGGGCACTGGACACACATGAATAGACAAAATATTAAAAACTTCCTGCCTTGCCCCACCCTGAGAGCTAGAAGGCTTCTGGGAGAATTAGGCAGCGAAGGAGATAAGTGAGCAGATTATATACATGCTGCAAATCAGAAGCTGCAGGAACAAAAAGTGCTGCTGAAGAAAGGAAGGAGGCCTGGAGTTGCAGTTTTGAATGAGTGGGTTAGAGGAGGTAATTCTTAAGCAGAGATTTGAAGGCAGTGCGGCAGGTCGGTGGGGAAGAGCCTTTCAGGAAAGGTTCAGAGTCTCAGTCTTCAGGTGGTGGCTGCCTAAGTGTACCAGATTCAAGAGGGCTTGAAGTAGAATGAAGGCAGGGGAGAGGTGAGACCAAAGGGGAGGGAGGGAACGAGCTAGGTTAGGGCGTCACCTTCAGTCATCAGAAGAGTTTTGGCTTTTGGAAGAGAAACATGACCTTAGTTTCTCTGACAGAATTGCTCTGGCTTTTGTGTGGCGGGAGTGGGAGTAGGACGTTGGGGAGCAAAAGGGAGACCAGGAAACCAGATGGGAGGCTTAGCTTAAGATGAAAGCAGTAGCCGGGCGTGGTGGTGCACACCTTTAATCCTAGCACTCAGGAGGCAGAGGCAGGCTGATCTTTGTGAGTTCAAGGCCAGCCTGGTCTACAGAATGAGTTTCCAGGACAGCTGGGGCTACAGGGAGACCCTGTCTGGAAAAGACCAAAAAAAAAAAAAAAAAAAAGATGATGAAAGCAAAGCAGTAGAGTAGTCCAGTTTTGGCTTAGTAGGTAAAACTGCCAGCAGAGGTTGCCATTGGATGTGATGTTCAGGGAGTGATTAAAGACAGTAGAGACTGTACAGCTTTTACCCAAACAACAAAGAATTGCCATGAACTGAGATGGAGAAGCTTTTGAACATGGAGTACAGGTCAGGAGCATGCTCAATTTGGGCTGTTTTACAAACATCCCTCTGAAGTTGTTAAGTTGGCTGTTTGGATATGAAATTTCAAAGCTCAGCAGAGTGACCTGAACTGAAGATGTGAACTTGAGAGTTGTCATTGCTCCTGTGGCATTAAAGCCTGCAGGCTGGGTGAGATCAGCAAGGGGAAGAGTGGGAGAGAGAATTGAGTGTGTCAGGAATGGCTGCTATGGCTTTTTACTCTTGTTTGTTTCTCTAGGTATTTCCTTCCCTACCTGGTTCACTGCCAGGTTACTTTGTCTACCTAGCTGTCATTTCAGAATGAACATCTGTCTGGAGAGGATAGTAAGTAGTTTTTCAGGACTTAGAAGAAAGGGGAGACTGGTTTTTATCTTGCTTTCTGCATCAGAGCGACTTTTAGATTGTTCTGGGTTTTGGCGGGACAGACCTTTTGTGTTATATGTAGTTTTAGTGAAGTTTATCACATAATCAAACTCTGCAAATCGCTTTCAATGACTAATCTGTTATGCAGAATTTCATTCTGACAGTTGACTTTTGGGAAAGCAGGTAATTAATGTTGCCTTGGATAATATTTAATTTTGAGGAAAGAGTCCAGAATATTAAGACTATGTTTACTTTTCATGGTGTGAATCCCAGTAGTTGTCTTCATGGAATCATGGCAGTTTTACAATGTAACTTGGTCTGCTCAGCTCTTACATTAAAATGCCACAGGCTCTGGGCCCTAAACAATAGACATTTATTTTTTCATGGTTCTGAAGGCTGGGAAGCTCAAGGTCAAGGTTCTAGCAGGGTTTGGTTACTGTTGAGGAACCATTTCTTGACTTGCATAAGCATGCTTTGGCCTCATCTGGCCTTTCCTCTGAGCAGCAAGCTCTGGTGTCTCCTTATAAAGGAGACAGATAATCTTTGATTAGGGTTCCACCTTCATGATTTAATTTAACTGTAATTTTCTTCATGAAGGCCCTTTCTCCAGTACAGTCATACTTAGGGTCAGAGTTTATACATTGGAACTTTGGGAGGAGAGGGAAGATTTCAGTACCCAATTCACCATTTTCTCATTTTTTTTTTTTTTTGTGCCCATGGGAGGACTTTTTACTGTTTCTTGAGAATTATGTGTTTAGGGTAATTTTTTAAAGGATAAATGTTTGCCCAGTGAATCTGCATGTACTTCTGTGTGCAAGTTAAGCATAGGTAAGTTATTTTCAAAGGGCTTTTCTGTAGGATGTTTACATATCTTACAGCCAGATTTTTAGTATTCTTTTCATAAATATTTGAGCAGTCTGACATGATACATTGTAGAAGTTGATCTTTAAATTTCTGTAGTATTTTGAGTAGTGTTTCTTGGAGATACAATGAGTTTAGGAGTCACTGCCATGCAGTTTTGGCTCAACACATGAGTGAAAGAACTTGTGCTGTATGCATGTACTGTAAGGAAAGTGGAAATATGAAAAGAAGTTCCTGGTCTTGTGATATCTGACAAGAAATTCTAATCTTTTAATCTCACCACACCTCATAAGACTGTTGCTTAAGGGTAGGTCCCGTTGCATTCCTGAACCTGGTGACCTGGGGCAGCTGACCTTTTAAGAGTCTTAAACCAGCCAGGTATGGTGGCCCATGCCTTTATTTATTTAATTTAATTTTATTATTTTTTATTTTAATTTTCTGTGTCTGAGTGCATTGCCTGCATGTATGTAAGTGCACCCCTGTTATGTAGTGCTCATGGAGGTCAGAGTAGGGTGCCATATTCCCCTGAAACTGGAGCTCCAGACCGTTCTTAGCTGCCATGTGGGTGCTGGGACTTGAACATGGGTCCTTTGCAAGAACAGCCAGTGCTCTTAATTGCTGAGACATCTTTCTAGCCCCTATAAAAATCCCAAAGACTTCTAATTTTAAAATTAAAAAACTTTTAGCCAAGCATGGTGATGCATGCCTTTAATCCCAGCACTCGGGAGGCAGAGGCAAGTGGATCTCTGTGAGTTCAAGGCCAGCCTGGTCTACATAGTGAGCTCCAGGCCAGCTGGGCTAAAGGGAGACCTGTCTCAAAAAGACAAAACCAAACCAAGCCAAACCAAACCAAACAGAAACCTTTTTATGTGTTTTGCTTCATGTAGGCATACATGCAGTGCCCACACCTTTAATCCCAGCACTTGGGAGGCAGAGGCAGGCATAACCCTGTCTCAAAGGACTGAAAGAACAAACTGTCTTTTGCTAGCTATTGGTAAAATTCTCATCAACAATTAAAGTCAGAAATGGTCTGGTTTGGGTGGAGGTCTTAGGAGCTTGGCAGTTCCCAAGCTTGGTGGTTGCACTTCCATTTCTCTCACTGGAGACCCATTTGGGGTCTGACACTTGGGTCAGTTGTGGTGCTATGTGGCTTCTCCTGGTGCTTTATGGGAATTGATCTCTGGGATGGCCTGGGACAGCCCAGTCTCTTGCCTCCAGGAGGTGGGGGAGGGTAATATGGGATGGCTATTGGGCTTTGTGTTTCTACATTATTGTCTTCTTGGGCACTGGAAAATGATGTGATTCCATCTCCCTTCCTCATAGGAAGCAAAGGGACTTCCCTGGGCCTGAGCTGCTGCTGCCCTGCTGTCCCAGCAGGCTGTCCACTTCAACTCTGTGTGCTGTTTGCTTGTGTTTCCATCTCCCATAACTTCTAGATTTCTGTGTGCTACTGTGGGAGAAAGTTGACTGTATACAACTGTGGGTGAATTACACTCATAAAAACTATTTATGCTTTACTTATTAAGATGGTAAAAGGAAAAGGTATTTAAGCTAAAGTTTCAGCTCTCTTATTTGCAATATGCTATAGTCATGCTTCTAGGTTTGCTGTAGTATTAGGAACCTTTGACATTAGATAGATTCTGTTTTTGCCTTACATCAGAATATGAAATCAACACAGATACCTATGGCTACTGAAAGATGTTCTTTGTGTTTCTCTGCATTATACAAAGTGTTACTTTTGATATTTCTTTTTACTTTTGATATTTCTTTTTCCCATACCGAGATAATTTGGTTCAAGAGAAGCTAAGTTTTACTACCTTGAACCAGCATTATGCACTCCAGAAAGAGACAGTTTGGATGGGCTTTGTAAACCTTATCAGCTTATTTCCTGTCTATAGGTATGTGATACAACTCCTACCTTCTGGAAAGCTATAAATCAGGATATGACGGTCTGGGAAAGAAAAGAGACTGCTTCTGTTTGTAGTGAAGAGTCTTCATTAAAGATAAGCCTGGAATTGTTTTAAAAATCTTTCATGGACTCTACCTACTTAACCTATGATGTTAAATCTCTCTTCCAGCTAATGTTTATACAAGGCTGCTTGGGTATTTTGTTCAAGCTTTATATAATATTATACAGTAATTAAAAGTATGAGGGAGGTGTAACTAACCTTTCTGGATGGTTAATGACCACATTTAATGCCCATACCAATTTGGTCAAAGGTACTTAAGAGACAACTTTGTTCCTTGCCCTCTAAGGTCAACTGAGTCCAGGGGACTATGTATGGGGGCATCTATTGAAATGTACTGTAACTGTGAGTCATATGTTTTCTTGTTCAGAGAGGTCATGGAGGCACCAGAGGGACTCAAACCAGTGTCCAGTCCATAAAGAGGAAGGTCAACACAGAGGATATTCTCCTCATGCTTTGAAGGGAAGCCTGTTCAAGCGAGACCTGACTTTGTCCTCACATAGATGGAATTGGTAAAAGGAAAGCCAAAAGGAGCCAGGGGCTTCCCACTAAAACCCTAGTGACCCTGATGACCTCAGCTTACCTTAAGAAAACAAAACTTGGTTAATCTGGGCTAACTGTATGGACTTAAACACCCAAAAGGAAAGTGTAACTCAAAACTAATCAGTATATTTCTTTAAAGCCCAAGAAATTGTATGTTGGGCATAAAACTTCAGATCTTAATAAAAGACCCCCCCCACCAAGTAGCCAGTTTCTTGGCTAGAAGCCAAAATGGTCTTGAGTGTCCTAGCAGCCTGGTCTGTGTCAAAGGCTGGTCATGCCAAAAAACTGTTTCCCGCCCCCAAGCTTTGGGGTGGGGAATCCTTGACAGTGTAACCCCATGACTATATCCCCTAATGGACCTCTAGTGACCTTGGGTCATATCCTGGTAATAGGTCTCTGCCTTATCTGGTGCTTACTCTATTTTCAGACAAATACAAATGCCTCCCTGCTGACAGCAGTGACACCCAGGTATAAAGCTTCTCACCCTCTTGTGTCATTAACCCCTCTTCATCTCCCCCTGTCAGCAGGAAGCAGCTAGAAGGAAAAATGTTGCCTCATCCCTATGACACAAAAGGGTGGAATGCAAGATTACAGTCAACTTGTACTTGAAAATCCTGAGAAGTGGTCACCCTTGACCACCATCCTGCACTCCAGGAAAAGGCTGCTGTAAGCACACTCCGAGAAAAACGCCCTGGTTTTTTGTTTGTTTGTTTTTGGTCTTTTCAAGACAGGGTTTCCCTGTAGTCCCAGCTGTCCTGGAACTCACTCTGTAGACCAGGCTGGCTTTGAACTCACAAAGATTCGCCTGCCTCTGCCTCCCAAGTGCTAGGATTAAAGGCGTGCGCCACCATGCCTGTTTTTTTTTAAGCTGTTCATCTTTATGCCACAAAGCTCCCATACCCTCATTGTCTACTTCCCTAAACTCCCACACCCTATTGCCACACACTATTGCATACTTCCCTATGTGCCCCTTAAAAACTCTGCCAAGACGCCATGTTGTTGCTGGCTGTTCTGCTAGTCAGACACCAGGCCCACACCCTAAAATAAAACCTGAATTATCTTTATCGAAGTCCTGTATACTTTTGTGCTGGGGTCGCCTCCTTGATAGGAACCTAACAAAATTCTCTTTCTGTAGGAGATGGGCATGTTTTGCTCCTCGGCAGCTGCAGAAGGTTTGGACTCCCTCAGCATACTGTTTGCTTGTGTCTCCCTGTATGAAACACTTGCACACTCATAGGAAACACTTGTATGAAGCCGCAGCAACAAAGCACCTCTCGCTCGTTCTTCTCAAAGCAGTTTATTATTCATGCAGGCAGGTCTTGTCAGAACGGTTTATTCAGGCACATCCCGCTAAGCCTTCTCCCTTCTCCAAGCCTTCTCCTTCCTCAGGCAAGCAAGCTTCTCTCTCAGACTAGAAAGGAGAGAGAGTCTCCCTCTAGAAAGTCCCTCTATTTATCCACCTTCCCAGCCCAGGTTGCGTGGCCTCAGTCTATTGGTGTCATCTGGCCTGATCTTGTATACAGGGTGCACCTGCACAGCTCAAACGGTGAGCGTGGCTTTACTTAGAGGTAGGAGGGAATCAGGTGTTAATCATAAGCTAAAGTCTCGGGTGCCATCCTGGGACTCTCGCCACACCTTCTCTCCACATCTCCCCCTTTTTTATTATTTTAGTAAAGAGATTTTTAACTGTTCCCCCTTTACCGGGCTTTAACTGTTCCCCCTTTTCTGGGCTTTAACTGTTCCCCCTTTCCCGGGCTTTAACTGTTCCCCCTTTACCGGGCTTTACTTTCCCCCTTTTCCGGGCTTTAACTGTTCCCCCTTTTCTGGGCTTTAACTGTTCCCCCTTTCCCGGGCTTTAACTGTTCCCCCTTTACCGGGCTTTACTTTCCCCCTTTTCCGGGCTTTAACTGTTCCCCCTTTTCTGGGCTTTAACTGTTCCCCCTTTTCCGGGCTTTAACTGTTCCCCCTTTACCGGGCTTTAACTGTTCCCCCTTTTCCGGGCTTTACTTTCCCCCTTTTCCGGGCTTTAACTGTTCCCCCTTTTCCGGGCTTTAACTGTTCCCCCTTTTCCAGGCTTTAACTGTTCCCCCTTTTCCGGGCTTTAACTGTTCCCCCTTTACCGGGCTTTACTTTGCCCCTTTACCGGGCTTTAACTGTTCCCCCTTTTCCGGGCTTTAACTCTTCCTCCTTTTCCGGGCTTTAACTGTTCCCCCTTTTCCAGGCTTTAACTGTTCTTTTTTCCCCGCGCACGATGGTGCCGCAGTTCCCAGTTCAGCTTTTGTCACGAGAAAGCCCGAACCTCCGCTTCGGCGGGGCTGCTCCGCCTCCTCGCTTGCAGGCTGCTGGCCGCCGACGTCATCTCCTGCGCTCCCCGTGCTTCCTTCGCATCTCCTGCGCGCCACGCGCTTCCTTTGCATCTACTGCACGCCCTGTGCTTCCTTCGCATCTCCTGCGCGCCCCGCGCTTCCTTCGCATCTACTGCGCGCCCCGTGCTTCCTTCGCATCTTCTGCGCGCCCCGCGCTTCCTTCGCCAAGTTTCAGTCAAATGGCTGGTTTTTCTCTCTGGGTCTGTCCGATCGGTGCCTGGGCCAGCTCGGCGGGTTCTGGATTCATGCCGACCCCGCGGCACCGAGGCCCCTTTAAGAAATTTTCAGTTATTCAAAGTCTGTGGAAGTAAGTAGGCTGCTTTGTTGAAGTTTCTGCAGCTTTGTTGAAGTCTCCGCAGCTCTCTCAGCTTTGTTGACGTTTCTGTGTTCTCAAAGTCTCATAAGTCTCACTCAAATGTACAGGTACCTTACGCTGCAGTTGTTATCCAGCTTGAGCCTTTTTTGCTCCGCCTCCCCGGACGGGCCACCACTTGTATGAAACACTTGCACACTCATAGGAAACACTTGTATGAAGCCGCAGCAACAAAGCACCTCTCGCTCGTTCTTCTCAAAGCGGTTTATTATTCATGCAGGCAGGTCTTGTCAGAACGGTTTATTCAGGCACATCCCTCTAAGCCTTCTCCCTTCTCCAAGCCTTCTCCTTCCTCAGGCAAGCAAGCTTCTCTCTCAGACTAGAAAGGAGAGTCTCCCTCTATCTAGAAAGTCCCTCTATTTATCCACCTTCCCAGCCCAGGTTGCGTGGCCTCAGTCTATTGGTATCATCTGGCCTGATCTTGTATACAGGGTGCACCTGCACAGCTCAAACGGTGAGCATGGCTTTACTTAGAGGTAGGAGGGAATCAGGTGTTAATCATAAGCTAAAGTCTCGGGTGCCATCCTGGGACCCTCGCCACACCTGCTCTCCACATCTCCCCAGTGCATCTGGTTTGGGGATAACAAAGAATAGAGGTTCTGTCTCATGGGTATGCTGAGAGAAAAAACACAAAGAGCCCCCAAACCGGTTCTTTATTAATTCTGCTTTTATTTTTCTATACCATTTCCTAAGCCACACTGTTTTGTTTGGATATTTTATTTAAGTCAGTTTCCACTATTTTTATGTAACTCAATATTCTCTTATGTCAGTGCTATGTGTGCATTAGCACATACTTTATATTAGATTTTCCAAGAAATTTTTATTTATTTATTTATTTTTTTTTGGAGTTACTTTCCAGTAGGATCCAAGGTGAAAAGAAAGATTTTGTTTTGTCTTTCGCTGTATTTTATCCTTGGCACTTAGATACTAGTACATACACAGTACATATGAGGAATTACTGTAGATACTACTTTGCTTTTCCATTTAGTGCCATGCCATAAGAATTTTATATAAGATTTGTGTAACTGTTATGGGTAGCCAACTGCTTTCTGATTGGATATGAGGCCTACTCCACAGAAGGAAATTCTCTTCTGGTCCTGTAAAAATGGCTGAAAGCCTGTGGTTGGGAGTGCTTCCTGTTGGGGAAGCAGTTGGTGTAGTTTTGGTAAAGGGACATAATGTTGAATTGTCTCCTAAATATTTACATGTATGTTGGTAGATTAGTGCTGCTGTCAGCTTTGGCTAGAGAACTTCTTTTTTCCACTGGGTGGTGGTTACCGTAGAGACTCATAACTGGTGAAAGTACTGAGAATAAGTGCTGTTGAATGCTCTGCCCTGAATGGGACGTCTGTTGGCAGTAATGGTTGCTGGCTGTCAGGGGAAGAGACATTTTCTTCAGTGGTATAGCACTGGTAATTTGCCCATGCTCCTGTAAATAACCCATTACCTGTGGTCATATTAGCAATTGTAATTAAGCTCTTTGATTCATAAAAAAGAAATTAAGTAGAAGGGGAAGGGGACCTATTTGGGAAGAGGAAGGGGATCAGTGAACATTGGAAGGACATGAGAAGGTAATGTGGGTTATGATAAAAATACATTATATATATGAAAGTATCATAAGGAAATGTTGGTATATTTGTTAGTAAAAACTTTTCATGATAATTTTATAAAACTTGATAGTGTTAAAGATTCTATAGGTGGTTGCATATTTGATCTGACATAATTTGCCTTTAATTGTTAAGGATATTTAGTTATATCTGTGTTTTATTACTAGAAGTATGCTCAGTCATAATTATTTAAATAAGTCAAGACTTAATATACCAACAATGGAAGTATAATATTTTATGATTTATTAATTTTAATATTTTTGTGTATATGGCTGTATTGTCTGGATGTATGTAAGTGCACCCATGTTTTACAATGCTCATGGAGGTCAGAAGAGGTCACCAGATTCCTCTAGAGCTGGAGTTACAGATGATTATTAGCCATCATGTGGGTGCTGGGCATTGAACCTGGGTCCGATGCAAGAGAAGGCAGTGCTCTTAAATCATCGAGCCATCTCTCTAGCCCCCATTTAATGCTTTTTAAAGTGAATTTAAGGGGCTGGAGAGATGGCTCAGCAGTTAAGAGTGTCGACTGCTCTTGCAGAGGACCCAGGTTCGATTCCCAGCACCCAAATGGCAGCTAAGAACCGTCTTTAAGCCGGGCATGGTGGCTCATGCCTTTAATCCTAGCACTTAGGAGGCAAGGGCAGGTGGATCTCTGTGAATTCCAGGCCAGCTGGGGTTATAGGGATACTTTGTCTCAAAAAAAAAAAGTGAATTTAAAAAGAGCTCCTTGAATTTGATCCCTGATGCTATTTTCTTTCATTTTGTATTTTCCCCTTTTGTAGTCTCATCTCTTGATGGTCTGTCCTAGACCTTAGATTGTAGCCCAAACTCTGCATTGCCAGATAGTGGGCTGTTTCCTCACATCTGAAGCTCATTGTCTCCAAAAGTCCAATTATTAGCATTTTATCAAAACATGTTTCTTGCTGTTGTAAGCCCCTTTGAGATGGATGAAGGCAAAATATTTTCAGCACCCATGTAAAATTTGGGAGTGATTCACAGCTTTTTCCTTTTTTTTTTTTTTTTAATCCTTAACTAGTTTGTAGATACAGATTATTATGGTTTGAATTTGTCCCCACAGAACACCTGGGCTTCATCAAGTAAGACTATTGGAGGAAGTCGTGGAACTTTTAGTTGGTGAGGCCTGGCTGGTGCAGGTGGGCCATTAGGGTGGGCCTTGGTGGGTTACAGCTCAGCCCTGCTTTCTGCCCCGCTCTGTGCTTCCTGGTCTGAGTCTGTGGTGTGAACAAGAAGTTTCATGCTCCCATCAGTAAGGATGGAGCTGCTCCAGCTTACATGCCAGAATAAACCTGTTCTCATTTGAGTTGTTTTTTCCAAGTCTTTTGTCACATGATAAGTAATATGCTACATTTATTTTTATGCTTTTTGTCATTGCTTTGGCATAAGCCATGACCATGCCTCTCCTGGGCTGTTATTTATTGCCCTTTCTTGATTTGGGGGCATTTCATACACCATAGCAGTTATTCCCATAAAATGCCTTTTCTTTCTTTTTTTACTTTGCTAAGAAAATTCAGTTCCTCAAACCTTCCCAGTTGTTTTAGAGTGACATTTGAACCCTTTGCTCAGCACAGACTCTGTTCTCCTTGGCAACCTTTTTGTCGTTTCCTAGGGATTTCTCTCTTCTTTCTTGGCACTCTGGAGCCCGGTGCATGTCTTCTGTATACTTCTCTGACAGTGCCTAAACATCATCACTCACTATATAACTAATACTCATCTTCAGCTCTATGAAGACTTTCTTCCCCGGTGGCAACTTAATTTTCTTTACAGTCACCAGTAAAAGTCCTTTGATGAGTCTTCAGTGTCTTGGTAATAGTTGTGTAAATTTTTTGGTAGATTTTAATACTGTTACTTATCTTTGATTCCACTTACCAGAGAGAATACTGTAAAAGAGATACTTAGCAAATGTTTACTGAGCAAATGAATGTCTTAGTAAACACAGGCTGAACTTAGAGCTGATACCTTTCTGGAATTCTTCCTTCTTGCATAGAAGTTTGGTGTTTTCATTTGGTCTTAAGAACTTTAGCATTTTTGTAAGATTATGAATTTTCTTTTCTTTGGGATAAATATCCACAAATATGATTGCCAAGTTGGACAGTAAGCATGTACTTGGTCTGCTGAGTTATTTTCTCTAGTAGCTGTGGTTTTCACGTTCCCACCAGAAGTACGTGAATACTCCATTTACTTTGCAATCTCATAGGAATTTGCTATCTTAAATGTTTGTAGAGTATTTAATGGCATCTCCTTTTGGTTTTGATTGTATTTTCCTAATGGCTAGTGATGTTCTCCATCTTTTACATAGTTTACTTACAGATGCCCTCTTTAGGAAAATGTTTGTTTTGCTACTTTCATAATTGGCTTGTTTATTTGAGAGTTCTTTACATAATTTTTGCTGGATAAAGAATCTCTGTGACAGTTATTTTCTTGTTTCCTAATTTTAAATATCTGCATTCTTTTCTGGCTTTCATTTTTGTGATTTTTTTTATGCAATGATCATATTTATCATACAATATATTTTGATCAAATTTATTTTGATTCCCTGTTCTTACCTCTCCTTACTATCCTCCACCTAATTTAATGTACTTACATATATATGTATTATGAATACACACATGTATGTATATATATATATATATATATATATAGAGAGAGAGAGAGAGAGAGAGAGAGAGCCTGTAGAGTCTTAATTTGTGCCCTCAGATGTCCTTCAGTGTAGGTCCAAGTACTGGCACCTGATTAACCAAGAGTCACATCCTTGAAAACGACTGACTGTCCCCTTCCCAGAAGCCATAGGTTGACAATAATTCCTCAGGTACGGCTTGGGTTTCTTACCCACTTCCTCTCATCTGTGTTTGGATTTTGTCTGATTTGAGCCTGTATGGGGCTTGTATATGCTGTCATCATTGCTGTGAGTTCATGTAAGTAACTGATCCGCTTTTGGAAAACTTTTATTTCTTTGAGGTCATCTACTTCTGAATCTTAAAGTCTTTCTGCCCACTCTTCCCCAGTGATCTCTGAACCTTGGGAGGCAGAAGTTTGATATAGGGATCCTATTCAGGGGTCCTATTCAGGGATGAACAGTCTGCAGCTTCTTGTTCTTCACATATTGGCTGGTTGTGGGTCTCTGTGTTAATCACCATCTGTTGGATAAGGAGGCTTCCCTGATATGAGTTGAGAGACTCATTAATCCGAGAATCTAACAGTAAGTCATTAGGAGTGAGTTTAATACAGTAGCTATATAGTAAAAAAATAGCATTAAACTTTCCCCTAGGATCTGTCTAGCTTCAAGTTCCTAGATCTGATATCAGTATCAGTGTCAACTATGGACTCTGCCCTATGGAGTGGCTCTTAAATTGAATTAGAAAGTGATTGTGGGGCTGGAGAGATGGCCTAGCGGTTAAGAGCGCGCCGACCGCTCTTACAGAGGACCCGGGTTCGATCCCTAGCACCCACATGGTGGCTGAAAACCGTCTGAAGCTCCAATTCCAGGAGAACTCCAGTTCCAGGGGAATCCGAGACCCTCTTCTGAGCTCTGTGGCGTTGCACGACACGGGTGCACAGACTTGCATGCAGACAGTACATTCATACACATACAGAAATAAATAAAATTAATTTAAAAAAAAGAAAGTGATTGTGAGGGTCCTAAGGGATAACTTTGTTTCTTGCCCTCAGAGGTCAACTAAGTCCCAGGGGACTATGCAGAAGGACATCTCTTGAAATATCCTGCAAATGTGAGTCACCACTCTTCCTGTGCAGGGAGGTCTTGGAGATCCACTAATGGGACTTCAGCCAGTATCCACTATATAAAGAGGAAAGTCTGCTCATGCTTCAAAAAGGGAAGCCTGGTCTAGCAAAACCTGACTGTCCTCAAGTGGATAGAACTGGTAAATGAAAAGCCAAAAGGAGCCAGGGGCTCACTCCCCCCACCCCCAAAACCTGAGGACCAGATCCTTAATTGACCTTGAGAAAACAAAAACCTTGGTTAATCTAGGCTAACTGCATGGCCTTAAGCATCCAAAAGGAAAGTATAACCAGAAATAAGTAAGGCCTGAGAAATTGTACTTCAGGTATAAAACTTGAGATCTTAGTAAAAAGACAAAAAGTTAAAAAAAAAAAAAAAAGCACAGTTGTTTTGCCTGTCTTACTGGCAAGTGCAGCTACCCTGTGGCTGCCACTATTTTTGCCATCCTTCAAAGACGTAAGACACAGCTTTTCAACCTTCTAATATGGACTGAAGACTCATGTCTTTCCAAGAATCCTCCAAACCTTCAGTGCCAGATGGGGACTGGTGAAGCATCCAGCTTGTGGAATGAGCTACTACTGGGGTTTCAGTATTGATTCCCATTGTTGGGCTACCCAGGCTGTATCATGGAGGCCAGCACAGGAAGATCAAGACTGGACATGGTGCTTACTGGACCTCATTTTGTGACCATGGGAAGGGAAATCCCCAGTGTGGAGCACAAAGGCAGGACTGATGGTTGTTTGGGCTTGCCAAGGAGCAGCCTTCAAACATGACATCTTTTTTAAAAACTTTATTTATTTATTTATTTATTTATTTGTATGAATGTACTGTCTGTTACCACTAGGCTACCTCTCCAGCCCCCAAACATGACATCTTTCAGCCTAATAAAGAAAAGAAAAGAAAAATCGTAAGCTGAAGATGTTAAAAGATATATGTGGCATGCATATATGCCTATTTTGGAGTGAGGCAAATTGGAAGGAACAACAACAACAAAAAGACTGGGTCAAAGAACTGATTGAAACGGTGAACTTCTGCTCAAAACAGTAAACTTCTGCATTGAGAAATTTGAGAGAGACTGAGAAAAAGATGAAAAACATGTTTGGCAGAATGCATGAGCTCTGGTGGGGTGGGGGGCAAGGAAGGGGAATGGGTCTAGATTTGATTGGAAATTTTGTATGAAATGCACAAAGCTTCAATAAAAATTGGCTTTGAAGGCCGGGCGTGGTGGTGCACGCCTTTGATCCTAGCACTTGGGAGGCAGAGGCAGGCGGATCTTTGTGAGTTCAAGGCCAGCCTGGTCTACAGAGTGAGTTCCAGGACAGCTGGAGCTACAGGGAGACCCTGTCTCTAAAAAAAAAAAAAAAATTGGCTTTGAAAAGAAAAAGGAAACTGAGGCCAGATTCCACCATAGGAATTGTCTGCTGTGAGCTACACTTTCCCAGTCTACATTAGGGCTTCTAGACTTTCCTACTGCCTGTTTTCAGGGTACAGTTTTTCTCTCCAAAAGTAGAAATGACCTCTGCCCAAATCATACATGCATACCTGACCCACAGGAAGACTCAGAACAAAGGACATTTGTCCATTCTGCTTTCCTCTCACCAGAACCATGTCTTTTGGCATTTCCTCAGATAGGAAGGAGCTTGAACACAGGACGTACAAGAAAAATTTAAATGTCCTACAAACACCAGTGCAGTCTCACTTGTGCTTTAATTCTTGCTCCTTTCCTTTCTTGCAGAAGTCAGGAAATAAATATTTGTGACTGACAAAAAAAGAAAAGAAAATCAATGTTATACACCTTTGGTATTGGAATTAAATGGTATGTGTCTTAGGAAATTTCATTTTTCCCAGTAGTTTTGAGAGAACATGACACTATGTATGGAACTTGCTGGAGTGCATAATGATACATGTCTGCTGCCTGTCCCTGTGTGCAGGCTTGCTCCACTGAGATTTCTTCAGTGTACTTTATATGTGGAGAGCTACAGTCTTCTACTGATTGTTCCTGTGCTGAAGTTCTGTAAAAATGAGATTGGCCCTTGGGAGAGTAGCCTCCTCCAGACTTTGAAACAAGAATGATGTCAAATAATAGGAATGATGATGGAGGGTGGAGAGAACAGGACAAAAGTTGGATCTTGACATTCTCCTGGCTGTAGATATACAGATGCAGTGAGCATCCTATATACAATTCAAATGCTTAAAGAAAACTGTGAAAGTTAGTGATGCTTTGCCTAAATAAAGCAAACCTGAGCTTTTCAGATACCATTGTGTCTACTGCTTGGACTATTCACATTTCTTTGTTCTTTCAGAGGGTAAATTGGTCATCATTATTTGTAGAAATAAAGAGGAACTAGTCAGGGATATTCAGTATTTTCAGCACGTGACACAAGCATCTGCATTGTGGTTTGAACTGGGGTCACCACCATTACCTCACAGGTAGGAGGAAGGGACATGCCACCTGCATACTCAAATGGGATGGTGTTAGCACTTACTCTTTGCCAGGAATGTCTAGATAAAGCAGGTAAGTGTGACACTTATTCTTTTCATCCTGGTCTGCTGAAAGTTTCCACATTTCCTATTAGCAGCAAAGGAGTCCTATCTGCCATTCGTGAGATGTAACAGCCACTTTGTGTTCTTGCTTGAAGTAGCTCATTGTCTCCCATCTTCACACTTTGAAGGGGGATATTATTTGCCATATTTTTACAGAAAGGGAGGATCAGACATCAGTATTATCCCTAACATCCAGGGCTTTTGGTGATTGATCCATATGAGGAACGAACTTAGATCTCCAAGAACCACATCTTAGTTCCTTCCCCTTTACTATGCAGCCTCAGCGTCCACAGAAAATGTTTCCTCCAAAATTGTATTGGATGCTACTAATGAAATGATCACTGCTACTTAGTTAACCACTGATGAGATTTAATATTAAGTGTATTTTGATTAGTACTGAGTTAACTTCCTAGGTGATTAAAGTCTGTATTTGTTTATGGGGGCGTAATTATTTTTCCTCAGTTTTGTCTTACAACCTGTACAATTTTTATAGTACAATGGTCAGCCATTATATTGTTGGGTCAGTGTCTTTGAATCACGTGTGACCACCTTCCACACGCTGTCCTTCCCTTCTTGGCTTAGCTCCAGGACTTGCCTCCTGCCTGCAGGCCAGCAGTCTCTGGGCTCAGCTCCGGCAAGAAGGGGGGAGGGAATACCACTGGAGATCACCCGAAGGAAAAATAGCAGACTCACACCACACGTGTGTAGAGCCAGAGAGGATAGGAACTCTGTTTATTTACTGTCAGTGAGGTCTATATATTCAAGACTACTGTGCTTTGGGCAAGGAAGTGGGGAGCAGGCGGAAGGGAGGGATGAGCCAACTTGGTTCTAATGGGGGGGGGTGCTGCAGAACTCTGGTTTGTGCAACGGGTAACTAGAGGTGTGACATTCTGCTCAGTGCCTCAAGGGAAGGGGCCTGGGAGTTTGCAGAGATAGGGTGAAGCAAGAATCATTGTAATATCCTGAATCTTCTGGCTACAGATAACTCTGGTAGCCCACAGAGATATCAAATAACTGGAGATCTCCCGGGACAGGTCTTACAATTTCTTGCTTCAAGCCGCACACAAAGTTCCATTCCCACATTATATTAGTTATTTTTCTTTTTGTGTGACAAAAATACCTGACAAAAGCAACTTAGGGGAGTAAGGGTTTATTTTGGCTTACCATTCTAGGGAATACAGTCGATCATGGCCAAGAAGGCATGGCAGCAGGGGCACAAGGTAGCACAAATTAGCTGATCACACAATATCCATAATCAGAGATAGAGTGATGAATACTGATGCTTGCCTTGCTCCTTTTTAAAAAAGTTCAGTCCAAGACAGTATTCATGGAACAGGCTATCCACATTTATTATCCCACCTCAATTAACCCAATTTGGAAATTCCCTCAAAGACATGCTCAGAGGTCTCCTAGGTGATTCTAGATCCTGAGTTGAGAAGGAAGCATGATGGAAAAGCAGCATGTGTTGAGTATCACATGGGTGCTAAGTTCTTTTGGAGTTATAGGAAGAGGTGACTCTCCTGAGAGGTGGTCTCAAAGCATAGTGAAGAGGATAGAGTGTTCACAGAAAGCGTTGACTTGGGATAGGTGAGTGTGTCTCTGTTACCTATACGATTTTTTTTCAATGCTGGGAATTGAACTTAGATTCTCCCATATGCTAGGCAAGTAAGTGCTCTACCACTGAGCTATATTCCCAGTTTTTGATTTCTGATTTTTAAGTCTGCATTTTTCACTCTTTGAGCCTGTTTTCTAATTTATTAGATATATAAAAGTAATTCTTATCTTACTGGTGTCAATGTTATAGATTAAATAGATGATGTATGTAAAAGCCGTTTGTGCTAACCCATTTGTGATTCAAATGTAAGTTATAAGTAATAATAACTTTCCATTTTTTTGCAATAGAGAGCCTGCTTGATAATGGCTTTGTTGTAATTCATTTATCATCTGTAAATGAGATAAATTTTTGCAACCAAAGTCACTTAATGAAGGTCATGATTAGAAGTATAGGGGATAAGTCAGGAGACTTAAAGTAAGGTTAGTGTATTTCTGATTTCACTAAATACGTAATTGGTTTTTAAAATTAATATTTGTATATCTGAAGTCTTTTACACTTTTTGGCTAACAAAAAGGAAAAGGGTAAATATGTTTGAAGAGTAGTAACTGAACTGTGAAGAAAATGAGTCTGTCTAGTAGCAAAATGACATGATGTGTCTCATTCTACATTCTGTCACAGGCTGTTTTTAGAATCCCTTTGAATCTGGGATGAATTTTACTTTTCAAGATTCAGTAATTAAAGGAGAAAAAATATAAACTAGTTTAGGCAAGGAAATCTTTTCACTTGGATTGGATCTGTTTCATCATTTCAGCTGTTACTGCCAGGGTATCTCCTGTTATTCAGTCACTGGTTTGTAGTCTGTGGGATCAAGAGCAGTAGGAAAAATACCGGAAGATCAGCCAAGGACACTCTGTTCTGCTTTTTAAATAGGGAAGTTTTACAAATTCTGAAATTTGGGTTTTCTTAGCTAGGAGCTGACCAAGGCTCCGGCACCCTGGGACCTCACTTGGCTCTGACCAAGGCTCCGGCACCCTGGCACCTCACTTGGCTCTGACCAAGGCTCCGGCACCCTGGCATCTCACTTGGCTCTGACCAAGGCTCCGGCACCCTGGGACCTCACTTGGCTCTGACCAAGGCTCCAGCACCCTGGGACCTCACTTGGCTCTGACCAAGGCTCCGGCACCCTGGCATCTCACTTGGCTCTGACCAAGGCTCCGGCACCCTGGGACCTCACTTGGCTCTGACCAAGGCTCCAGCACCCTGGGACCTCACTTGGCTCCTCCTGTTGTCAGGTCCTGTTCTTAAGAGTCAGTGTCAGAGCTGGAGAGATGGCTCAGCAGTTAAGAGCACCGACCGCTCTTGCAGAGGACCCGGGTTTGATTCCCAGCACCCACATGGCGGCTAAGAACCGTCTTTAACTCCAGTTCCAGGGGAATCCGATGCCCTCTTCTGACCTCCTCGGCATTGAACAACACGGGTGCACCAACCTACATGCAAACAGTACACTCATACACATAAAAAAAAGAGTCAGTGTCTACTCCATGTACCCCTATCCTCCTGTCTCTTATGCCAGTCCTGCCTGCCCCTTTCTTTTCTCCAGGTCTTGGGCTTTCCCTGAGTACGTTTACTAGTGCCAACTATGGCCAGTCCATATTGTCACTTGTTGAGTAATGTTGTTTGCCGGCTTTTATACTTGCTTCTAGTCAGCATTCTTTACTTATTTGGAAGTCTGATTTTATCTTAAACAATTTATTCTTATTTTATCTTTTTAGCCCATTGCAGAGAGACTCATTAAGTGTTTGGTGGTGTAAAAACAACTGCTCTCCTGGCACAAGTTCTCATGCTTTTTAAGCCTGTGCAACACTTGGAAGTGCTGTGAGTGAGGTTACTGAATGCAGCATATCCAGCTTTCTGTAACTGAAATAAGTCAGACACTTTTTTTTTTTTTTAAATCTAGGCATTTGAGAAAGCTTGTGAAATGATCAAGTGTATGTCTCAAGTGCTGGGAATAAAACAAAGAAAAAGGAAATAAAGAAAGGAAGCAAATGGGGGGAAAGGAAGTGTGGAGGTATGGGCAGATGTCTGAGAACTTACAGGACCAGACCTGCCCACCAAGGAGTGACGGGAACAGCTAAACCTTACATCACACAACTAGATAACCCCCTTCTCTTCAGAAACCAAGTATGTTTTCTCTGAATATTTAGGTATTTTCAATGTCTAAATTCCTTATCTCAAGTGATTTGGTTATTATGGTAATGAATTACCACACAAATTTAAGACCAGAACTAAGCCCAAAACTTTCCAGAAAGCCTCTCAAGTCTTGTTTTTTTGTGTGCCTTTTGCTGTTGTTTTGAACCATAGTGATTGAAAGTTGCTGTGAAGTCCTTCTTAGGTGAGGCCTGGGGATAGAACCAGTGCAATGAATCACCTCTGATGGACTGCACAGCTTGCTGGGGCAGTTGCAGGTCAGACAGTGGTGGTACCAGTTTGCTCCTCTTTACTGCTTGTCATGAGGCTGATTCTTTCTGTGCATTAAGCCATCTAATTCCCCCAGTCTCATCTTTGTAGCTAAAGGAAATTTAGACTGAAAAGAACTGCCTGTAGTTTCCCAGTGAATAAGTCCATGTGAACTGGAGGCTGGCTCAAGACCACTGTACTGTGATATTCTATGTGTGGAAGGGAGATATAGATGGTGACAGGGTGGCTGAGCAGTACTTTGCAGCAAGTGTGACTGTTGGGTTTTGCTCACTAGTCAGAAAGTGGCCTGAAGTCTCAGTAAGGTTGAGAACAAGGATGTGGAAAATGCCGTCTTGAGGCCTGCTGGTGGGGCTGGTGTGTGCTGATAAGTACCTAGAGGCTACCTTCTTGGAAAAACTGCTAGACCCTGGATAGAAGGCCTATGGATCCCATTCCCAGGAATTGGACATAGTGCTGCCGGGTGGGGAACATGGACCCAAGATAAAGTCAACTGGATACACAGTGAGGAAGAGACTGGGTGGTGGAGCTGAGAAGAGTGTGTCTTCCCAGTAGGCCCTATATGGGGGGTTTGGTTCAGGGTGGGCATCCCTTACACAAGCCAGATAGCGCACCTTCAACCCTGCAGAAAGAAAGCTTTATTTCAGATGCTGATGCTTAATGACTGGGATTACAAATCATGAACTCCCTCTGCCTGCATAGTGTTCAAGTAGAGGGACTGGAGTTGGTGGAGGGGAGCCCTCTCAGTAGGGAGTGTGCTTCTCAGGCCCCTTAGCACATGACACTGTGGAGCCAGCATCTCCTGAGAGATGTATATGTGCTGCACGTACTGTTTTAGGGGCAAGTTCTGCATCTGCAGCTTGATAGTGTTTAGATGATAATGAGCATTTATATTTACATGAACTTTGTATACTCTATACATTTCAAAGAAGAAATTTTCTCTCATTGTTAGTGTGCCACATGCAGATTTTAAGTCCTTGTTTACTGCAGCTGGGACTGGTTTTCTCTCCTTGCTTTACACATCCCTCTGACATTTAGCACTTTCCAGCTTATGATGGATGTCTTCTTTTACAAAACTTCATTCACCTTTGATTCAGTTTCACTCGTAATTCTATTTCTAATACACAATTGGAGGCTAGAGCCAAAGGATAGAATTAAAACAAAGTTAGTGTCAAGATGGCTTTTATTTGTGATTCTGTAATCAGGCAACAACTTTCATAAAAATGGAGTAAGTGTCCCCATGTGCCAAGCAGAGAAGGTTGGATTCATAGGCAAAAATGTGTTGAAGAGAGCAGCAATAAGGAGTGAAGAATGGACTGATTCCTTCAAAGTTACTTTCTTTACAGAGGTGCTTTAGCTGGCCAAAGTGTAGAGAATAAGAGACCTCAGTGTGCATGTCCCTGGATAGAATTCCTGTATTCAACTTCACCTACCCAGGCCTCAGGGACAATTGCAAAAGAGGGGCTGGAAAGATTGTAAGAGCCATTGGTGGTGGATGACTGACCATAAGGAAACAAGTTTTCCAGTTTTCTGGGAACTTACTCAAATGAATTTACAGCAATGGGTGACAGCATGGCCAAGATCCATGTGCTGTGGAAAAATCATGAGATCCAAGGCAGAGTTAGGTGAGGAGAGGGAGTTTATTTCACACTAGTGGCTAACCCATTAGCATGGGCTAAACCCCAGCAATCATTCCACACTGGAGTCAGCCCCATGAGACAAAAGGACAGAAAGTACCAAACCATGTGACAAAAGGGCAGCTAATACATAAGTAGTATTCAAGTAAGTGGTTTACAGATAACTTAGAATCACAGAGGCTACAGGAATGTGACAACCTGGAGGAACAAAGACTTCTATTCTGGGTGATCCCTCCCCTATCTTCATTTTATCTCTAATCTTAGAGTTCTCCCTGCTCCAAGGTCCTTGATTACTATAACACTGTAAAGTCTTTTAGCATAACATTGTAAGGTCCCATTTCTCTATTTCCATAATATCTCCACAATTCATGCAAACTCAGACAAAAACTCAGCATAGAACTTGAGGTGTGGGCAGGAGGCCCCAACCTTAACTGAAGAAATATTGGCAACTGATCACTGGTGGGTGAGGGAGAATTGGTCTTCTTTTTGAGATGGGATCTTCCTGTAGCCCCAGCTGGCCTGGAACTCAACTGTGTAGACCAGACTGGCCTTGAACTCACAGAGATCCACCTGTCTCTGCCTCTGGAGTGCTGTGATTAAAGGCATGAGCAAGTTGGCCCTCTTTTTTTTTTTTTTGCGGTTCTTAGCCTCAGCCTTTAATGGTTGTGCTACTCCCACAGCCCCAAGTTGGCCCTCTTTAAGAGAGAGATGCTAAATAGGCTGACCAGGCCACACCCAGGTACCTCTGGGTACACAAACTTGACTCAATAGGCTTAACATATATGACAGATTGCATGAAATTTGGTGTGTGGTGGGGGGCTATGGGGAGTTCAGATAGGGGAAGGGTCTAAATATGATGTATGAGATGCACAAAAATTTAATAATATACATTAAATATATAATAAAAATAAAATATATATTAAATAAAAAGAAATGACTTTTTTGGGGGGGTATCTTTTTGAGACAGGGTCTCCCTGTAGCTCCTGCTGTCCTGGAACTCCTTTGTAGACCAGGCTGGCCTTGAACTCACAGGGATCCACTTGCCTCTGCCTCTGCCACCACACTCAGTGCCAAGTGACTTTTAATTGGCCTTGGTGTTTTGGGTCAGAAACAAGCACACCTACACTGGAAAATTTCAAGGAAGGTTTACGGACTACCAGACTGTCCCCCACTCTAGAGTAGGGGCAGCAGTGCCACTTTGGGGTTTGGGGATCTGTATACAGTCACTTTTACAAGGGTGATGTTTAACCAGTCTTAAATAAGCATTTTCCAGAGCAGAGGTATTTGATATCAAGCATTTTACAAAGAGGTTAAATTAGCTAATCTCACTATACCTTAAGACTTTTTGCTTGAGAATAGGCCCTGATACACTCCTGAATCCTGTGGTCTGGGACCTCTCCTAAGAGTTCCCCAGACCAGGGGGGTCTGGTGGCCCATGATGTGGTGGTGATGGACCACTGGGAGAAAAGAACACACGACTCCAGGTTCCAATTAGCCAAATTAAGTTTTTAATTTGGCCTGGCCACCACCTACCCTGATTGGGATTGGAAACACACAACCCTGACTCAGAGATAAATACCATATCTTGGTAAGAAGAAAAAAAAATTTTTGAGAAATTCCAGTTAGACAATAAAAACCTTGGTTCCTGCCTGTTGCAGCATTGCAAAGATAAGAAGTGGGTGGGCTGGAGGTAATTGGCAAAAGATAATTAACAGGTGGTCACAAGACAACGTGGAGAGGGAATTGGAAAGTTAAGATGTCCAACTGGCTCTTCCTGAACTTCTTCTGGGCTGGGGTTTGGCCATTAAGATGGGGTCATTAAAACAAAATGGAGTTACCTAGGCAGTGGACTCAATCACAGGGATATATGTAAAATTTAATGAATGCCACCCAACATTTTTTATTTTAATTTACTCTAGCATCTCTTCTGTTACTTGTTTTATATTTATTTGTGTTTGTCTCCCACCAATTAAATAAGGACTGTTATGGTCCAGAATCCAAACACACCATCACTGAAAAAATCCAAGTATGTTTTTATTGTAGCCAGGCTGTCCCCAACTCTCCAAACTAGTTGAAGAGGAGAAGCATCCCTGACCTTGGGATTTGGGGAGTATATGTAGTTGCTTTTATAGGGGCAATGTTTAACCAGTCAGTGATTAACACACCATAGATTACTGGCCTTCAGCAAGCCTTTTACAGAAGCAATAGTATGCAGTTAGCTATTAACATTTCCTTGTCATGTCCAGGAAACAGAACACTTTTGTGGTCAGCCATTTCTTGGAGCCCATGTAGAAGTATGCGTTTACTCAAGTCAGCAAAAGTCCATGTTAAGGTCAAGAGCAAAATAGAAATTTGAACAAAATGTTCACCTAGCTCACCTTATGATCTGGACTATTTCAAAGACTTCTAGGGGCAAGAACCTTATCACTTAACAGTATCTTCCTCCACTGTTTCTAACAGTTCATTTATATATTGAATTGAATTATGGTATCAGCTAAATGTGCTTATGCTGGCTCTGGTGTATATGATGGGAAATTGAAACTCCTGAGACCACAGGAAAAATACCGCAACTGCTATTTGTGTTGGACATATGCCTCATGGGTCGGTCCCTCCCTTCCTCCTCCTTTTTTTTATGCTGAGGTCTCACACTGGGGAAGAGCTCTGTCACTGTACTGTATCCCCAATCTTCTGAAGTTAGATATTTCATTTTCTGTGATTCTTTGAAGCAACTAGTAGCTATACATCTTTATAGAATTTAGCAGTGTTGGAGTGCACAGAGATTAGATCAGGGACTTCCCAGGACCACCTGAAGCACAAGAGTACTGGGGCACAGACTAAGCCAGGCATATCCCTCCCCCCCAACTGGAATTGCTGAGGGAAGTGTCCAAGTGGATTTTTTTGGAGAATCTTCAGAACAAAAAGGGAAGAGTGAGTTAGACTTCTAATATATAAACAAAATTGAAAGCCTGAAACCTAGACAAGTCAACACTCCATAAACAAGGTGAAACAAAACAAAACAAAACAAAACAAAAAGGGCATCTGAAGGAGGCAAGCAAAGCAAGCCTTCAACAGAGTATAGAGGCATTTGTTATTTGCATTGGAGTACAGGCAAAAAGGGAAACCTACATGCCAGAGACACGACAAAAGGACAACATGGGAAAGGTGCAGGATAATTCCACACCAAGCTTTGCCAACCCTGTGGGAGATGCCTATAGTGGGATCCCCCTGGGGGTGACCCAGGAAACAGCTCTTAGAGGAACAATTGCAGACATATTCAGAGAAATCAAAGACTGTAAAGAAAAAGTCAGAGAACTAAGGAGAGAGAATGAAAAACTCAAGAAGGACCTAGAGGGAGACAATGACAAACATTGGAAAGAACTAAAGGGAGAAAATGACAAACTCCAGAAGGAAGTGGAAACACTGAAAAAGGAAGCCAACCAGCAAAGCAAGGAGTTACAGGAAGAGATTGAGAAACTCCAAAAGGAAGTGGAAATACTAAAGAAATCAGAAGAGGAAATGAAAAAGGAAATAAAACACTCATCCAATCAAGAGGAAAGGAATGGAAAAAGCCTCAGAAATATAATGGAGGAAGCAGAACAAAGAGTATCAGACCTGGAAGATAACACAGAGCAACTAAAAAGCTCAAGTATTATGAAAAATCTAAAAAAATACACAAAAGTGGAGCAACCAGGAAATATGGGACACTATGAAAAGATCAAACCTCTGCATCATAGGAATAGAGTAAGGAGAAGAATCCCAAGAGAATGGTATTGATCAGATTGTCAACTGAATAATAGATGAAAATTTCCCCAAGTTAAAAAAAGACAAACCCATACAAATACAAGAAGCACATAGAACTTCAAACAGACAAGATCAGAAAAGAAACTCCCCACACCATATCATAGTTAAAATGCTAGATACCCAAAACAAAGACAAAATTCTGAAAGCCACAAGAGAAAAACAACAAGTTACATATAAGGGGAAACCCATGCGAATTACAACTGACTTTTCAGTGCAAACTATGAAAGCAAGAAGAACATGGAGCAAAGTATTCCCAGTGTTAAAGGACTATAGATGCCAACCCAGGTTACTATGTCCAGAAAAAATGTCAATTATAGTTGGAGAGAGAAAAATCTTCCATGACATAAACAAAATGATAAAAATCTTCCATGATATAAACAAGATGATAGGATAAATGTCCAGAAAACCAACCCTTCAGAAAATACTTGAAGCAATTCAAATGACAGAAGAGAGGAGCAACTATCCCCAGGCACCTAGAAAGAGAAATTAATAAAAGCATAACTGCAGAAGTAGAAACCTAGACCAAAAATGCAAATGGATAATAAGGTGAAAGGAAGCAAGACACATCTTTCAATTATAAACTTAAACATTAATGGACTAAACTCTCCAGTCAAAAGACATAGACTGGGAGATTGGATTAGGAAACAAAACCCATCTATATGCTGTCTACAAGAAACACATTTTACCTTCAAGGACAGGCACCCCAACTTAAGGTGAAGGGATGGAAAAAATATTCCAAGAAAATGGTACCAAAAAGAAAGCAGGTGTTGCTATTTTAATATCAGACAAATTAGACTTCAAAGTAAAAGAAATCAGAAGAGACAAAGAGGGCCATTACATCTTTATCAAAGGAACAATTGACCATGAAGATTTCACAGTCATGAATATATATGCACCAAACTGTGGTGCACCAAACTTTTTTTTTAATTTTATTTATTTCTGTATGTGTATGAATGTACTATCTGCATGTGGGTCTGTGCACCCGTGTCGTGCAATGCCATGGAGGTCAGAAGAGGGTGTCGGATTCCCCCGGAACTGGAGTTCTCCTGGAATGGAGTTTCAGACGGTTCCCAGCCGCCATGTGGGTACTGGGGATTGAACCCGGGTCCTCTGTAAGAGCGGTCAGCATTCTTAACCTCTAGGCCATCTCTCCAATTCTCCAGGACCTTAAGGCACAGATTAACCCCAGCACACTTATAGTAGGGGACTTCAGTACCCCACTAAGTCCATTGGACAGGTCAACCGGTCAAAGAATAAACAGAGAGACATCTGAACTGAATGATACCATACACCAAATGGACCTCACAGACATCTATTGAATATTCCACCCAAATACCAAAGAATTCACTTTCTACTCAGTACCCCACAGAACATTCTCCAAAATCAACCACATACTGGGACACAGAAAAAAACCTCAACAAATACAAAAAGATTGAAATAATTTCATGCATTGTATCAGACCACAGTGCAATAAAGGTCAATATCAACACCAGGAAAAGCCCTACTATTTACAAGAACACATGGAGACTAAACAACACTCTCCTGAATAATGAATGGGTCAAGGAAGAAATAAAGAAATAAAAGCATTCCTGGAATTGAATGACAATGATAATACAACACAAAAAAACCTATGGGATACCTTAAAAGCAGTCCTAAGAGGTAAATTTATAGCCCTGGATGCCTACATTAGAAAGACAGTGTTGCAAATAGAACTTCATGTGTGAGTAATTAAGAACATTGCTGACTTGGTGTCTTAGGTGGAAATGGAGGCTCCTAATAAGGAGGTAACAAAGGAAAATGAAATGAGGAAACAGCTGCCCCTGGAATGAGCATGTGTGAATTGCAAATATGCTAGCCTCTGATTCTGCAAAATTGTAATTTAGAGGCTTAATAGAGATGGCAAGTACCAAAATAGCAAACAGATTTCAAATTGGATTAGGAAAATATCAGCAGATTAACAGTGACTCAGGCACAACCTGTCCTCAGGTTAAGCATTTTCATATCACAGAATTCTTTATTTCCTATTTTCTTTAAATGTCATGAATAAGTGAACTTAATGGACTTATTACTAGGGAAAACTTAGTCATTGACTTTGTAAAGTGCCATGTAGAAAAAATTACCTTTCATAAGATAAATTCATTCATCTATATTATGTGCAGAGGAATATAAACTGTGTTGTTTATACTGCTTATGAAGTGAGTGATCTGAAATGTATTCGAAATTACCTGAACTCATGTTGGATTATCATAAAGTTGTCTGGTCCTCTTCTCTCCCTCTTGTTTTTTTTAAAGATTTTAAAGCAACAACAAAAAGCTAGGTTATTTATTCTGACAGCTTTAGTCTGATTATTCCCTGAATTGACTCACTTTGGTTTGTGATATAATATAAAAAGGTTTTATTTAGTAGCAGTATTTTAACAGTTACTTGGAGACAGATGAGCACATATTGAGAGTATTAGAACCCACATGATCAATGATAGATCCATCTTTGATGGAATTTTGGAAGGGGTCTGTGGTGGTTTGAATGAGTGTCCCCCATAGGCTATTCAGACATTTGTCTCCAGTTGGCACTGTTCTTGGAGGTCTTAGAAGGTGTGGCTGTGCTAGAGGAAGTATGTCACTGGGGGCAGGCTTAGTGAGTTTAACAAGCCTTGTGGTCTCCAGTCGCTCTCTCTGCTTCCTGTACTCATTGCGAGATGTGACCCTTGGCTTGCTGCTCCAGCTCCAGCCGCCATGCCTCCCACCACAATGGACTCTAATTCCCTGGAACCATCAATCATAAGCTCAAATAAACTCTTCCTTTTATAAGTTCCTTTGGTCATGGTGTTTTATCACAGCAACAGAAAAGTGACTAATACTGTTATTTGGTACCAGAGAGTGGGCTGTTGGCTGTGAAGAACCTGACCATGTGGATGTTTGGAGAAATGTGGAAGACTTTGGAACTTTGGGCTAGAAAAGCTGTTGACTACTGTAAGCAGAGCTTAACAGGCCATTCTAGTAGAAGCCTGGAAGAAAGCATTGCTGCAAAAAATGTAGTTCCAGAGGAAAATAAAGACTTAGGCAGCAACTGGTATATTTTTATAAAGAGTCTGGCAGCAGTTTGCCCACAGTCCAAATGCTTGCCTGATGCTAAGTTGAAAAGCAATGGACTAATGTCTTTGGCAGAGGATATTTCAAGACAGCCTAATGTAGAAATGGTGGCATGGCTATTAATGGTGAATATCGTACAGATCTACAGTGAAGAAGAGCAAATGGGGCAGAAAGAAATGCAGAATGTACAGTTTGGATCTGAAAACCCCACTAGGAAGATTAAAGGTGTGACCATGGCATGTGAAGGAGAGGTTCCTTTTGATAAGGAGATTAAAACGATTAAGGAGGGGCCTCGAGATTTACAAGTAAACAACACAACCTTCAGGGCAAGACCACACCCAGCTAATCCTCTAACTTTTGAAAGGAAAATACTGAAAGGGTTTTCTGCTCCAACAAGTTCAAGGCAGAGAAAAGTTGCAAATGTGGTTGAAATAGGCCAGGGTCCATCCCAAAATTGCAGCCAAACACGGCAGTTTCATTCACATGGTGCTGTCTTTAGAGGCATGAAGTTTGCAAGAGTGAAGGGGTCTTCAGTTCTTCCTCCACGGTTTCAGAGAGCTGCCAAGGTCAGGCAGAATGCAACAGGGGCGTCCCTGAATAAAGAAGGCCCTGATAGGCCATTGCGTGAAGCTGTGAATGTGAAGCCTGGTTGGCAGCAGAGACCCCAAGAAAACATTCAAGATGCCAGAGCTGTGAGATAGTTGCCAAGGAGAGCTGCATACAGGGAGTGGTGCCAGCCTAAGAAAGAGATGTTGCAAGCAAAGCTGGAAGAGCTGAGCCATCTAAGCCTTTTGGAAGTAAAGTCCCAGAAGTCGAACATGGAGCTACTGGACTTGGAGTTTTCCCTGCTGGTTTTTGGTCTTGTTTTGGTCCAGTATTTCCTTACTATGCCTCTATTCCTCCCTTTTGGAATGGGAATGTGTATTCGGTTCCACTGTACATTGGGAGTATGTAATTTGTCTTTTGATTTTACAGGAGCTTACAGTTTAGGAGATTGGCCTGAGTCTCAGAAGAGACTTTGGACTGTAGACATTTGAATGGCATTGAAACTGGTAAAGACTATGGGGACATTTAAGGTTGGACTAAATGCATTTTGCATTTTATATGGTCAGGAGCCTATGGAGGCCAGGGAGTGGAATGTGGTGGTTTGAATGAGTGTCACCCGTAGGCTTTAAGTATTCACACATTTGTCTGTCTCCAGTTGGTGGCACTGTTCTTGGAGGTCTTAGAAGGTGTGGTCATGCTAGAGGAAGTATGTCACTGGGAGCTGGCTTAGTGAGTTTAACAAGCCTTGTGGTCTCCAGTTGCTCTCTCTGCTTCCTGTGCTCATTGCAAGATGTGACCCTCGGCTTGCTGCTCCAGCACCAGAAGCCATGCCTCCTGCCACAACGGACTCTGATTCCCTGGAACCATCAATCATAAGCTCAAACAAAATCTTCCTTTTATGAGTTCCTTTGATCATGGTGTTTTATCACTAGTGACTAATACAGGGTCAGTTCTTTAAAGGATGTCCCTTTAACTCATTGATTTGTTTGATTTCTTGTCAGAGAATTCTTGAGTATACACTCAAGATCATAGTATTTCTTTTCTTAGAAACTGGTAATAACTTCTATCCAGTAGCTGAGCCAAATCCCTAGCCAGTATTGATTCAGTTAACATTAATTAAAATTAAGCCATGTATGGTGGCATATGCCTTTAATCTCAATATTCCAGAGGCAGAGGCAGGCTGATCTTTGTTAAATTAAAGCCAGCTTGGTCTACACAGAGTTCAAAGCCAGCTCCAGCTATAGGGAGACCTTGTCTTAAAACCAGACATAACCAAAAGCAAAACAAAAACCCCATTAATTAAAATTAAAGAAAATAAAAATTAGCCAGGCGTGGTGGCGCACACCTTTAATCCTAGCACTCGGGAGGCAGAG
This sequence comes from Rhizomys pruinosus, assembly GCA_009823505.1. Taxonomy (NCBI): domain Eukaryota; kingdom Metazoa; phylum Chordata; class Mammalia; order Rodentia; family Spalacidae; genus Rhizomys; species Rhizomys pruinosus. Next base: position 42,034 of record VZQC01001729.1, on the reverse strand, counting down.
GCAGGTGGATCTTTGTGAGTTCAAGGCCAGCCTGGTCTACAGAGTGAGTTCCAGGACAGGTGGGGCTACAAGGAGACCCTGTCTCCAAACGACCAAAAAAAAAAAAAAAAAGAAAAGAAAAATTATGTTCCTCAGTATATTAGCAGGATTTTTGGCACCCAGTCAGTGTTCCATGCAACTGGAGGGTGCCCAATTGAACACCATTCTCTGTGGAACATTTCCCTCACAATAGGGAGCTCAGCTGCACTGGCCACCTTAGGGTATTTCTTGACTTCACGGACTGAGAGATATCTCAGCATGCTCCTCCATTTCTTACCAAGACCTACATCTTTCAGATTTAGTCCCTTTAAACATGTCCCTTATCTTACCTTAGGTCTTTGTTGTCTGTCATCTCAATTAAGACTTGGAGTCAGTTATCAAATTCATAACCCTACTACTGCCTTCATCCAGTGGCAGCCCTCCTGCCTTGTGCCTGGTTTACCATGTTAGAGTCCTGATTACCTGGGGCTGCCTTTGCTTTTTCTGGTAGACTGAGAAACAGTTTGGTAAGTGGGATGGGGCTTGGGTTATTCCAGAGTAGGAATGTACATGCTGCCTGGCATAACACTATACATGTGTTTATTGATAGAATTTAGAAGCATGGGATGAAAGTGAACATAAGAGGCTGTAGTGTGTTGTGTTCTGAAGGGTACCTTGAATCTAGAAATGAGATGAGTGATCCTGACAGGGGAGTATGATGGACACAGGCATGGTGGTAGGAAACCATATCTGCACTCTTGGCTAGCAGCCACCTAGGGGTACTGTGAGTGTGCTCAGTTTAACTTCAGGCATGAACAGAATTGGAATGATGGTGCTGTATCTAAGCATGTGCCCGAGCTGACATTATTTCACCTCTTGGTAGTTGTGATGTGCTTCACATGAAATAGTCTTGACCTATAAACTTCAAAGGATTTGCTTTACTTAAAAAGAAATGCTTTTTACTATGAGATGAGGCTACACTCACAAAATCTAGTTAATTATTTCAAACCTTTATGATCCTGACTTGTATTAGAAATGTTAGCAGCTTTGCAGGAAAGAAAAATGCAGGTGTCAGTATTCAAAAGGAAACCTCAGGATATAGTTAAGACCAGTGGGCTATTGTCCTATCTGTGTAATCCTGCGCAAGGCACCTTCTGACCCTCCAGTTTTGCATTTTAATGGAGATTCTATTTCTGAAAGCCAAATTAAAGGTATATGTGATGTTAGTACTGTAATTGGTCCAGACTACAGCATTTACCAAATAATAATTAATGGTAAAAGTAGTAATTCCTTAGACTGGGATCCAAATTGGAGAATTCCTATACATAAATGATCGTTCAGAAAGCATGTGACATTGAGTATTTCCCTTGCCCTTAGGCACAGTTAGGTATAACTGTCTCTAGAGTGAAGTGTAATAGTATTGGTGCATTAGTTACTTTTCTGTTGCTGTGATAAAAGACTCTGACCCAGAACAGTTTACAGAAGGAAGAGTGAGTTTGGGCTTACCTTTTTCCAAAGGGATAAAGAGCCACTATGGCAGGGAAAACATGTCAGAGAGAGCATGGTGGCAGAGGACATCTCAGCCATGTAGAGGAAGCAGAGCAAAAGAACAGGAAGTTGGCTGAGGCTGTAAAGCTTCAAAGACCACCCCCCCCAGTGATATGCTTCCTCCAGCAAGGCTCCACCTTCTAAAAGTTCCCTAAACTCCTTAAAGTGTGCCACAGGTTGGGATCAAGTGTTCACCAGCAGAGCCTGTGGGCTACATTTCTCATTCAAACCACAACAGTTATTCACTGTGCATACTCTAAAACTCACTGATAATTTTCTGTATTTGTAAATAAGATGATGATATATACAAATATCTTACAATAGAATACCTTTTTCTTTGCTTTGGAAGATTTATTTTATAATGATATGTATGTGCATCTCTGTATGGATATGTGCATATGAATGCTGGTGTCCATGGAAACCAGAGGTGTCATCAGTCCCTCCAGCTAGAGCTGCAGGTGGTTGTGAGACACCAGACACACTTACTGGGAACTTCACCCAGGTCCTCTGCAAGAGCAGTATGCACTCTTAACTGCTGTACAATCTCTCCAGCCCCCACTTTTGCTCTTTTCACTTTGTAAAATCAATACCTGATTTTATAGCTGATCCTGAGGAAGAAAAGGAAAGCTGGAGCTGGAGAGATGGCTCAGCAGTTAAGAGCACCAACTGCTCTTGCAGAGGACCCAGGTTCAATTCCCAGCACCCACATGGCAGCTAAGAACCATCTTTAATTCCAGTTCCAGGGGAATCTGACACCCTCTTCTGACCTCCGCGGCCTTGCATGACACGGGTGCACCAACCTACATGCAGACAATACACTCATACACATAAAAAATAAATAAATAAAAAAAAATAAGAAAAGGAAAGCTGTCTGATGCTTTTGATTTGTAGAGGGCAAAATGTGACGTGTATAAAATAGAGTTGCACTGAACTGTTATTCTGGTTTTAAAAAAATATTTTCAAGAGGATGGTGCCAGTCTTAACTGCTGATTCTCAAAATGTGTTGAACTATACATAATTCATGCATGCTCAGATCATTATTTTTGGTAGACTTGAAGTTGTATTTCTTCCTTGTTGGGAATGCCTCTCCCAAGACTTACATCCCCCATTTATTCCCTTTAAGAAGCTGTTTAGCATACTGCATCCTACTTCTGGTCTGCTTTGTTCTCAATTTCTTATATATACTTTATTGCATCAAAATTGTCTTCATGTATCTCATCCCAGTACTCTCATAAACAGTTGTTTCTTGTTCAGCTTTATGTATTCAGTGTTTAGAGAGGGGCTGATTTCTCTTTATTACTTTTTTTTTTCTTTTTTGGAGACAGGGTCTTACTATATAGCAATCCACCTGCTTCTTCCTCCCCAGTGCTGGGATGAAAGGCATGTGCCACTACACCTAGCTCTAGCCCTATCATCTTTTTTTTCTTTTGTCTTTTCAGGGTCTCCTGGTAGCCCTAGCCATCCTGAAACTTGCTTCAATCTCTCAGAGATTCACCTGCCTTTGCCTCTTGAGTGCTGGGATTAAAGATATGTTCCACCGTGCTGGGTGTTTATCCTCATTTTTTTTTACTACCAATTATTTTATAAATAATATTACTAAGGTTTTAATTAAATTCAAATGTTGGAAAAATTAATACAAAGGTATAGTTCTTATATGAACAATCAGTATTATTTTCAGTAACAATGCTTAAAATGTATGTTTTACTATTGAGTAAACAAATTGAGTGGTTTATATGAAAGTATAATTGACTTTTTCTTTTAGCTTTAATAACCATGAATTTTTTTAAATGAATTATATAGTTTATTGCAGAGTAAATAGTTTATTATATATGACCTTATATATTACATCTTTGCTTAAACTAATTAAAAAAAACTAGTTCTGTGATTAGGTCTCTCGATGAAATTGTTGAAATGCATAATTTGAATTTAAGAGTTAGGTGAAGGCTTGGAAACATTTTGCCTACTGTTACTTACTTAATTTTTCTTCTTTTTAGTTTTAATTTTGATTGCTGTTACTGCTGACAGCTGAGCCAAAGTGGTGATGCTCCCTAAATCTCTGCAACCCACAAGTCAATGATTACCTGGTAAGTGCAGGCCTCTTGTCCTCAGAGCCATTACATATCAGTAACATTGTAGTCTAGAGTTAAATTAGAAATAGAGTGGCATAAAATATTTTAATATCTTTGAATACTTAATATTAAGAGTTTAGTGTATTATTACCAAAGGAGATTTAGCTTTTAATCCTAATCAGTTCAGCATTTAAATAAAAATTAAAATGGAATGTTGATTTTATTATTTTTGTGAAATAGTATTATCAGTTTATGGCTTATTAAAGTGAGGGCTTGGGCTGGAGAGATAGCCTAGTGGTTAAGAGCACCGACTGCTCTTGCAGAGGACCCGGGTTCAATCCCCAGCACCCACATGGCGACTAAGAACCGTCTGTAACTCCAATTCCAAGAGAACTCCAGTTCCAGGGGAATCCGAGACCCTCTTCTGACCTCTGCGGCATTGCACGACACAGGTGCACAAACCTACATGCAGACAGTACACTCATACACATACAAAAATAAATAAAATTAAAGTGAGGGCTTGTATTTTTATTTTTCCCCATCTGATTTTTATTTTCTGGTGGTTTAGTCGGTTTTTTGTTGTTGTTATTTAATTCTTCCTAATATTAGATATGAAATTCTAGATTAAAAAATTTAATGTTAGACCATTTTAGCAAATCACTTTGAACTGAGGTAGTGGCAATTCTCCCCTTTTTTAAAGAGGAGGTCTCTCTGTAGCCCTGGCTGGCCTGCAACTCACAGAGATCTGCCTCCCTCTGCCTGAGTGTTGGGATTACAGGTATATGATAGTAGCAATTGCCCCCTTCCCCCCTCTGTGGCAACCTTAATCCCCTTACCTACCTTTTTAAAAAATTGTTTTTACTGAAGTTTTGTGCATTTCATACATCACTTCTCAGTCTAATTTAGACTCTTCCCTTTCCAGGCCCCCCATCCCACCCAAGTTCATGCATTCTGCCGTAAATGTTTTATATCTTTTTCTGAGTCTTTTTAAAGTTTTTCAAAGTAGAGGATGTGGTGGTTTGAATGAAAATGTCTCCCATAGGCTTCAAGTATTCAGACATTTTGTTCCCAGTTGGTGGTGCTGTTTTGGGAGATCTTAGAAGGTGTGGCCATGCTGGAGGAAGTACGTCACTGGGGGCGGGCTTAGAGAGTTGAACAACCCTTGCTAGTCTCCAGAGGTGCTCTGTCAGCTTCCTATGCTCATTGGAAGATATGAACCTCAGCTTTCTGCTCCAGCTCCTGCCACCATGCCTCCCACCACAGTGGACTCTTAAGTCCCTGGAACCATCAATTGTAAGCTCAAATAAACTCTTTTTATAAGTTCCCTTGGTCATGGTGGTTTTATCACAGCAAAAGAAAAATGACTAAGACAGAGGATTATTGTTTTGGGGAGAACTTTACTGTTTCAGTCAGTTCTTTGTCCCAGTTCTTTTGTTGTTGTTCCCTCCAATTTACTAATTGGAAAATTAATTTCCCTTTCTTGCCTTATTGCCACAACAAGCATTTCAAGCACTATATTGAAGAGGAGTGGTGACCAGGCAGACTTGCCGGGTTCCTGCCTTTAAGGGGGATGCTTCTGACTTTTTTCCATTTAGTTTGAAGTTGTCTGTGGGTTTCTTGTATATGGCTTTGATTATGTTGAGGAATGTTCCCTCTAGTCCAGTTCCCCTTAGGTCTTTAAACATAGAGACATGCTGGATTTTGTGGAAGGCTTTTTCTGGGTCAATTGAGGTGATCATGTGGTTTTTGTCTTTCAGTCCATTTATGTGTTTTATGATATTTACTGATTTTCATATATTGAACCATCCTTGCATCTCTGGTGTGAATTCAACTTGGTCATGATGGATGATCCTTTTGATGTGGGTCTGTATGCAGTTTGCAAGTATTTTGTTGAGAATTTTTGCATGTATTATGTTCATTAATGAAATGGGTCTATAGTTTTCTTTTCTGGTTGTATCTTTGCCTGGTTTTGGTATCAGAGCAATGCTGGCTTCATAGAAGGAATCTGGGAGATTTCCCTCCGTTTGTATGCTTCTGAACAGTTTGAATAGTAATGTTTGTAAGTCCTTTTTAAATGTTCTATAGAATTCTGTATTGAAACCATCTGGGCCTGGGCTTTTTTTAGTTGGGAAGTTTTTGTTACATTTTCAATTTCCTCTAATATTGTGGGTCTGTTTAAACTGTCAGTCTCCTCTTGGTTAAGCGTTGTTGATTTCCAGGATTTCACATATTTGTTCATTTCTCTTAGGTTTTCAAATTTAGTAGAGTATAGGTTTTTAAATTATTCCTGTATGATTGTTTTTATCTTTTCTTTGTTTCTTCTGTTTCCCATTTCATCATGAATTCTATTGATTTGGAGTTGCTCTTTCTTTCTTTTGGTTAACTGGGCTAGAGCTCTATCTATCTTGTTTATCCTTTCAAAGAACCAACTTTTGGATTCATTGATAGTATTATTTTCTTTGTTTCTATTTCATTGATTTCTGTGATTTCTTCCTGTCTGTTGGGTTTATGGTTCATTTGTTGTTGTTGTTGCTCAAGTGTTAGCTGCAGTGTTAGATCATTTATATGTGGTCTTTCTGGTGTTTTGTTTTGTTTTGTTTTTCTTAATGTAGGTACCCAGGGCTATAAATTTCCCTGTTAGGACTGCTTTTAAAGTATCCCATAGGTTTTGTTGTGTTGTGTTGTCATTTTTGTTTAGTTCCAGGAATGCTTTTATTTCTTCCTTTACCCATCCATTATTCAGGAGAGTGTTGTTTAGTCTCCATGTGTTCTTATAGATAGTAGGGCTTATCCTGGTGTTGATATTGAGCTTTATTGCAGTGTGGTATGATAGAATACATGAAATAATTTCAATCTTTTTGTTTTTGTTGAGGTTTTTTCTGTGTCCCAGTATGTGGTCGATTTCAGGGAATGTTCCATGGGATGCTGAGTAGAAAATATATTCTCTGGTGTTTGGGTGGAATATTCAGATGTCTGCGAGGTCTCTTTGGTGTATTGTATTGTTCAATTCAGATGTCTCTCTGTTTGTTCTTTGTCTGCTTGGACTGTCCAAAGTGCTCATTGGTATATTGACATCCCCTACAATTAGTGTTCTGGGATTAATCTGTGCCTTGAGGTCCTAGAGAATTGTGTTTCCAAAGTTTGGGGCACCAGAGTTTGGTGGTATATATTCATGATTATGTAATCTTCATAGTTAATTGTTCCTTTGATAAATATGTAATGGCCCTTGTTGTCTTTTTAGATTCGTTTTACTTTGAGGTCTATTTTGTGTGATATTAGCATAGGACCTCCTGCTTGTTTTTTTGGTACCATTTGCTTGGAATATTTTTTTTCCATCCTTTTACCTTAAGTTGGTGCCTATCCTTGAGGGTGAGATGGGTTTCTTGTAGACAGCATGTAGACGGGTCTGTTTCCTAATACATTCTCTCAGCCTATGTCTTTTGATTGGGGAGTTTAGACCATTAATATTTAAGGTTATAATTGAAAGATGTGTGTTGCTTCCTTTCACCTTATTATCCATTTGCATTCTTGGTCTAGGTTTGTGTTTACACAGTTATACTTTTATTCATTACTCTTTGTAGCTGCTTGGAGATAGTTACTCCTTTCCTCTGACCTTTGAATTGCTTCAAGTATTTTCTGAAGTGTTGGGTTTTTTGACATGTATTCTTTCATTTTGTTTATGTCACAAAATATATTTCTAATTTTTTTTATTAATTTTATTTATTTCTGTATGTGTATGAATGTACTGTCTGCATGCAAGTTTGTGCACCCGTGTCGTGCAATGCCGTGGAGGTCAGAAGAGGGTGCTGGATTTCCCTGGAACTGGAGTTCTCCTGGAATTGGAGTTTCAGACGGTTCTCGGCCGCCATGTGGGTGCTGGGGATCGAACCCGGGTCCTCTGTAAGAGCGGTCGGCGCTCTTAACCGCTAGGCCATCTCTCCAATATATATTTCTTTCTCCATCAAGTATCATTGACATTTTTGCTGGGTATTGTAATCAGGGTTGGCATCTATATTCATTTAGTGTTGAAATACTTTGGTCCACATTCTTCTGGCTTTCATTGTTTGCACTGAAAAGACAGCTGTAATTCTGATGGGTTTCCCTTTATATGTAACTCGTTTTTCTCTTCTGGCCTTCAGTATTTTGTCTTTGTTTTGGTCATCTAACATTTTAACAATGATATGGCATGGAGAATTTCTTTTCTAATGTTATCTATTTGGGGAAATTTTCTTCTCTTCTTCAGTTGAAGATCTGATCTATACCATTGTCCTGAGATTCTTCTCCTTCCTCTATCCCTGTGATGTGGAGGTTTGGTCTTTTCATAGCGTACCACATTTCCTGATTGTTCCATTCTTTTTTATAAATTTTCATACTCTTTTTTAAAATTTTTTATTTATTTATTTTGTATGTGTATGAATGTACTGTCTGCATGTAGGTTTGTGCACCCATGTCGTGCAATGCCACGGAGGTCAGAAGAGGGTGCTGGATTTCCCTGGAACTGGAGTTCTCCTGGAATTGGAGTTACAGATGGATCTCGGCCGCCATGTTGGTGCTGGGGATCGAACCCGGGTCCTCTGAAAGAGCAGTTGGTGCTCTTAACTGCTAAGCCATCTCTCCAGCCCCAAGTTTTCATACTCTTAAAAAAATTTTCATACTCTTTTCTTGAGCCTTGTAGTTCTTCCTCGTTATCTTCCAGTGTTTATATTCTATTTTCTGCTTCATCCAGTCTGTTATTGAGGCTTTCTCCCATCCTTTCCTGCTGATTGGATGAGTATCCGATTTCCTTTTTCATTTCATCCTGTGATTTCTTTAGTATTTCTACTTACTTTTGGAGCTTATCATTCTCTTCTTGTCTTCTTGTAGCTCCTTGCTTAGCTGGGTTGTTTCCGTTTTCATTTCACTATGGGATTATGGGATTGTGGGTAATTATGATCAAGATAAACTGCTTATGTGAATGACTAATACATGTATATTATGTATAATACATATATAAGTAATATATGGATAAATTAATATTAAAATTACTTGCAGATATCAGTATGCTAGGATGCTCTGTCTTTGAGGGACAGTTGAAGTATAGTGAGGTTTATTAGACTCACAGGGTGAGCCACTCTCATGAGCTTCACCTTCCTGGTTTGAAGAATGGTATCATCTGTGTTGCCTATTTTTATAGCATTTTAAAAAATCAAATGAAATGATATGCATGGATTACCCTCACTGCTGTTGCCACTCCACTTTTTCTGAAGTACAGAATAAGCAGTTTTTGGTGTTGAGATGATATTAAGGGAAAACATTATGTGCCACGAATGCTTTACTGGAAATTGAAAGACTTTAATCTCGAATTCTGTCTGAGATTTTACCTTGTAGTATTTTGCAATAGGAAAAGTTATGTCTGATTTCTATACTCCACAGATAATTTTTCTGATCACAATGGAATTAAGCTAGAACTCAAAATAAGTTATCTGGGAAATCTATAAATATTTTGAAGTTAATGATCATATCTCGGAACTCATGGTTAGATGAAATCATGAAGGAAATCAAAGGGCTACATTTAGGTCTTCCATTTCTGATGAATCACCACAAATTTCTTCACCTGTATTTTTCACATACTCTGATCTGTTGTCCTCTCCAGCACGTCTAAGAGATTGAGGCCCATAGCCCATGTGCTTCCAAGGAGAGCTATGGATGAGGCTCAACAGAAAACCTAAACTAACTTAAAATATTATGAATATGATACTTTGGGCCTTTTTTTGGGGGGGGTACATGATTGCGTAATTCTCAAGTGTGACCTTTATATCTAACAGTGTTAAAAGGTTGTGCATGCCTCAGGACTTTTCCTTATAATTATTCTCTGCTCACATCTAGTCAGATGGTCCTAAACAGCAGACCTTTCATCCACCTCCCAAATTTAATCAAAGCCCTTCTGACTGATTGCTAAACCCCTGGCAATGAAAGGAGACATCCTTACTGCTCAGCCTTGTTAGTCACATACTGCAGACTCCTGGAAACAGAAAGCATCAGTGTGAAACGATAAGAAACATACCAAGTGCCATTTATTTACTGCAGGAGTCCAGAATTTGGACATTATTTGAAATTCAATAAAATCCACAATATCAACAGAATAAGCTAGAAAACGCTTTAAATTCCTATGATTGATCATTTATGTATTTGCAGAGAAGAATCTAATGATAACTCATTTATTCTTTATAAAAACTGAGAAAAATAGGAATATAAAAACATTTTCAAAAATAGGAGTAGGCTTAGATCGGGGATTTCCCAGGACCACCTGAAACACACCTCTCTTCACAATAGTTAAGAGCTGGAACCAACCCAAGTGCCCCTTAACTCGAGTGGATAGATAAAATGTGGTACATCTACACAATGGAGTTCTATGCAGTGGTAAACAAAAATGACATCATGAGCTTTTCAGGTAAATAGATGGAACTAGAAGATATCATGTTAAATGAAGTAACACAGTCCCAGAAAAACAAACAAGGAATGGTATCCCTCATCTGTGGATGCTAGCACCAATTACCTAATTGTATGACAAACTGAGCAATGTTAATGTGATCTGAAAACAACTGTGCTCTTATATTGTAGAATCCCTTAAAAAAAAGCAAAAAAAAAAAAACATAAAAAAAAGCTTCTCTTTTATGTCTGGGTTCTAAGCTCATTTTCCATTTTTGTTTAAGTGTTCATTTTCATATATATTTCATAATATTTTAATATAGTATCTGGGTTTCTATTTGGGTCTTCAGGCTGAGTGTCACATGTCTTTAAATCTGAGTCATCTTGCCAATATTCTTTTGTTATCTTTAACACTCTCTGGGATAAAATATGACAAAACTATTTACTTGATTTGTTTTTNACATGCAAATTAAAACCACTTTAAGTTATCATCTCACTCTGATAAGACTAGCTAAGATCAAGAAAACAAAAGACAACTCATCCAGCCACTATGGAAAGCAGTGTGGAGAACCCTTGGAAGACTCAAAATGAGCTTGCCACCTGACTCAGTCATACCACTCTTGGGTATATACCCACAAGACTCATCTTACCACAGAGATACATGCACAGCCATGTTTATTGCAGCTCTCTGCACAATAGCAAGGAGCTGGAACCAACCCAAATGCCCCTGAACTGATGAGTGGATAGAGAAAATGTGGTACATCTACACAGTGGAGTTCTATGCAGCAGTAAAGAAAGATGACATCATGAACTTTGCAGGTAAATAGATGGAACTAGAAGATACCATGTTAAGTGAAGTAACACAGTCCCAGAAAAACAAACAACCAAGCTCACCTGTGGATGCTAGCGCCAGTTGCCTAGTTGTAAGGCAACGTGAGCAACGTTAATGTTATATTCCTTGTGATCTGAAAACAACTGTGCTCTTATATTGTGAATCCCTTAACAAGTTCTAGAACTAAGCTACCATTTATTTTCAGAGTTAGGATGTTTTGGTATATGGGTGGATGGTATGTATGCATATTTTAGAGTAATATAAGATCAAAAGAATGAGGAAAAAACTAGTTTGTCATGACATTATGTCTAACCACAGTATTTATTTTGTGGGAGTGCATCTTAGTATTTCTTATACAAGACTGAGCTTTTGTCCAGGCCTTTTCTAAAATATTACACAGTAGTTAAAAGTATCAGGCTGGTATAACTTAGCCTTTCTGGATGCTTAATGACCATACTTAATGCCCATACAAATTTGCCCAAGGGTCTTAAGGGATAACTTTGTTCCTCACCCTCAGAGGTCAACTAAGTCCCAGGGGACTGTGCATGGGGGCATCTCTTGATATGTCCTGCAAATGCGAGTCACCAGTCTTCCTGTGTAGGGAGGTCTTGGAGATCCACTAATGGGACTTCAGCCAGCGTCCAGTCTATAAAGAGGAAAGTCTGCTCATGCTTCAAAAAGGGAAGTAAGACCTGACTTTGTCCTTGAATGGATGGAATTGGTAAATGAAAAGCCAAAAGGAGCCAGGAGCTCCCCCCCCAAAAAAAATAAACCCAAAAACAAAAACCTGAGTGACCCTTGAGCATCAGATCCTCAACTGACCTTGAGAAAACAAAAACCTTGGTTAATCTGGGCTGTGTGGCCTTAAATGTCCAAAAGGAAAGTATAACCAGAAATAAATAATTAGTAAGGCCTGAGAAATTGTACTTCAGGTATAAAACTTGAGATCTTAGTAAAAACCAAAAAGTAAAAACAAAAACGAATAACACACAGTTGTTTTGCCTGTCTTACTGGCAAGTACAGCTACCCTGTGGCTGCCACTGCTTTTGCCATCCTTCAAAAACATGAGACACAGCTTTTCAACCTTACAATATAGACTGAAGACTCATGTCTCTCCAAGAATCCTCCAAATCTTCAGTGCCAGATGGGGACTGCTGAGACATCCAAGTTGTGTACTGAGCTACTACTGGGGTTTCAGCCTCTTCAGAGTATAGACTGCCATTGTTGAACTACCCAGGCTGTATCATAGAGACTAGTACAGGAAGATCAAGACAGGATGTGGTGCTTAGTGGACCTCCTTTGGTGACCATGGGAAGGAAATACCCCAGTGTGGAACACAAGGGCAGAACTGATGATGCTTTGGTCTTGCCAAGGAGGAGCCTTCAAACATGGCATCTTTCAGCCTAATAAAGAAAAAATCATAAGCTAACGATGCTAAAACCTATGATATATGTGGAATGCATACATGCACATTTTGGAGTGACGCATATTGGAAATAATAATAATAAATAAATAAAACTCTAGATCTTAGTTAAAATACAAAAGAGCACAGTTGTTTTGCCTGTCTTACTGGCAAGTGCAGCTACCCTGTGGCTGCCACTGCTTTTGCCATCCTTCAAAGACATGAACTTTTTCAACCTTTCAATATTGACTGAAGACTCATGTCTCTCCAAGAATCCTCCAAACCTTTGGTGCCAGATGGGAACTGATGAGACACCCAGCTTGTGGACTGAGCAGCTACTGGGGTTTCAGCCTCTTCAGAATAGACTTCCATTGTTGGACTACCCAGGCTGTATCACGGAGACCAGTACAGGAAGATCAAGACAGGACATGGTGCTTACTGGACCTCATTTGGTGACCATGGGAAGGAAAAACCCCAGTGTGGAACACAAGAGCAGGACTGATGTTGGTTTGGGCTTGCCAAGGAGGAGCCTTCAAACATGATATCTTTCAGCCTAATAAAGAAAAAAATCATAAGCTGAAGATGCTAAAACCTGTGATATATGTGGCATGCATATATATGCATATTTTGGAGTGATGCATATTGGAAGGAACAACAACAACAACAACAACAGCAACAAGACTGGGTCAGAGAACTAACTGAAACAATGAACTTCTGCTCGAAACAGCAAACTTCTGAATGGTGAATTTTGAGAGAGACTGAGAAAAGGATGAAAAACATGTTCGGCAGAATGCATGAGCTCTGGTGGGGTGGGGGGCTGGGAGAGCAGCACAAGTCGAGATTTGATTTGAAATTTTGTATGAAATGCACAAAGCTTCAATAAAAATTGGCTTTGATAAAAAATTTTTAAAAATAAATTAAAAGGAATAGAAAATACTTTCTGGGGCTGGAGAGATGGCCTAGCGGTTAAGAGCGCCGACTGCTCTTACAGAGGACCCAGGTTCAATCCCCAGCACCCACATGGCGGCCGAGAGCCATCTGAAACTCCAATTCCAGGAGAACTCCAGCTCCAGGGGAATCCGACACCTTCTTCTGACCTCCGCAGCATTGCACGACACGGGTGCACAGACTTGCATGCAGACAGTACATTGATACACATACAGAAATAAATAAAATTAAAAANGGTGGCGCACGCCTTTAATCCTAGCACTTGGGAGGCAGAGGCAGGCGGATCTCTGTGAGTTCAAGGCCAGCCTGGTCTACAGAGTGAGTTCCAGGATAGCCAGAGCTACAGGGAGACCCTGTCTCAAAAAAGACCAAAAGAAAAAAAAAAAAAAGATTAATGGCGGGTATCAACTGTTGTGAGAGTTTATTTTAGCATTTTCTTCTTTCTACTAATATTACTGGAAAAGCTGTATTTGGCACTTAAAAGTTTTAAATCCCATTAAATAGCTTTTGTTTTCAACTTAACCAAATGTTAAGATTTTCTCTAAATTTCCAAGAAAGAAAGTAGGTGTATCAACATAGCCCTGGAAGAACAAAAATTGTTTGTATGATTGCTGGCTGTTTTAGAAAACTTGTATGCCATTTTATGACTGTTGATTTCTGCTTAGCGATTTCCCAATATTTACTCATTTTTATGATGGGTTGCAGTATGGAGTTGAGGAAATCCGGGTTCTGGTCTCTGGTGCTGGAAATAGTTATGTCTTGTCCAGTGTCTTTGCTCGATTTTCACAGAATTATTCTCAATTCATTTGTAATGTACTAATTTACAGCCTGAGTAGGATGCTGCTTAGAGATTGTTTTAAACATATAGTTTAGGAAGCCTCTACATGTGAGTACTTGGTATGGTGGGATACTATGCTGTAGAATAGTTATGGAGTGGGAATTCAGGAGTTCAGAGATAATCCTGAATTTGGAATATGTAGGTTTAAATCTGTGGGGTTCTTTTGCTTAATTTGGGTTGAAATCATGAAAATAGAAAGTACAATTTCCTAGTGTCATGGTCTGAGCTCTCCTTGTCGGTAGCTCTCAGCTCTTAGTGTTAGTGGCTCTGAGCTCTGAGTATCAGCTGCTCTTGGCAGCCCTTTTAGCAGCTCTTGGTAGCCATCCCTTGCTAGAGCCAGTAGCTCCTGGCAGCTCTCTCAACTCTGCCTGTCAGACGTTTTCAAAGCCAGTAATCCTTGGTTTTACCAGCTCTCAGTGAAAGTGGCTCAGACCACCCAGTCTCCCTGATGTAGACAACATGAGTAGATAATAAACCATCTGAACATGATTATATTGTGTCTTATGGTATAAGACCATCCCAGTGAGGCTAAGAGGAGTGCTGCTTATATAGTCAGGGTGGGCCCATATATGCAGTCTGCTGCCCACCAACTGCAGACTTTCTGCATACCATGCCAGCCTGTACAAGCATGCTGGACTTACCTGTCGTGCTATTAGAGGAGAGGTGCTATGGCTGCAGTGAAGTGTGCAAGGGTACTACAAGGTAACCACTGTAGGGAGGGCTAAAGGTAAAGTTTCAGGAGTCAGAACTACCCCCGTAGTTGTAACGACTTCAGAAGCACTGGTGCCTGGATGGGCCCCTGGTTCTGTCAGGATGATAGCAGTTCATCTTCAAAGCAGCACAACCCAAATCCTCAGTGGAATCCTCAGCCCCTGCAAGAAACTGTGGCAGGGGTTCATTTGTGACAGCTGAGGTGCAGAAGTCCAGAATTCAAAGCCAGCAGGGTTGCAGGAGCTGCTACTAAGCTCTGCTGACAGAGCTGAGCCAGCCTGATGCTACCGTTGGTCATTGGGCCACCCTTTAGGATGGTGGTAGTGTGGCATACTAAGGAGCTTACTGTTCAGTGAAGGGGTTTGAGGTAGGAGACTTGGCAACTGTCAGTTTGAGCAGCTAGGCAGTCCCTTTTGTCAACCCCTGGCTGTTTAGCTGCTTAAAATGAAATACTGCAGGTCTGGAATCCCAAGTACTTGAGAGGCTGAGGCAGGAGGATTACAAGGTGAAGGCTTACCTGGTGCTACAGAGTAACTTTAAGAGCAGCCTGGGCAACTTGTAGAGACTGTCTAAGGACAAAAAAAAAAAAAAAGTAAAAATCAAGGCTGGGGCTTGCTTATTCCTGCTCTACATGAATATCACCAAGATGAAAAACCAAAAAAAAAAAAAAAAAAAGCCTCAGAAGAAACAGAAAAGTACAGACTTTTCTAAAGTTAAGTACAAGAAAAGGCTTATAGTAATGATTCATATTCCTGGTTGCAAAGACTTTCCTTATGTTTTACTCAGCCCAGCACTTACTCTTTGACATGGTAAAAGAGAAGGGAGAAGCTTCCCTTGGAAAGGTTGGGCTTTTCCAGATCTACCTCAGATTCACTTCAGTCCTGACTTTAGTTCCCTTGGTTTTGAAAGGAGAATGATCATCCTGGGGGTCTGCTGGGAGCTTTAGAAATAATCCCCAAGTTGGCCGGGCATGGTGGCGCACGCCTTTAATCCTAGCACTTGGGAGGCAGAGGCAGGCGGATCTTTGTGAGTTCAAGGCCAGCCAGGTCTACAGAGTGAGTTCCAGGACAGCTGGGGCTACAGGGAGACCCTGTCTCGAAAAGACGCCCCCCCCAAAAGAAATAATCCCCAAGTGTAGGAAACAGTGGCTCCTAAGGAGTGACTGACCAGGAGCTCAGTAGCAGAGGCACTGTTGAGACTTGGTCATCTGAAGAACTGAGTTTAACTATCAGTTCTTGGGTTTACATCTTCTGTTATTTTGATAAGTTACTTAAACTGTGCTGTGATTTCTTAATCTATTAAGTGGGAGGAATACCTAATCTAAAGTTGTAGTGGGATGTAAATGGCCCAGCTTCTAATAAAATACTTTTTTACCCAGTTTACTACCTACTATTAGTTTTATGATTTTGGCTATTTGGGTCGATTTTCTATAGTTTCCTGGAAACTCATACTGCTTGTTTTTTATGCTAATCACTGTTGAGATGTATTCAGAAGAAAAGAGCTGATAGGATGGCAGAATCAAGATGTTTTAAGACCAAGAGTATAGTTTGCACATTTGAGGTATTATCGAATGCTCTCTTCCTTCTTTCATATCTCAAAAGGATCAGGTATAATTAACTAAGCCATTTAGCTTGCCTTGTCATCATTTTTTTCCTTTCTAATGTGTGCGTGTAGTGTGTGTAGTGTCTGTCTATAGAGTGTGTGTATCTGTGTGTATGTGTGTGTGGTGTATGTATATGTAGTTTGTTGTGCTGTGTAGTGTGTATGTAGTGTATGTGTAGTATTTGTGTATAGTATGTGGTGTATAGGTAGTGTATGTGGTATGTGTGCATAGTGTGTATGTAGTATTTGTACTGTATGTGTGTATGTAGTGTATAGTATATGTTATGAGTATGTAGTTAATGTGTGGGTAGCATATATGTATATAATATGTGTCATGCATGGTACTATATGTGCATAGTGTGTAGTATATAGCATGTATAGGTAATGTATGTTTGTGTAATGTCTGTGTACTATATGTAGTGTTCTGTGTGTAGTGTATCTGTGTTTAGTGTGTGTGGTGGTTTGAATAAGAAATGTCCCCATAGGTTTGGGTATTTGAACCCTTGGTTCCTAGTTGGTAGTACTCTTTGGGGAGGTGGCACAGCCTTGCTAGAGGAAGTCCCTGGGGTGGGCTTCTAGGGTTTGTAGCCTCACCCCACTTCCATTTTCTTTCTACTTTCCGCATGTGGCTGAAGACGTGCTCCCTCAGCTTTCTGCTCCTGTCACCATGCCTGCCACTTGCTGCCATGCCGCCCCTCTGTTGCAGACTCTAACCCGCCAAAATCAGAAGCCAAAGTAAACTTCTTTAATTGATCCTGAACATGGGGTTTTATAAAATAAAAACAAACCAGAAGAGTAACTAATATAGTAGTGTGTATGTGTGGAGGGGTGTGGTCTGCCTGAGTGTATGTATGAAGCACATGTGTATAGTTTCTTTGTATGTTCTGTATGATTGTGTAGTGTATGTGTATATAGTGTTTGTCTAGTATGTATGTAGTGTGCATGTGTAGTATATATACAGTATCTATGTAGTGCCTGTAATTTGTGTGTGTACTGTTTAGTGTGTGTAGTATATGTATATGTAATGTCTCTGTGTGAAGTATATGTGTATGTAATGTGCTTATTTAGTCTGTAGATTATGTGTGTTTAGAGTTGTAGTGTCTGTAGTGTATATGTGTGTATAGTTTGTGTATGGAGTATGTGTCTGTAGTGTCTGTATTTAGTATGGTTGAATGTAGTAACTGTGTATATAGTATATGTTTGTGTGTAGTATAGGTGGCACATGCATGTGTGTATATAGTATGTGTGGTATATATGTGCAGTGTGTAGTGTATGTAGTGTATATGTTTGTGTGTATTGTATATGTGGTATATGCTTGTGTGTATATAATGTATATATAGTGCACATATGCAGTACGTGTGTGTGTGTATGTGTGATATGTATTTGATGTGTGCATGGTGTGTACTGGTGTGTCTGCATTTTCTACTTGCTGAAATTAATGGCACCAATGTTTTTGTTTCTGAAAAACAGCAGCATGTCTGGAAGTCGCTGGGTGGATCACACAGCTCTCCTGTTGGTCTGAAGTCATTCCATTTTGCTTCATCTATTAATTTAAAATTTTCCAATGTTTGATCATTGTTAATCAATTAAAAACTGGTTTGGCAGTTGGGAGTATGACATGTATACAAGGTCCTGTACTCAACCCTCATATCTACCCACCCTCTTCCCCACCAAAGATAATTTCACATTACTCAGCTTCCCGTTTGGGGACATGGTGACAGTGTTTTCTTTACACACTTGGCAAATCATCCTTTTTCTAAGATAGGCTCCCATTTTGTAGTCCTTTAAGTCATGATTCCTCCTGAGTGCTGGGGTTATAGGTGTATGTCACCTTACCTGACTGATTTTCTATTTTATGATTTGTTGCTTGGCCTTGAAATTCAAACTCATTCTTTAATGCACCTGGATTTTCTTTTGTGATTTCTGTGAATATCATTCTAAAATAATTGCTAAGCAAGAGTTAGGTATAGAAAATGTAGTATGTCTGTCTTAATAAAAAAGGAGAGATTATTAAGAATGTCATCTTGATAAGAAGAGGTGATAACCATAAAGTTTGTAGTTGTGGTTAACAAAAGAAACTTTTGACAGTTAATTGGGATAGGAAGAAATTACAGGTCCTAACAGATTCTGAATACCTAAAAATTCTTTGTAAATTTTCAAATTCTTTGAGATGGACATTTTTCAGAAAGTCAGATCTCTCTGGTAAGTGTTAAAATTCTCTTGGTATCGTTAACTTCAGCATTATTGATATATTTTATACTGTAAAGATAGTGCTGCTTTTGCTAAATTTCAAGTTGTGATTATAAAATGTTTGTGGTTCTTTTTTTTTTTTTTTGGAGACAGGGTCTCCCTTTAGTCCCAGCTGGCCTGGAACTCACTCTAGACCAGGCTGGCCTTGACCTCACAGAGATCCACCTGCCTCTGCCTCCCAAGTGCTGAGATTAAAGGCATACGCCACCACACCCGGCCTAAGAAGGTTCTTCGCCACCATGTAGGTGCTAGGAATTGAACCCGTGTCCTCTTCAAGAGCAGTCAGTGCTCTTAACTGTTGAGCCATCTCTCCAGCCCCCATATTTTTTATTATACCTAGAATAAGGCACTAATGATTCTAGTTTTAAATGAGAATTATTTTCACAGTATTTGTTGTGCATTATAAATAATACTAATGTAGTAAACCCCTTATGAGCTTTACATATGTGATTATAGGCTAATTACACTGCTGGTAAATGGTTTCATATCCAATTTGAAGAAGGAGGAAATTAATTTTTTTAACTTCGTAAAGCAAAATTTTGTATATTGCCTGAATACCATCTATTATTTGTGTCCCACTTTACAGAATTTGGGAGTTTCAGGTGTTTAATCACATCCTTTTGAGATAAGGCAGATACTATTGCTTCCATATTTTACATTAGGACTTTGAACTACCTTTGCATTGAGGCTTATCAGGGTGTTGGGGAACTTGCCCAGGAGGAGCTCTTGAAGAACCTGAAGCTTCGGCTTCCTGCACCATCTTATACAGTGTGCTTATTTGTCTGCTGTGCTATAGATTCCAAGCCTCTTGAACAAGTCTGTCTAGAGTCAGACTGTTTAAAATAGTACACTCTGATGAGGTTGGTGAAACAAATTCACTTCAGGTGAGGGAACTCTCTAGGAGGAAGCTTTTATTGGGTTATAGTTAACATTTTTGTTTGCTGTTCTTTTTTGGTCTTTATGAGACAGGGTCTCCCTGCAGCCCCAGCTGTACTGGAACTCTCTATGTAAACCAGGCTGGCCTTGAACTCACAGAGATCTGCCTGCCTCTGCCTCCGAAGTGCTAGGATTAAAGGTGTGCACCACCACGCCCAGCATTTGCTATTCTTTTTATGCCCCTGTAAATAGCTTCAGTTGTCACCTTGACACACCTTGGAAGAGGGAACCTCAGTTGGGGAATTTCCTTCATTGGAGCAGCCCTTGGGCATGTTATGAGGCATTTTCTTCTTCCTTGTTGAGGGATTTTGGACCTTCGGGTGGGGCTACTCTTGGGCAGGTGGTTCTAGATTGTATAAGAAAGCAGACTGAACACAGGCCAGAGGAACAGACCAGTAAGCAGTGTCCTCCAGGTCTCTGCTGCAGCTTCTGCCTCTGGGTTCCTGCCCTGAGTTCCTCCCTTGGCTTCCCTTGATGAAGTAAACCCTTTCCTCCCCAAGTTGATTTTGATCAGAATGGTTTATCATAGCATTAGAGAAGCAAACTAGAACAACCCATTAATTGTGGTGTCTTCTAAATAGTGTTGTACCCGTCTGGTTGCTAAATTTGTCTTTCAGGTCCTGTTTTCTTGTGTTACAGTACTTTAGTCTTGTGTCTGTGGCTAATGTAGACCTGCTTTTACTTAGTTGTCATGTTAGCTAGCATGTATTTTTTTTTTTTTTTTTTTTTTTTTTTTTTTGTTTTTTTTTNTTGTTTTGTCTTTTTGAGACAGGGTCTCCCTGTAGCCCCAGCTGTCCTGGAACTCGCTCTGTAGACCAGGCTGGCCTTGAACACACAAAGATCTGCCTGCCTTTGCTTCCCAAGTGCTAGGATTAAAGGCGTGTGCCACCACGCCCAGCAGCTAGCATTTATTATAGTGTGAATCTGTAGTGAACCCTGGAGACCTGCATTGAAGGCTTGAAATCCAGCAGTAGGGGCCTGGTGGTAGGAAGTGGGTCACTGGGGTATGTGCTTGAAGGGTGCAATGGGACCTAGTCCCTTCCTCTCTTACTCTCTGCTTCCTAGCTGTCTTGAGGGGAACATCTTCCTCTGCCGTGTGTCACCTACTGCTGTGTGCTACCTTGCCACAAGCCCAAAGCAGTAGGGCCATGTGGACATGAGCTAAACCTCCTTCCTCCTTGTAAGTTAATGATTTCAGTTATTGTTTTCCCCCATAGTTACAGGAAAGTGGAGTAACACGCATTAAATATTAAATAAATGTTCAGTGATCTCTCAGTTTGTCATATTCTCTGATTCATTTTAAAAACCATTTTACTGAGATACTATAGTTGACTTCAACTGTGCTTATTTAAAATTCACTGTTTGGTAGGTTCTGAAATGTTTATATGCTCACAAATCCATCACTATAGTTGAGAGTTGTGAACATGCTGTTTGTTACCCATAGTAGTTCCCTCATGACCCTTAGTTGTCCCTCCCTCCTGTCTAACCTTCCTTGTGCTCTGCTGTCACTTTGTCACTGATGCATTCATGCAGATGAAGTCAGTCAGTCTCTTCTTTGTGTGGCTTTCACTTAGCCCAATTATTTTGAGATTCACCCCTCTTAATTTGTATGTCAGTCATTCATTTCATCTTACAGCCTAGTAGCAAGTCCATTTGGTGGATACCCTGCGTTTATCTGTTCTCCTGTTAATGGATGTTTGGGGTATATCTAGTTTTTGGCTGTTACAACTGAAGTTGTGTAAGGTTAAGTATAAATTTTCATATAAATATATGCTTTTATTCTTTTGAGAAAATACCTAGGATTAGAATTAGATCATATATGTATGTCTCATACTTTTCTAAACTGGTTCATTTATTTCATTCTGAACAACAATTGGTTTAGTGGACTTTCCCCTCTTTTCTTTTACTGGAGATTGAACCCAGGGCCTCAGGTGTGATGAGCAAGTACTTTACAAACTGAGCTACATTCCAAGCTCTGGTCAGTCTTTTTAGGGTTAACATCCTAACAGTATGAAGTGCTTTCTTGTTACCTTGAGTGTAGTGACATTGAGCACCTTTCATGCACTCACTTCACTATTTGTGTATTTTTGTTGAATTGACTGTTCAAATATTTTGCTCATTACAAAATTGTTATTATTCTGACCTTTGACAACTCATGTTTTGCATATAAGGTCCATATATGTATATATGAGTGTGTATGTGTATAAAATAAGCATTCTCTATTGTATTAGACCTTTTTTCTTTTTCCTTCAGAATGACATTCTTGAACGTGATTATTTTCTGTTCTTATTTTGTGCATTTTCCCCTAATTCCTGCTCCCCACAAAATGAAGTAGTTAACCCTTGCTAGTCTTTTCTCTTTACTTTATTTCCCCAGGCCCTGGTTCTGGGTGCTTGGTTTGTGATGTCCTTTGCTAGTCCACCTTTTCAACTAGCCATTCATGGTTAATCCTAGTGAGGAGTTACCACTCTCCTCAGGACAGAGATGGCCCTCAACTGGTGACTGTCAGTGTTTGGGCTCTGGGATGGTCAGTTGCTTATTTCTTAAATCTAGGGATCTGACATCCCATTTCTTTTTTTTTTATTATATTTTATTTTTGTATGTGTATGTGTCTGCATGCAAGTTTGTGCCCCCGTGTCGTGCAATACCGCGGAGGTCAGAAGAGGATGTCGGATTCCCCTGGAACTGGAGTTCTCCTGGAATTGGAGTTTCAGACGGTTCTTGGCCGCCATATGGGTGCTAGGGATCGAACCCAGGTCTTCTGTAAGACCGGTCAGCGCTCTTAACCGCTAGGCCATCTCTCCAGCCCCATGACATCCCATTTCTGATCAGCACCAACTTGGCTTGCCTGGATCGGAGTCAAGCAGTTTAGATCTAGCTTGAAATACCTCCAAAGCTACTTGCCAGAACCCCAAACAGGCATTCGGTTTAATAATGAGAATGCTGGATATCTCACCACAGTTCATTAAGTGTTGTTTGCTGTAAATTAATCTGCATTGTACTTAGTGTGATGTTTTAAATCTTCACAGTTCGATGACATTTTTGAATGGCTAATCGGTGGTCTTTTTTCTTTTTTACAACTTTTGAGAAAAGAATACAGTCTTATATTTGTGTACATTTAAAAATAACTGTCAATTCAGTTTGTTAATTGTATAATGAATCTTGTTTTCTTTCTTGATTTCCAAGGAAAATATATTGACCCTTCTCAAAGAGCAAATGAAGCTTCATGGTTATCATTTTTAATGGATTTTTACTAATTAAATGTGAAGTAAATTAGTTCTTTATATTGCTTTTACCTTTTGTCTCTTGGGTCTTATATTAATATTGTACCTGCCTTATGTACCAACCTTCTGTTAACATTTGCTGGTATATTTTTGAAACCCCTAATATTCAGTCTTGGTGGTTATTTTATTTTAGATGTTGTCATAGTTAGCTTTAATTGTCAATTCTTACATGACCTAAAATTACCTGGGAAAGTAGTCTTAATGCAGGATTGTCTCCATTGGGTCAGCTTATGGGCGTGTCAATGGAGGACTGTCTTAATTAAGTCATATGGGAAGTCCTAGGACTATTCCTCAAGCAAGGAGTCCTGATCTGAGGAGAATAGAAAACTCACAAGCAGGGAAGTGAGCCACCATGTGTGCCTTCATTTCTCTGTGCTCTTGAGTGTGCATGTGATGTGAGTTGCTATTTGAATTTCCTGCCTTGACTTCCCAACAGTGATGGAATGGTAAGTTGAAATAAACCCTTTCTCCTGTAAGGTGCTTTTTTGTCAGGGTATTCTATTACAGCAATAGAAATGTAACCAGGACAAAAATGTTCTCGATTAAACTTAAATAAATAGCCTTTCCAGCAATGACATCCTCCCTACGAGAACATGCCTTTTGCAAAGAACCTTCTTCATCCCTCTCCAGAAGAGGAGAAGAAGAAGCACAAGAAGCAGTGCCTAGTGCAGAGCCCCAATTCCCATTTCTTGGACGTGAAGTGCCCAGAATGTTATAAAATCACCACTGTCTTTAGTCATGCACAAACGGTAGTCTTGTGTGTTGGCTGCTCCACTGTCCTCTGTCAGCCCACAGGTGGAAAAGCAGGGCTCACAGAAGGATGCTCCTCCAGGAGGAAGCAGCACTACAAGTACCCTGAATCAAGATGAGTGAGAAACCAGCTCAATAAACACATTTTGGATAAAAATAAATAAATGAAAAAGAAACTCAGTTTGTGAGTTGCTCTTTTTCAGTGAAGGTGTTCAGTATGCTGGGTGAGAACAGACTGTCACCCCATCTGTGAGGGTTTGCATCCAGGTGCCACCACTCCTGTCTTTTGGTATTAGTGAAGGTCTGACTACTGACGATTCAGGTTTTCTTCCCTATAATATAGAAGTATTAATAATTTCTATCCCATTTTTGTAAGAACTAAATGAGTCAGTAGATATAAAATACCTTAAAAGCTCTTGTGACATTTTGCAAATCCTAGCTTTATGGTGTGCACATTAACATTTATTATATATATATATATTCTTTTGGTCTTTTTTTGAGACAGGGTCTCCCTGTAGCCCCAGCTGTCCTGGAACTAGCCCTGTAGACCAGGCTGGCCTTGAACTCACAAGGATCCGCCTGCCTCTGACTCCCAAGTGCTAGGATTAAAGGTGTGCACCACCGTGCCCAGCTTATTATAATTATTTTGACAGTCATTGTTAGTGATTTAAAAACTGTTAGTTCTTTTCCTATCCATTGCGGTCTTACTATGATTTTCCTTTTGTAATGGTTTGTTATTGATGACCGGGCCAGCAAATTATCTCTCTTGGTATAATAGTGACACACTGTTTTATTGGATTTAAGGCCTCAGTAGGATGGAGTCCATGCTTGAAAGTGTAAACCTAGCCAGATACCCATGGTTGGAGAGGTCATAGACCCTAGAAGAGAACCTGCTACTGCCAGTTTCCTAAATCAATAAAATTTTTCACTGTTTTCTGAATATTTATCCTTATATTCACAAATAATTATAGCTGTCATCACTTATCAAAGACACTTCTTTTTGCAACATATGGAGACTAACTCAGGCTGGAGAGATAGCCTAGCGGTTAAGAGAACTGACCGCTCTTGCAGAGGACCGGGGTTCGATCCCCAGCACCCACATGGCTGCTGAGAACCGTCTGTAACTCCAATTCCAGGAGAACTCCAGTTCCAGGGGAATCCGAGACCCTCTTCTGACCTCCGCGGCATTGCACGACATGGGTGCACAAACCTACATGCAGACGGTACATTCATACACATACAAAAATAAACAAAATAAAAAAAAAATAAAGTTTCACAACTCATGGAAGAGCAGAGAATAGGCAGCTTGTGGTGCCAAGCCCCAGCTGATGTATGTGCATTGTAGCCCCTACATTAAGGTTCAGGAAACACTGCAGAAGAAGGGGTGGAAGGGTTGTAAGAGCCAAAGGAGGATCAGAATGACTGCTGCTAGGTAGTGTTTTCTGGACATGATAGGGAAGCTGCACTCATGATATCTCCACAGCATGATTGCCTGAGCAGGACCTGCATAATGACGGTCCAGTTGACATGCCACTATAGATGGTGGAAATGTCACACAGTTCCATCTCTGGATGAAGAGCTTATAGATAATTAATGGCTGCTGAGAGAAGAATCAGTTTTCCGCAGGGATGAGCTCTGTCATAGTTGATCTAATCCCAAGTGGTCAGCTCTAAACCCATGTACACAGGAACATACACACACACACACACACACACACACAAAAACACGCGTTTATATATGTATATATGTGTGTATGTATATGCACTCATCTATCTGCATAACAATAATAAAAAGGTCAAGAAATTGAGAAGGGGTAGGAAGAGTTGGAGGTCAGAGAAGGAGGGATGGAAATGATGGAAATGTAGTATTCAAGTATGGAAATCTCAAAAAGTAATTTAAAAAAGAAAAATATAACAGTTTTGAGATTAAAGTATCCTTTGAGTCTCACCTCTGCCCACCTCAGTAGATGTAACTGCCTTTAGGAATTCTGTTTGTTTTCTTGTGGACTTGTAGTGTCTTGTGCACATAGATATCATTGGAACACAAAGCACCTTAAAATGGTAAGTGGTTATTCTAAACCTGATGGTTTTCCATTATTCTTTGGGGATCACTGAGTATATGTACCATCTGTCACCTTCTTTTATTGATAGGCATCTCCAGCTTTGCACTGTGTCCACCCATACTGCACTTACCCTTCTTTTGTGTGAAGTGTGTACAAGTCAGAGGGTTTCAGTCAGAAGGGGTAGTGACTGTTCTGAGCTGGGTGTGGTGTTGCACACCTGTGGTTATAGCATGTAGCATGCTGAGACAGGAAGACTGAGCAGCTTCAAGGCCATCCATCAAGTCTTGGCTCTCCATGCCCTAGATGATACTATTAATGTATACTTTTTAATTTTATTAGCTCCGCTTTGAAAAGGCAATCTGACAGTATACTTCTCTACTGCTTTCTGGACAGTCTTTCCACTTTTCATCACTATGACCAAAGTACTTACAGTTGGTTACTTTACAGAGGATTTCTTTTGACTCAGAATTGCAGACAGTTTAATTGGTGATTGTTTGCCCCATGTATTTGGACAGAACATCATGGTTGTTAGAGCATGTGGCAGAGAATGTTCTTCAGTTTATGGTGGACAGGAAGCAGAAAAGACAAGACAGAAATCAAGAGCCAGGTATAACCTTCAGAGACACACCTACAGTGACCATTCCTAGTTCAGGGGAAACCCACATCTTCAGGTTTCTACATTTCATAAAGTAACACTACCAGCTGGGGGCAAGTGTTCAAATGTGTGAGCTCGGACAATCCATTTCATGCTCAAACTGTAATGCTTCCTGTAAGCAGAGAAACTACAGGACCAAGAGGAATCTCAGTCTGAACATTAGGTCTTTCAGTTAGAAGCCTGTTCCATTAGAAGCAGTTACTAGCTTCCTCCTAGAGTCTCCTTACATGTCATTTTGAGTCCTACAAAAATGTCTGGCCCTCTGAATTTAAAGAGGCACCATTAGACATAGAAAGGTCTTTGCCAGCATTGTGTCGTTCACTCTGCTGAACCAAAGCTGCTGCATCACTTCCCTTCTGAGGTGAATGCAATTTCATGTAATTAAAAAAACCCAAACATCTGCAGCATGCACCAGCTTAATTCATTGAGTGTAATATAGTCTACGCCACACAGTTTAGCTCTGCCATATGCTGTATTTTTAATTGCCTGGGATGCACCAATCAGACTGAAGGTCATTGGCACATCAGGAATAGAATAGACGGAATCCAGACTGCCGGTCTTCAGGGTCTCTTAAGTGTAGGACCATACCATCTGCAAATAGGGATGCTTGTACTTCTTTTCCTATTTTTAACCCTTTTATTTCCCCCTCATTTTACTGCTATAGCTAATACTTTAAGCACTATAGTGAGTAAAAGAAATTGGACACCCTTGTCTTGTCCCTGATCTTAGTGGAACTGCTTTGAAGTTTCATGCTATTTAGGACAGTGATGGCTATAGATTTTCATATGTAGTCTTTATTATGTTGAGATGTGTTACTTCTAATTATTAGTTTCTTCATGGCTTTTATCACAAAGGGATTGTTGAAAAAGTAACTCTAACCTCAAAGAAGATTAGAGATAGCTTATTCTGGAGCAAAATATGATTGACCATGATCTGGCAAAACAAAGTTGGGTTACCCCAAATTCCATGTTCCAAAACTTAGGTAGTAATGAAACAAGGCAAGTGTTAGTGAATGCACCTTTCAAATATGTTGGTGGAAGCCTTAGGTAGATAGGTTACAGCAAAGCTGGGAAACCTCAGTTATAGGGCTTCAGATGCTATTTCATGGCATTCTCAGCCCTTTGGTTAGTGGCAAGTAGGGTTTTATTAATGCATTCCAAAGATTTCATCTGTTAGTCCCAGGATGTTAGGTCAGACACAGAGTTAGAAAAGGAATAGCTATTTAAGGGGCTAAGAATAGCTCAAGATAAATGGTAATTATGCCCTGGACCTGCAGCATTCCAAAGTCTCCACAATCATTGAAGTTCTAGTTAGTTAACCAGCCTTGAAGAAGGTTCATTGGAAAGTGTGGGGGTTTTGGGGGGTGAGGGTCTTTTCTTCATAGAGTCTCCTGCTTTGCTTGCTACCATGTGTCACTGTCTGATCCCTCATTCTGGGACGCAAGAACCTGGAATCCCCCAGGAGTCTTCCAAACCCCAATGTCAGCCAAGGTCACCAGCACTTAGGAAGCTGAGGCAGGAGATTGCTTCAGGTTTGGGGCCAGCTTGGTCTACATCAATACTTAGCATTTTCCAATCTAAAAAGGAAAAATTGATGTATTAATTTTGTTCTTCTTGTGTTATCAGTGTGTTTTTCTTACAGTTGGAATCTTAAAAATTCCAAAAGAATATTGCTTGTGTTGAAAGAAATGGAAGCAGCTAGGTGATCTACAAAGTTACATTTTCTTAACTCCAGAGGTGACAAGTCTTCCCATCCCCCCACCAAGAGAGATGGGTCAGAGCAGGTGAGGAACAAGGGACCACACTGCTCAAGAAAGAAATAAGTGAAACTTTTAGTAAACTCCTAAAGTGCTAACTGTGGTCTAACATATCCATTTAGAATGATTGGGAAAGCAAGGATTAAACAGAACCTGTACTCACAGGTTCTTCTGTGCAGGGCTCTGCCGGGTGCTGCTTGTAGGACAGCACAGAGAGGAGTCTGCAAACTAGATGAGTAGTAACCCCCAGTGTGCAGCCCTGCAGCAAGTACTGAGGAACTGCTGGGTCAAGCACAGAGTGATGCCTGCTTCCTTATAGTGTTTTAATCTGTGACACAAAGTTGAGAAAGCTTATAAGGCAAAGCAAAGATCTGACTCTGGTGCAGGACTAGCAAACCGTTTTTCCACTCTCCTCTATCCAGCAAGATCCTCTGCTTCTTGGCAAAGGATGGTAGCAAAGGTTTGTTAACCTTTTAGACTCATGATTTTTCACTCATGAGCAAAGGTCTACATCTGCTGTATCAGGGACAGGATCTTTCTCATGCCCAAGACAGGGACACTACAAGGAACAACTCATACAGAAGAGAAACACAGATCCTGAGTAGACTTTGTAAACAAATTGGTACACAAACTCTTCATTAGATTAGGCTGG
Source organism: Rhizomys pruinosus (assembly GCA_009823505.1). Classification (NCBI taxonomy): domain Eukaryota; kingdom Metazoa; phylum Chordata; class Mammalia; order Rodentia; family Spalacidae; genus Rhizomys; species Rhizomys pruinosus. The sequence goes on along the minus strand of VZQC01001729.1, from coordinate 13,313 downwards.
ACCAGTAAAATCAAGGAATCCAGCTCCCGGTAATAGAGCAGTAGTAGTCCTCCCAGAGAGCAAGAATGTGAAGAGGGACCACCATCACTATACAGTGTGAAGGGACTGCAGGGTAACCCAGGAACACAGAGAAGAATCTATTACATTAGACATAAGGCACCAGCCCATCACCAGGAAATTTCAAAGGCACCAAAAAATAATAGCCACATATCTCCCTGAAGTACTAAATAGGTTAGCTCACTCTTACTTAATAGTGACCTACCAGAAAACCATATAAACCCATTTCTGGACAAAGATGCTGTTTACTTTCTGTATGGTCTACAAATCATGTATAGCATTTAACAGAAAAAAAATATGAGAAAAAGATAAGAAAATTGTCTAATTACAAATAAAGAGAATACAGTCAATAGAAATAAAATCCAAAGATGACTTAGGTATGGGAACTGTCGGACAGAGAGTTTAAAATCAATATGATGAATGTACTAAAAGAGGTAATGGTAGAAGTAGACAACATATGCATTCATGGAGAGTATCACCAGACTCATAGAAACCTATTTTTTACCAGTTAAATAGAAACTATGGGAGTTGAATTATGTAAGAAACTTGTAGATAGCTAAGGAAGGAGTCAGCTTAGTGAACCTAAATAAGTAGAACATAAATAGCAAATGAAGTAAGAATAGAAGAGAAAGTTAAAAGGAGGGAGGGAGAGTAGAACAAAGCATCCAAGGTTTATGGAGCACTGTCAGTAGTCCAGCATGTATATAGTTTGAAACCTGGAAGGGAGAGGAGGGAGGAGGAAGGGGCAGGGAGAACAGTAAGAGGGGCACTTGCCAATAACTAAAGTCAATTTTAAAGCAGTTCATTAAAAAACACCAGGTTGAACAATTTCAAAGTATCCTAACCAGGATTTTTAAAACACATACTGTGAACCTCCCTTAATTCTACACATACCAGAGTCATAGTTCTGACAAACCTACAGTAAAGAGTGTCTTGAAGATGGCTATATTTTAAGCCAAAGAAAATGATGAGAAAGCAACAGAAATCTTGTCAGAGACCATGAAAGTCATAAGAGAGTGGGATAATATCTTCACAGTATTAAAAGACAGAAAAGAAATACAAACCTTATCTATATAGAAGTCTATAAGAGAAAAATAGCTTTAAGAAATAAGACATAATATGGAAATTTCAGACAAAAGCTGAGAGAACTTACTATCAGGAGATCTGCACTGTAATAAATGTTAAAGCAAGATCTTCACTAAAAGGAAAGGTAAACATTTTTTTTCAAAGCCAGTTTTTATTGAAGTTTTGTGCATTTCACTGCAAAGTTTCCCAATCAAATCTAGACCCACTCCCCCTTCCTTGCCCACCCCCCCACCTGACCAGAGCTCATTCATTCTGCCAAACCTGTTTTTCATCTTTTTCTCAGTCTCTTAAATTTTTCGATACAGAAGTTTACTGTTTCAGGCACCATTTCAGTCAGTTCTTTGACCCAGTCTTTTTTGTTGTCCTTGTTCTTCCAATTTGAATGACTCCAAAATATGCATATATGCATGCCACACATATATCAAGATTATGACATCATAGGTTTTAGAATCTTCAGCTTATTTCTTTTTTATTATTATTTTTCTTTATTAGACATTTTTTTTTTCTTTATTAGTCATGTTTTCCTTAAGGAATTGTTTGAAGGCTCCTCCTTGGCAAGCCCAAACAACTATTGATCCTGTCCTTGTGCTTCACTGTGGGGTCAGTCTTCCCTTCCCATGGACACCAAATGAGGTCCAGTAAGCACCACGTCCTGTCTTGATCTTCCTATACTGGTCTCCGTGATACAGTCTGGGTAGTCCAACAGTGGCAGTCTATACTCTGAAGAGGCTAAAACCCCAGTAGTTGCTCAGTCCACAAGCTGGATATCTCAGCAGTCCCCATCTGGCACTGAAGGTTTGAAGGGTTTTTGGAGAGACATGAGTTTTCAGTCCATATTGAAATTGAAAAGCTGTGTGTCATGTCTTTGAAGGATGGCAAAAGCAGTGGCAGCCACAGGGTAGCTGCACTTGTAAGAATTGAAGACAGGCAAAACAGTGCTTTTTTTTTTTTACTTCTTTTTTTTTTTTTTTACTAAGATCTTAAGTTTTATAGCTGAAGTACAATTTCTCGGGACTTATAATTATTTATTTCTGGTTATACTTTCCTTTTGGATGTTTAAGGCCACATAGCACAGATTAACCAAAATTTTTGTTTTCTCAAGGTCAGTGGAGGATCTGGTCCTCAGATCATTCAGGTTTGGTGAGGGGAGGGAGCCCCTGGCTCATTTTGGCTTTTCATTTACCAAAGTTCCATCCACTCAAGGACAAAGTCAGGTCTTGATAGACCAGGCTTCCCTCTTTATAGATTAAACACTGGCTGAAGTCCCATTAGTGGATCTCCAAGACCTCCCTGCACAGGAAGACTGGTGACTCACATTTGCAGGACAGTTCAAGAGATGCCCCCATGCATAGTCCCCTGGGACTTAGATGAGCTCTGAGGGCAAGGAACAAAATTACCCTTAAGACCCTCAGCCAAGGATCTTAAGACCTGGTGTGGCTGTGGGGGCGGAGTTATCCTCCCAGCTGGTATAAAAGGTGGGTTTGTGTGAGTCTTGAGATTGGAGATCTCCCAAGACCACCTGAAGCACAGGCAAGAGCTGGGTGCTTCAGCCACAGATGGTTTGATTGAATTTCGTTGTCTTTGTTGATCTTTGGCCCGATTGGCTGGTGTGGCTGTGGGGGCGGAGTTATCCTCCCAGCTGGTATAAAAGGTGGGTTTGTGTGAGTCTTGAGATCAGAGATCTCCCAAGACCATCTGAAGCACAGGCAAGAGCTGGGTGCTTCAGCCAGGCGGATTGTTTGATTGAATTTTGTTGTCTTTGTTGATCTTTGGCCGGATTGGCTGGTGTGGCTGTGGGGGCAGTTATCCTCCCAGCTGGTATAAAAGGTGGGTTTGTGTGAGTCTTGAGATAGGAGATCTCCCAAGACCACCTGAAGCACAGGTACTGGGGTATGGGCTAAAGAGAACCCCCCCCCAATTGGGATTACTGAAGGAAGGAGTATTCAAGTGGATTCTTTGGAGAATTTTCAGAACAGAAAGGGAGGAGTGAGTTGGACTTCCAATAGAAAGCCTAGAGCTTAGAGAAGTCAACACTCCATAAGCAAGGAGTAAAGGAGAAAAACAAATCAATCAAACAAACAACGAAGGCATCTGAAGGAGGCAAGCAAAGCAAGCCTTCAACACAGTGAAGAGGCATTTGGGATTCACATTGGAATACAGGCAAGGAGAAGCCCATATGCCAGGGACATGAAGAAGAGATAACATGGGAAAGGTGCAGGATAATCCCACACCAAGCTCTACCAACCCTGTGGAAGATTCCTACAGTGGGATCCCCCTGGGGATGGCCCAGGACACAGATATAAGAAGTACAGTTGTGAACATACTTAAAGAAATACAAGAGTATAAAGAGCAAATCAAAGAATTAAGAGAATGAAGAACTCAAGAAGGACCTAGAGAGAGAGAATGACAAATTACAGAAGGAAGTGGAAACACTGAAAAGATCCCATGTTGAAAAAGATAAGGAAAACAATCAGCAAAGCAAAGAGCTACAGGAAGAGATTGAGAAGCTCCAAAAGGAAGTGGAAATACTAAAGAAATCAGAAGAGGAAATGAAAAAGGAAATCAAACACTCATCCAATCAAGAGGAAAGGAATGGAAAAAACCTCAGAAGCAGAATGGAGGAAGCAGAACAAAGAATATCAGACCTGGGAGATAACACAGAACAACTAAAAACCTCAAGTAAAAGATTTCACAATTATGAATATAAAAGATTTCACAATTATGAATATATATGCACCAAACTCTGGTGCACCAAACTTTAATTCTCCAGGACCACAAGTCATATACTAACCCCAGTACACTCATAGTAGGGGACTTCAATATCCCACTGAGCCCTTTGTACAGGTCAACAGGACAAGGAATAAACAGAGAGACATCTGAACTGAACAATATGATACACCAAATGGACCTCGTAGACATCTACCAAATATTCCACCCTAATACCAGAGAATACACTTTCTACTCAGCACCCCACAGAACATTCTCCAAAATCAACCACATACTGGGACACAGAAGAAACCTCCACAAATACAAAAAGATTGAAATAATTTCATGCATTCTTTCAGAACACAGTGCAATAAAGCTCAGTGTCAACACCAGGATAAGCCCTACTATTTACAAGAACACATGGAGACTAAACACACTCTTCAATAATGAATGGGTCAAGAAAGAGATAAAGAAATAAAAGCATTCCTGGAACTGAATGACAATGACAATACAACACAACAAAACCTATGGGATACCTTAAAAGCAGTCCTAAGAGGGAAGTTTATAGCCCTGGGTGCCTACATTAGAAAAACAGAAAGAGCACAAGTGAATGATCTAACACTGCAGCTAAAAGCACTTGAGAGGCAACAACAGATGAACCCTAAACGCAAAACAGGAAGAAATAACAAATCAGAGCAGAAAATCAATGAAATAGAACAAAGAAACAATACAAAAAAAATCAATGAATCCAAAAGTTGGTCTTTGAAGAATAAACAAATAAGACAGACTCTAGCCCAGTTAACCAAAAAGAAGGAACAATCTCAAATCATACAATCGTGATGAAAAGGGAATATCACAACTGACAATGAAAAGATCCAGAAATCTCTACAACAAAATTTTAAACCCTTAAAGAAATTGAAGAAGACATCAGAAGAGTGGAAAAACCTCCATGCTCATGGCTTGGGAAAAATTAACATATAAAAATGTCCATTCTACCCAAACTCTTTTATAGATTTTAATGCAATCCCAATTAAAAATCCCAAGAGTTTCTTCACAGGCTCGAAAAAAAAGTCCTTAATTTCATTTGGAAAACAAAAGACCCAGAATAGCAAAACAACCCTGAGTGAAAAAGAGCTACACAGGGGGGACCTCTATACCAGACTTCAAACTGTACTACAGGGCTATAGTCATAAAAACAGCCTGATACTGGCACAAAAAACAGACCTGTTGACCAATGGAACAAACCGAAGATCCAAAACTGACAAATACAATTTCAGCCATCTCATATTTGACAAGGGGGCCAAGAAACCACAATGGAGAAAAGACAGCATCTTCAGCAAGTGGTGTTGGCAAAACTGGATCACCACTTGTAGAAGAATGAAATTAAACCCCTACCTCTCACCCTGTACAAAAGTCAACTCCAGATGGATTAAAGACCTCAACGTGAAACCCCAAACTCTGAAGGCGATAGAAGAAAAAGTTGGCAGCAGACTACAAGACATAGGCGTAGGAAAAGACTTCCTAAATCAGACAGCAGCTGCACAAGAATTAAGGTCAACAATTGACAAATGGGACCTCATTAAACTCAAAAGCTTCTGTACATCAAAAGAAACAATCAAGGAGGTGAGAAATCCCACAGAGTGGGAGGAAACCTTCACTGCAAAAACATCTGACAAAGCATTGATTTCCAGAATATATAAACTCAAAAAACAAAGAAGAAAGAAAACAAATGACCCACTCTATAGATGGAGCAAAGAGCTGAACAGAGACTTCACAAGTGAGGGATTAGAGATGGCTGAGAGACATCTTAAGAAGTGTTCAACATCATTAATCATTAAGGAATTGCAAATCAAAACCACTCTAAGATATCATCTTACTCCAATAAGACTGGCTAGGATCAAGAAAACAAATGATACCAAGTGCTGGAGAGGTTGTGGGGAAAGAGGAACACTCATCTATTGCTGGTGGGAATGGAAATTCGTACAGCCACTGTGGAAAGCAGTGTGGAGAACCCTTGGAAGACTTGGAATGAACTTCCCACCTGACCCAGCCATACCACTCCTGGGCATGTACCCACAAGACTCATCTTACCACAGTGATTCACGCACAGCCATGTTTATTTCAGCTTTCTTCACAATAGCAAGGAGCTGGAACCAACCCAGATGCCCCTCAACTGACGAGTGGATAGAGAAAATGTGGTACATCTACACCATGGAGTTCTATGCAGCAGTAAAGAAAGATGACATCATGAGCTTTGCAGATAAATGGCTGGAGCTAGAAGATAACATGCTGAGTGAAGTAACACAGTTCCAGAAAAACAACCGATGAATGGTATCCCTCATCTGTGGATGCTAGTGCCAATTACCTAGTTTTAAGTATTTCTTGTGCACGGCCCTTTGAGCTTTTGTCCAAGTAGTCGGGAGTGATGCATATTGGAAACAACAACAACAACAACAACAGAAAAGACTTCATCAAAGAACTGACTGAAACAGTGAACTTCTGCTCAAAACAGTCAACTTCCACATGGAAAATATTGAGAAAGACTGAGAAAGAGATGAAAAGCATGTTTGGCAGAACGCATGAGCTCTGGTGGGGTGGGGGCGCTGGGTGGGGGACACGGGTCTAGCTTTGATTAGTAGTAACATAATCTTGTACAAAATATAGATATAATAAAAAATAGTAATTAAAAAGAAGACTCTCAGCCAAATTGGTATGGGCATTAAATATGGTCATTAAGCATCCAGAAAGGCTAAGTTAAAACCAGCCTGATACTTTTAACTACTGTGTAATATTTTAGAAAAGGCTTGGACAAAAGCTCAAGCAGCCTTTTATAAGAAAGACTAAGACGCACTCCCATAAAATAAATACTATGGTTAGACACAATGTCATGACAAACTAGTTTTTTTCTCATTCTTTTGATTTTATATTACTCTAAAATATGTATACATACCCTCCACCCATATACCAAAAATTCCAAAGTCTGAAAATAAATGGTAGCTTAGTTCTAGAAACTGTTAAGGGATTCACAATATAAGCGCACAGTTGTTTTCAGATCACATTAATGTTGCTCAGTTTGCCTTACAACTAAATAATTGGCTCTAGCATCCACAGATGAGGGATACCATCTGTCGTTTGTTTTTCTGGGACTATATTACTTCATTTAACCTGGTATCTTCTAGTTCCATCCATTTACCTGCAAAGTTCATGATATCATTTTTCTTTACCGCTGCATAGAACTCCGTTTTGTACATGTACCACATTTTCCCTATCCACTCATCAGTTGAGGGGAACTTGGGTTGGTTCCAGGTTTCCATCCAGCATTTCAGCCACTGTGCACTTATTCTGACAAGTCAGCATGATGACAGTTGATGTCTTTCTTACTGTGATTAGCCCTTCAGAGGCTGTGTTATGCTGGCATTTGTCCCTGTTATCAACTACAGAAAAAGAGATGCTGTGCTTCAGGTGGTCCTGGGAAATCCCTGATCTAAGTTCTGTGCACTCCCATATTTTTCTTTTTAAATATTTTATATGATAATTTCCTCTCTAAAGCAAAAACAATAATAATGCATAGCATAGTTAAAATATAGGACAATGTAGTGCCTAGAATGGCAGGAGAAATGAAAATATACTGATTACAATTCTCCAGATAAACAAAGCCACTACGGTATATATAAAAACACATGTAGTATAGGTTTATGTAGGCTAGGCCCCTTGACTGTCTAACTGGGCTGCTAGTGTAAGCCTGGGCACTGAATGTCTGAGGACCAGGAGCACCATTACCCAAGGCAGTACCATCCATAGCAGTGGCATACAGACTTCCTATCCTATAAAGTGGATCAGATGTAATGATCTGTAGGAATTCACTAGGCCACTTCTTTGGGTTCAGACTGATGACTCAGACTGAGAAACTTTACCTACTTTATGTTCAGTGTCTCTTGGATTGTGGGGCATTTTCTAGTGAGGTTAAGTTGCAATATAGAAGTCTTTATGTTATTCCCAGATATCACCTCACTTGCCTTTTCCTGACATCTTTGTCAGATATCCAGGGTTTTGCTAGTTCAGTAATATATATGTACTCTGAGCTCAGACAGGCATAGCAGATAAGCTGCCTATATCACAGCACACTCAAACCTTGAAGCTGTGATTTCAACCCAGTGTGAAACCAGGACAGTATTACCAGATGTGTTGTCCCCCATACCCAGCCTAACAAGGTACCGAGCTTCCTTGTCATGGGGAATGAAGAGTGCAACTATTTGGCTTTTATTTAGTTAGGGATATCCCAGCATTGGCCTGACTACTAGGCCCGTTAGAGCTCCAATGTTCTCAAGATCTTTGGATATCTGTAGAATATATGGAGCTACATATCTGACTCACCAAGACCTCCATCCAGCATTTCAGCCACTGTGCACTTATTCTGACAAGTCAGCATGGTGACAGTTGATCTCTTTCTTACTGTGATTAGCCCTTCAGAGGCTGTGTTGTGCTGGCATTTGTCCCTGTTGTCAACTATAGAAAAAGAGATGCTGCAGCACCTGCGGGAGGGGTTTGAACTCAACAGCATCATGTACCTCCATCTAGATGTCTCCTCTGAGTCTCCAGGATGCCAGGTTTCTCTATTTGGGCCCAGCAGTACACTCCTTCTGCCTTAGCTGCCAAACATTTCCAGCTCTGATTCTCACAGGTGGATCATTGGCCCGCAGTTTCCATTGTGCCTGTCCTTCAAGTCCAGATCCTGCATAGGACCACTTTGTACCCACCTGGAGAACTGTTATTCTCATGCACATTTATAATTTTCAGCCTCTCATTGTTCTTATGTGGGGCAATATTACAACTTAGCAAATACTAGCTGTAGGGCTGTTTTTGAAGGTGTTTTAGTCCTGTGACTCTGAGTTGTCTATACTGTTGTACCTGCCATGCCGTGCCATGTCCCTTCTTCCACCAGGACATTTTCCTGGTCTCTCAGTGTTTTAGTAATTGAACCAATCTGTGTGAGAGGTGCTGTCTGTGTTCCACCTCAGCTAGGAGGATGTCATTTTCTTACCTGCAGAGTGGTATGTGGGCAAGTCCCAAGTCCTCATCTACCTACCACTTGCTTTCTCCAACTATTCTTAGGGTCATGATGGTTAATCTTGGTCTGAGAAACATAGCCCAAAATGGGATCACAGGCCAAGATGTGATTAAGGACGTTACCTTTGTGGAAGGAGATAAGGTGGGAACTGAGGAAGCCAGAACAGCCAGTAAAGCACAGTCAGTCCTTGCAGGGATGGGAGAAAATGTTAAGGGATAACATCCTCTTGTCTGGCATGAAGTCTCAGTGAGATTGAGCAAAATCACAGGGAGTCCTGGTCTTGTTCTTGCCTTTTCTAGTTAGTTATGTCATTCTAATTTCTTGCTGCAGACTTTGTCAACCTGTTTCATGCGGTGAGAGTTGTCTGTCTCCACCATCAAAGAATATAGCAAGACAAAAGCTGGGCATTGTGGACCCACTTTCAGATTCCTGTCAAGGTCTCTGGCCTGGTTTCAGCAGTGTCTGAAATCTAGTTCATACAGTTGTGTGAACTAGATTGTCTCTCACTAAGTTAAGACCAGTTCCTAAAAAAATGGGACAAACTATACAGCTCTAAGACTAATTACTCAGCCTCTAATGACCCACAAACATTTCCTTAGCAGTCTTTCATTCTTAGCAGATAGGCTGACTTGAAAGCATGGTTTGATGGGTCATAGCTCTTCCAATAAAGAATCAGAAAAGTGTGTGTAGGTATTCCATTGGGGGCAGTGGGACTAATTCACCATGCTTGCTTTTGTAATTGCATTCTCTGGAGTAATGTCCAATCCTGTGTTTTTTTTCCTTTTTGTTTCTTGTGCTTTATTTAATTCAGAACTGAATTACTGTTAGATAAAATAAAGGCAGTCTGAGAAAACATGTATCTGTGAGTACTTTACACTAAATTGGAAAACCATAAACATCATCACTAGGTGATGAAAACTTTAAAATGGAACTTCAAAACCATTTTGCCAAAATTGCAGGTAGGTAGCATAACCTCCCTATAGTGTCTTTTGTGTTTACCCGTGCGTGAGACCTTCAAATAGAGATACAGTAGTCAGAAATGGAGACTGGGAATTATCCAAGGCTGAAATCCCAGAATAGCAGTAGGCAAAGTGTTGAGAAGGCCAGTGGTGATTTGTCTGCAGATGGCTGCATGAGCAAGAGGCAGGGTTTTTTTTTTAAATTTTTTCCCTTAAGACATCTTAGAAATAGGCAGTTTTTAATAGTCAGGTTTTACTGAGCACTCTTGGTGGCATCGTGGTGAACAGAATTCATAGACTTAGCTCATAATTTGCTCAAATTATAGTTCACCTTAAGAGAAAAGGTAGCCATTCATTCTCCTGTACTAGGCCGAGAGACTCAAGTGGATTGCAGGAATGCCAAGTGTGGAAAGAAAGGGAAAGCTGGCTTGTTGCTATCTCTGCATCTTTCTCAGATCTCTCTCTTGTTTTACTCTATAGTATGGTTATAAAGGACTTTAGGTATGGTGAGCCTAGTAGATGAGAAGATGAGATGATTACCACTGAAAAGATAGTTTGTAACAGTTCTCAACTGGGCAAGGTGTTGCCATGCTTTGTCCTGTGGTTCAGGAAGCACCAGAGTCCATTAGGAGGTAAGGGACCTGAGCAAGGCCTTCATTGGAGTTCCCGTGAGAAAGAATCACTGAGGTAGGGCAGACTTAGAGTTGGCTTTTTTGGATGATTTAGTGGACTCAGGGGGATAGGGACTATCTGTTGCTGTCTTGATATAGTTAGCTGATGATTGATTAGGCTAAGCAGACAGTGACCCAGGGTAAGAACCCAACAGAAGAAATGGTGGGTGTGAGGCTCTGAATTGTGTGGTTAAGATAAGCCCACTCCAGAGTTAGTCATTTATTATTTGTAGAAATTGGCAGCTCTAGGAGGGGTAAGCCCTCCACAATCTAGCCAAGGCCCACATTTCAAAGTATATCAGGGAAAAATATTAAGCTTTTCTCACTTGTACCTGTGTCCCTGAGTTTTTAAGTTTGCTTGCATGAGCTGAGAGTGTGTGTGTGGGGGGGGTGTTACTAGAACATGCAGCCTCTCAGTGCCTATATAACAATAGAAGATGAAACCTCTTCCTCCTACCAACTCCTATGGTTCCTCAGGGAGGGAGGGGCCTCACTATACCTCCTCCATGAATGATGAACTGATGACAGGCCCAGTCTCGTCCAGGTCTCATGCAGGTAAGCACAGCTGCAGTGCTCCCTGAGTGCAGTGGCCATGCCATCTCCAGAAGACTGGCAGCCTTCCTCCTAAGCCCCTGCTCACCTTCTTCCTGCTCCTCAGTGATGTTCTCTGAACCTTGGAGGGGGTGAGAAAGATACTGCATTTAGGGCTGAGTATCACATGGTCACCTATTGGAGGGGGTGAGAAAGATACTGCATTTAGGGCTGAGTATCACATGGTCACCTATTCTCAAAACTTAGATAGTTATGAGTCCCTGTATTTATTAACCAACACTCACTGAAAAAAGAAGTTTTTCTTATAAAGGCTGAGAGCAGCGCTGATCCATAGTATAAACACAGTATTTAGCAAGCAGTTTGCTGCCATGGCAATATGCAGGAAAATATCAAGGACTAGGTTTTCCCCAGGGCCCATGACCTCACCAGCCGCAGGCTCTTGATCAGATTTATAGTCCCAGCCATGAGTCCTTCCTATGGAACAGGCCTAATACTGAATTAGAAAGCAATTGATTTCCCCCATGAAAGGTATGTTTTTGTAGGGTTTTGGGGTGAGAGGTGGTTGTCAACTTAATAAGGAACAAAGAATTGGATGTCTGAGAGAAAAAAAAACAGAAAACCTTTGTTGCACAGAAGGAACAGGGGCAGAAGGAAAGATGTTCTGGGCACAGTTCACCTCAGCGGGCGGGATGGGGGTGGGGTTGGGGGTGGGGGTGGGGAGTGCTGCCCCTGCAACCAGGGAAGCTGCTGCTCATGGCTTGGAGGTCTAGCTCTGCAGCAAGGAGTGAAGACAGTAGCAGGGAGAAGGATTCCCCAGATGCAAAAGCGCCAGGGCAGGAGGCAGAGGATGGAGGTCAGACCCAGACACAGGCGAGCAAAAAGAAAACATTACCGACAGCTCCATCTGGACTGGGGTACAGAGCTGGGATTCCTGTGAGAGTCCTGGGTCCAGCCTTTTATAGGATCCTGAGGCCCTCTTGTTTTCTAACTTCTCCCTTCTTCCTCATTGGTGTTGCCTGGGTTACACTCCCTTGACACCTCTGAGTGGGGAACCCATCCCCCCAGCCCTTCTACCCTCCACTGGGAGGATAAATCGGACAGTTGGAGGTTTGCAACAATTTTTCCTGCCAAAGTGGACCTTGGTAAAAGTTACTGTTGAAAAAAGCCCTGGGAGGGGGAGCAAGAATCAGTCCCCCCTTTTTAAAAAGGCTCTTCTTTCCTTTTAGCCTGGCTCACCCTGACTCTCCTTCAATGCTGTTATTGTATCCTTGGGCATAATCTGTCAGGCAGGTCGTTATTGTAACTGGCGGGGTCCACAGCTGGATAGGACCACTGGTGACTTTTCTCTCCCAGCAGCTTGCCCTGCACTTTCTGGCACTTTGGCAGCTAGCCAGCAGGGAGGAAACATCCGGCACAATCCAGCCATACTTCTGTCCTGCAATCAGCTTATGTGTTGTCTTCAGCAGTAGACTCTTAAGATCTAGTTCTGGTGCACAGTGGCAATGGCCTATAGTGTTTTGGAGGCCTCTGCAGCCTCTCTAACAACTCGAGGGATGGTATCCCATCCCAGGCACTGGGATTTTCATTTAATAACCTTTGGCTTCTGTGGGAACATTATCCACCCACGTAGTCTGCCTCCACTGCCTGATTCTTTGTGCATGTCATCCTATTTAGTTGCTTGATTTCTTTCTAGTTCCCATAGAATAGGGTTCTTACTGGTCTCTTCATTAATTTTTCTTTCCCACACTTTTTGCTTTTTTTTTTTCAGGCTGTTGTGTAACAGTGTACTCAGTGTTGATAGATGGTATCTTGGCGGGAAACTCTTTAAGATTCAGGAAGTTCTAAGGGGAGGTGAAGCATTCTATCCTCAGGAAACTCATCAAGACTCAGGAAATTCTAAAGGGAGGCTTCTTAATACTTGGGAAGTAAATAGCTTAGGAGCTTCGGGAAGTCCTTAAAACTGACCAGATGCACTAGACCCTCCCTCTCTCTCCAAGTGTATATAACGTGTAAGGACTGCTGACTCTTAGACCAGCTGAGCTGCGTGAAAGAGGGGGAGCCCAGCCAGCTCCCTAGAGGAGACATTGTCCAACTTCCAAGCTGCCTGCAAGTTGTGCAGTGAGCTCCAGGGTTTGTGAGCATCACTCATGTTGTGGCAGGCTTTCAGTGATGCATCTGCCTGAGTCATTCCTTCAACTACCCTCTCACCTGTGT
>VZQC01001723.1:82601-120752 GCA_009823505.1 Rhizomys pruinosus | reverse complement strand
GCCTGGCGCGTTATGGCGTCTCCCCTGCGACCCCGGTTCCCGCCCACAAGTCCAGCCGGGACCAGAGCAGAGGGAAACGCGACCCTGCTCACCCGAGCGCGGTCCCTCTGGGCCGGGGACCCCGTAGACGGGTTCACAGCGAGACCCTCTCCCAGCTGCCCCCCGCCAGACCCCGCCTAGAGCTGAGTACAATTTCATTTAATCATAGTTCTTTCCTTTATTTGTTCTGAATAGTTATATTATATTTAATAATACAAAAATATAATGAATGATTCTTTTTAAAATTTCTTATCAGCATACACAAATACAAATAATAATAGATTTCAGTATGAAATTTTCATCTATTAATTATAACATTTAATTGTGTGCATTTTCAATATTTTATTTGTTATTTTTCTTTTAGGTGTACGAATGTATAGGCGGCATGTAAGTAGGTGCACCTATGTTGTGGAACACCCTTAGAGGTCAGAAAAAGGTGCAAGATTCCCTTGGAACTAAAGTTACAGATGATTGTTAGCCACCATCATCATGTGCATACTGGGAATCAAACCTAGGTCTTCTGCAAGAGCAACTAGTGCTCTTAATAATTGAATGATCTCTCTAGGCCCCAAGGCATGCATTTTTATTACTACTATTTTAATCTTTAATCCCTGCCTCAGTCTTGTTTATATTCACTATTTACTTTATAGTTCGGTTTAAAATTTTTGAAATATCCAAAGTTGTTATTCAACTCCAAAGTAATAGTATTTTCTATGGAAAATTATGTTTATTTTACTTCCCATGTCATGCATATAATTTATGATTTTCTGAATCACATGATTTATAACTAGAACATGACACAAATGTTTTGACATACATATGTCATGTTTCTTTCATTGAAAATGCATTATTGTTTGTTATCTGGTTTAACATATGATATTTCTAATGACTGACTTGCTTGTTCTCGAGAAGAATGTGTAAAAATCATCTGTTAGCTTTTTAGGAACTTTGTTCTTTTAATCATAGTTTATCTATATGAATTATAAAATCATTTAAATTATAAGTTTCTGATATATGTGTTAGCTAATAAAATGATATGACACAGACATAGAAGATGTTAGAAATGACAACATGTAGTTGGCCATTCTTTCCTTCCACCCTGTGGGTGCTAAGACTGCAACCATTAGTGCTGCTGTATTGTCTGTCTTAAGGAAGCATCTCATCCAGTGAGCTTAAAATATAGAAATGTATTGTTTTCCAAAGTTATAGATTGGACACCCTAACTCAAAATGTTCCCATAAATTGACTTTGTCTAAGAACTCTAAGACGTATCAGCATTTTCTTTGTTATTTCTCCTTCATAGTGTATGCATGCTTGTTTTCACATCTTCTAATAGTATGTATATCAGTCCTTCTGAATTGTGTCCTTGCTAAGATCCTAACTTTACCTTGAAGAACAATAGGAAAATCCTATCTTGGGTAAATTCACATTCTGGGATACATGAGTGTAGAATTCAGTTTAAGAATAAGGGCTGCAGGGCACAAATCGATTAGTAATAATCCCAAGCCTCTCAGGAGTATTATGTGGATTTCTATGTAGATGTGCCACTAATGGAAAACAAAAATCTTCACTGATACTTTCCTAAGGAGGAATTATATTTTGAGTAAACAAGTGAGATTTCTTCCTTGACAGGAATTAATTTTGATAGTCCAAAAGCATTTGCCAGGAAAAAATTAATTGCAAATATTTTCTGTTTTACATCAATATTCTGCCTGTGCCTCAGTGATCAAGAGGCATACTAGGAGAACTAAGTTAGAGCCATGGTGACTAGTTTTTCTTGCTTTTTATTTTAATTTCTCCCACCAGGGGAACATATATCATGAGGCCTATTGTCTTAAAATATTAAAGTGCTAAGATTTATTATTAACTATATTTATAAGTAATCTATAATCAATTTCTATAATTTATTAGTCTTGAATTAAACTATGGACCCATGGAACAGCAACTCATTTCTTTTCTTACCCTTGGCAATCAACATTCTACTAGTTCTCTGTGGCATTACTTTCATGTATCTTATAGAAATGAAATATTGTAGGATTTTCTTTTTGTACCTGCCATATTTCTTCTAGTATAATATCATCCATATTTACTTATACTTGGATGATAGTTATCTACTCCTAAGAAAATAATGGTCTTACCAACATAGAACTTTGCACCTTAAGGAATAGGTGTTAAATATAACATTCTTTTATCTTTCACATTTTTTTCTCAGCCTTGTTTTGAATTAAAAAAAACTTGCAAATTGTTCTCCTAGAAGTGACTCTGACATTTCTCTTTAACAAAGAATGGTAGATAATTTTCAATTTTTTTTGCTTTGTTTTGTTTTCCTTTTTATTGAATTTTTAAATTCAATTTTGGTGATCTGAATACTATACAGTTTGATGGAGATTTCTTCTATTCCCATAACCATACCTCCCACCATTCTCCACTGCCCAATTTATTGTATTCACTTAGATTTGTAATCTGGCTTATAGAGTCTAATTAGTGTCCCTAAATGTCCTTCAACATGAGTTCATTAATTGGGCCCATGAAGTGCTGTATCATTGTAAGACACTGTATCTCAAGCCTCCCAGAAGTCATCAATTGCCTAAAGTTCCTTAGGTTGTGCTGGAATGTCTTGGCCATTTCTCCACATCTATGCTCTGATTTTGTCTGATTTGAGCTTTCCTATTGCTGTCCATGTGGCGACATTGCTACCAGTTCATATGATTTCCAGCTGAATGGAAGTCTGCCTTGTAGACATCCAACCCTCTGCTCTTACAATCTTTTCACTTCCACAATGACCCTTGAGATTAGGAAAAAGGGGTTTGTAATAGGTATCCTCTTCAGGGATAAGCACTCTAGAGCTTCTTGTTTTCTGTGCATTGGCCAATACTGAGTTTCAGTGTTCATCGCCATCTGATGCACAGTGTAACTTCTCTATGAGAGCTGAGAGATGCCTCAAGCCTATATGTAGAGTTTGCAATGAATAAAAGTCATTTAGGTTAGGCATCTCAAGGACACTTGATCACTTCCTAAACTCAGACAGGACTTGAAAGTAAGAAGTGCTTCCTCAAGACAGTCCACACTTGGACACAGGATTTGGAGAAATTGAGCTGGAAGTGACCTGGATCCTCCTCCCTGAAGACTAGCTCTCATAGTACCAGAGGATCCTATATATGCTTCCTAACAATCAGTAGTAACATGGTTGTAAGTCCTAGTGAACAACACCTGGCCCAGAAAACGATCACTATTGTAATGTTAGCACCTTTAGCTTAGGTATAATTAACAGCTGTGTAATAGGAATTAAAGCCCACTCAGTGGTAAGAAGCTTGAATGTGGAACTGTAAACATGGTCAAATAAATGTAGCATATTCCAGTACCAACATAATTCATCACATCTTCTAATATCAACATAATTCCTCACATTATTCTAAATATGCATCCTCTAGCTTAGCATGGTGGCATACACCTTTAATCCCAGCACTTAGGAGGCAGAGGGAGGAAGATCTATGAGAAAACAAGGCCAGCTTATTCTATATAGCAAATTCTAGGCTTGCTGCGTCTAGAGAGAGACTTTTTCTGTCTCATAAACAAAAACAAAGCTAAATATGCATCTTTATATTTACAGAAAAGTGTACATTTCATTCTTCTGAAAAGAAGCATCTTTTCATAATTTCAAACTTTTTGAGGAATCTCCACACTGATTACCTTAGTGACTTCTCCAGTTTGCATTGCCAACATCAGTGGATAAATGTTCTCCTTTCTCCACATTGTCACCAGCACTTGTTGTTGAATCCTTTTTCTAATTTTTATCTTTGGCCGACATAGTTGCTCAACATTAATGCAAAGCAAAATGATAAGCCACCTAAGCTATTGCAACTGATGATTATATTTGGAAAGTTCATTTTATATTTATCACTTTGGCTGCAACTGAAATTTTGAAAATTATTTTCTTCAATATTTTATGCATATAAATAATTCAAAAAATACTTTTTTTTAATTTTATTTATTTTTGTATGTGTATGAATGTACTGTCTGCATGCAGGTTTGTGCACCTGTGTCGTGCAATGCTGCGAAGGTCAGAAGAGGGTCTCAGATTCCCTTGGAACTGGAGTTCTCCTGGAATTGGAGTTATAGACGGTTCTCAGCCGCCATGTGGGTGCTGGGATCCAACCCGGGTCCTCTGCAAGAGCAGTCGGTGCTCTTAACCACTAGGCTATCTCTCCAGCCCTCAAAAAATACTTTTAAGAGTGTTAAAGAATGAATGAATGCATGAATCACATTTTAAATTATTGTTTTTGTACATGTAAGTTTTGTTATCGTTTAAGAATTTCATACATACATTTTATGTAAAGTACAGCAGTGATAATAAATAACTACCATATTTTCAGAGTTATAATCCAAAAATAGTTTAAAAGTGATGGAAAGTTTTTACAATTTCATTTAATCATAGTTCTTTCTTTTATTTGTTCTGAATAGTTATATTATATTTAATAATACAAAAATATAACAAATG
Source organism: Rhizomys pruinosus (assembly GCA_009823505.1). Taxonomy (NCBI): domain Eukaryota; kingdom Metazoa; phylum Chordata; class Mammalia; order Rodentia; family Spalacidae; genus Rhizomys; species Rhizomys pruinosus. The sequence goes on along the minus strand of VZQC01001723.1, from coordinate 116,215 downwards.
ATTCTTTTTAAAATTTCTTATCAGCATACACAAATACAAATAATAATAGATTTCAGTATGAAATTTTCATCTATTAATTACAACATTTAATTGTGTGCATTTTCAATATTTTATTTGTTATTTTTCTTTTAGGTGTACGAATGTATAGGCGGCATGTAAGTAGGTGCACCTATGTTGTGGAACACCCTTAGAGGTCAGAAAAAGGTGCAAGATTCCCTTGGAACTAAAGTTACAGATGATTGTTAGCCACCATCATCATGTGCATACTGGGAATCAAACCTAGGTCTTCTGCAAGAGCAACTAGTGCTCTTAATAATTGAATGATCTCTCTAGGCCCCAAGGCATGCATTTTTATTAGTACTATTTTAATCTTTAATCCCTGCCTCAATCTTGTTTATATTCACTATTTACTTTATAGTTCGGTTTAAAATTTTTGAAATATCCAAAGTTGTTATTCAACTCCAAAGTAATAGTATTTTCTATGGAAAATTATGTTTATTTTACTTCCCATGTCATGCATATAATTTATGATTTTCTGAATCACATGATTTATAACTAGAACATGACACAAATGTTTTGACATACATATGTCATGTTTCTTTCATTGAAAATGCATTATTGTTTGTTATCTGGTTTAACATATGATATTTCTAATGACTGACTTGCTTGTTCTCGAGAAGAATGTGTAAAAATCATCTGTTAGCTTTTTAGGAACTTTGTTCTTTTAGTCATAGTTTATCTATATGAATTATAAAATCATTTAAATTATAAGTTTCTGATATATGTGTTAGCTAATAAATTGATATGACACAGACATAGAAGATGTTAGAAATGACAACATGTAGTTGGCCATTCTTTCCTTCCACCCTGTGGGTGCTAAGACTGCAACCATTAGTGCTGCTGTATTGTCTGTCTTAAGGAAGCATCTCATCCAGTGAGCTTAAAATATAGAAATGTATTGTTTTCCAAAGTTATAGATTGGACACCCTAACTCAAAATGTTCCCATAAATTGACTTTGTCTAAGAACTCTAAGACGTATCAGCATTTTCTTTGTTATTTCTCCTTCATAGTGTATGCATGCTTGTTTTCACATCTTCTAATAGTATGTATATCAGTCCTTCTGAATTGTGTCCTTGCTAAGATCCTAACTTTACCTTGAAGAACAATAGGAAAATCCTATCTTGGGTAAATTCACATTCTGGGATACATGAGTGTAGAATTCAGTTTAAGAATAAGGGCTGCAGGGCACAAATCGATTAGTAATAATCCCAAGCCTCTCAGGAGTATTATGTGGATTTCTATGTAGATGTGCCACTAATGGAAAACAAAAATCTTCACTGATACTTTCCTAAGGAGGAATTATATTTTGAGTGAACAAGTGAGATTTCTTCCTTGACAGGAATTAATTTTGATAGTCCAAAACATTTGCCAGGAAAAATTAATTGAAAATATTTTCTGTTTTACATCAATATTCTGCCTGTGCCTCAGTGATCAAGAGGCATACTAGGAGAACTAAGTTAGAGCCATGGTGACTAGTTTTTCTTGCTTTTTATTTTAATTTCTCCCACCAGGGGAACATATATCATGAGGCCTATTGTCTTAAAATATTAAAGTGCTAAGATTTATTATTAACTATATTTATAAGTAATCTATAATCAATTTCTATAATTTATTAGTCTTGAATTAAACTATGGACCCATGGAACAGCAACTCATTTCTTTTCTTACCCTTGGCAATCAACATTCTACTAGTTCTCTGTGGCATTACTTTCATGTATCTTATAGAAATGAAATATTGTAGGATTTTCTTTTTGTACCTGCCATATTTCTTCTAGTATAATATCATCCATATTTACTTATACTTGTAGAATTAGAAGAATATATTTCTTAAAATGATGGATAAAATGTCATTATATATTCACATCATATTTTTATAATGTATTCATTGGTCAATAGACATTTAGGTAATTTCACAATTTTGGCTATTGTGAAAATAACTGCTTCAAACAGGACTACAGTAAAACCTTCAAAATTATATCTTCAATATCTGTGGTATTCAGAAATATAATTACTAGACATATGGGAGCCCAAGTGTGCGAGTGTGTCTGTGTCTGTGTCTGTGTGTGTGTCTGTGTGTGTTTACAGGTGCATGTGCTCTTGCCTATTCCTGTTCAGGCCAAAGGTTGCCATTTGAATATCTTCCTCTCAGATTCCTCCTTGTACTTTGACAGAGGGTTTCTTCATTGATACTGAAATTCACCAATTTTGCTAGAAAGGCTGGCCAATGAGATTTTCTACCTCTTCCCTCACATTAAGGGTCACAGACAAGCACAGCATTACCTGATATTTACATATCTTCTGTGAATCTCCATTTACATCTAGAGGATTTTGCAGCATTAATTTTACCCACTGAGCCATCCTACCCAGGCCTAATAGAATGCCATCTAAATATCTGAGAAAACATCATATTGTTTCCCATAACAATTGCATAAATCTATATTTATAGTAACAGGCTACAATAATTCTACTTTTTCCACATCTGGATATCATTTGTCTATTTATAGGTCATCTTTATCTGTAAAATTATCAGTCAATAGTCCACCAATTCTGTAAAGTGATACATCATTTTGATCTTTGTGTTTCCTCAATATAATGGCAATCTTGGCTCTAAATCTGATAGGATCTGGGATTAAACCAAATGAGAGAGATATTTCTGGATCAGAGAATTTGAAGATGGAAAACCCCACCTAAACGTGGGCATTACCTTTTTAATGGTAGCCCATATGACAGGTTTGGCAGAAAAGAGCTTTCAAACTTTTTCCTCTGTTACTCTCTCACTGGTGAATTAATCTTGTTGAAGTGGCATTTTTTTCACTGATAGTCAGGCCAACTTTTGCAGATTCCAATGTAGACTGAAGATCAGCAGATCTCCAGGAGTCCTTCAAGCTTTCAGCACCAGAGTGGGACCTCCATCCACAAGGACTGAGTAACTACCAGATTCTCAGCCTCTCTGGTGTGGTGCAGCCACTATTGGACTACTCAGACTCTGTTCTGTAATCCAATCTAATGAATCCCTATATATTCATTCATTTTATCATTTCTGTTTTTTGAGAGAACCCTGAGTAGTATACCCAGGGACTAGTATTGTTGAATATTAAATGGGGTACATAATTGACACTATATTTTAACTCATTTAAAAATATTGAATTTTTGGAAATTTCATAAAATATATTTGGATCATATTTAGACCTCATCTGCCATCTTCACCCAGCTTATTACTCTCTGCTTTACCTATATACTGTCTATCAAATCAAATTTGTGTTCTTGAATTTATCCATCCACTGGAGCCTTGTAAAACTACCCATTATCACATTCTTTTTTTAAAAAATATTTTCATTGAAGTTTGTGCATTTCATACATTTCTCATTCCAATTTAGACTCATTCCCATTTATACCCCCCCCATCACAGCCCAGTTCATGCATTCTGCTATACATGTCTTGCATCTTTTTTCTCAGTCTTTTAAGTTTTTCTCTATCCAGAGTTTTATTGTTTTGGTCAGAAATTTACTGTTCAGTCAGTTCTTTGTCACTCTTAAATGAAACTAACTCTCACTCTACTGGTAGTCATTATTTGTCAATAGTTCCTCAGTTAATGCTGAGCTTCTTACGAACTTCTTTCTATGCTGGGACTTTGGTTTGAACTTACATGAGACTTTTTCATGCATGTCACCATTACAGGGAGTTTGCATGATTACTGACCCCTCTCTGCAAAAATCTGATTCCTTGTGCTCATTCACCATCTTTGGCTCTCAAAATCTTTTTAGCTCTCCTCTTGAAAGAGTTCTGAGCCTTGGAAGTGAGAAGTTGGATATGGATGTTCTAATGGGGATAAACATTCTGCAGTTTCTTATTCTTTACTTGTCATTGAGTTATGAACCTTTATGATAATCATAGTAAGTTTCATGAAGAAGCCTCTCAGGTGAGAGTTGAGAGACTCATTAATCTATGGGCATAAAGATAAGTCTATAGAAATGGACATAATACTATGATATTTTTAGCAGAATATGAGCAACAGGCTCTACTCAGTGGCTTGTAATCTGTCTAGTCACAGATGACTAAGTCAGTGTCAGTATAGGCTTCATCTTGTGAAGCTGACCTTAAAACTAATCAGGAAGTTATTGGTTACTTCCATGGCATTTGTGCTGTTATTGAACTACTGAGCTAGTATTGCCAGGCCAATATTAGATGTGCCTCACAGGCTACTCAGCTGGGCAAGTTGGAAGTTATTGGTTACTCCCATGGTATTTGTGCTGTTATTTAACTAGTAGGCTCGTGTTGCCAGGCCAATAATAGATGTGTTTCACAGGATACAGAACTGGAAATAATGGAAGCCTAACTTTCCTCCTCAGGTAACATTCATAGAACTTTTCAGCACTGTGCAGGGTAGCCAGTAGAGACGAAGCTTTGAGGTCAGTAACTACAACTCATTTATGTAGTATCTTCTGTAATAGGATCTTATTATGAATTTCTGTTGGTTAACACAAAGCAGACACAACTGCCATTTATTGCTTCAGGGTCCGTTGAAAGAGGTAGTTTGTTCCTATCACTGGGTTTTTCTTAGTCTATGTGGTCCCAGGGGCAATTATCCTCTGTCCCCTTGTTATAGGACACTAATAGTTCTTAATCTCTTTTGTAATATATACATATATATATATATGTATATATGTATATATACGTATATAAAATGTATATATATATATATACATATATATGTATATATATATATGTGTATATTACAATGTATATATGTATATACATATATACATACATATATATTTATGTATATATATGTTTAATTTTGACTTTTTCTTTTATTTTTTGGCAAGGTCTCCTTAGTCTCAGCTGCCTGGAAATCACTATGTGGACCAAAGTGGACTGGATCTCACAAAGATTTGTCTCCCTCTGCTTCTTGAAAGCAGGGATTAGCATCATATGCCATTATGTACCACATTATTTTGACTTTTTGTTAAGGCCTTAGTCATTAGTTATCCCTTTCTACACTCCTTTCTGTTCTCTACCGTCAAGTTTCCTACCATATTTAACTTCTTATGCTCCATTATTTCCCTATCTTCCTGTCTATAACTGCAGTCTCACTCCCTTTCCAAGAAACCTCTTCCTTATGACCATTTATTATTTTCCTTACCTCTACATATTTTTCCACATGAGACACACACATATACAGTTTCAAAGGGAGCACCCAGTTTCAGAGATAAAAGGTAATGATGTTTGTCTTTCTGGGTCTCGGTTTAATTATTCATGGTGTTCATTCCATTCATTTACCTGTGAATTACATGATTTCATTTTTTTCTTAGCATATTATTCTTAGTGAATAATATTACCCTGTATAAATGTACCATACTTTAATTTCATGGAGACATTACCATCTCTGATCTTAAAATACTTTAAGAGCCATACTAATAAAAGCAGTATGATAGTGATATAAAACCCCAAACCTTGGACAATGAAATAAAAGTCAGGGACCCAGATTTAAATCCATGGATTTACAGTCACTTGATTTTTAATAAAGAAGCCAAAATTACACACTGGACGAAAGTCAGGATGTTTAACAAGTACTGCTTTTCAAACTGGATACTTATATGTAGAAGAATGAAAATAGATCACTTTCACTCACTCTTCACAAATTCAAATCCTAATGTCCCAGTAGTTCCTTTATTGTTCAAGACTATTTTTGCTATTCTCACATTTTGTGATTCTGTATGAAATTTGAGATCGTTTTTCAAATTCATTGAAGAATGGTATTGGAATATTAATGGGTGTTTCATTGAATTTGTTCATTAATTTTATTAGTATAACAATTCTCAACATAGTAATCCCACTGATCCATATGGGTAGGGTGTCATTCCATTGATTGATAGGTTCAAAATTTGACTAGAACCTAACACTTCTCCTAACCACCCTAAGCAAAGTGCTTTTACCCAGAACTAATGACAAGTTTACTCTCTGCAACCCTTTCTACTTGAACCCTATCTTTCAGTCCCTTTAAAAACTCCTGTTAAAAATTATTGTCATATAGTGTTATAATATGGAGTCTAAAGCTGGATGCTTAGTTCATGTTCACATTGTGAATGAAATACACATATGCACCTTTATTTGGAGTATGTCATTTTCTTGAGTCTGATCCTCTTTTAATTCTGTTTACTTTTTCTTATGGACCCCTGGAAAATGTGTATTTCTAACGTAAAAAGATTCTCATCAGAAGCAACACTGTAAATTTTATTATGTAGCTTTGTTATCTATAAGAATTGAAATTATTTTCTTTGTAAATGATTGAGTTTATGGTATTATGTTGTAGAAGTATAATACACAGACAATAGGCCTTTTGTTTATATTTTTCAGGTACGGAAAAATCAGGTATGTTTTTCAAACTTTCAATAACAATTAATTTTAAATAATATAGTTCTTCTTTTTGAAATATTATCTATAGAGTATAAAAAGGGGGTGCGCTGGGGGCTGGAGAGATAGCCTAGTGGTTAAGAGCACCGACTGCTCTTGCAGAGGACCCGGGTTTGATCCCCAGCACCCACATGGCAGCTCAGAACCATCTGTAACTCCAATTCCAGGAGAACTCCAGTTCTAGGGGAATCCTAGGCCCTCTTCTGACCTCCGAGGCATTGCACGACACAGGTGCACAAACCTACATGCAGACAGTACATTCATACACATACAAAAAAATTAATAAAAATTTTTAAAAAGAAGTATCTTTAAAAAAGGGGGGGGGCTGGAGAGATGGGTCAGAAGCTAAGAGCTCTGATTGGTCTTGCAGAGGACCTGAGTTCCGTTCCCAGCACCACATTGAGGATAACAACCATCTGTAACTATTGCTCCAGGGGATCTGACACCATCTTCAGACTTCTGTAGGCATTGAATGGCATGCAGGCCTCTACTTCCATGTAGGCATTATACTCATATACATAAAGAAATTTATTTGGAGTCTATAAACAGAACAGTCCTGAGATCCATATAAGACAAACGTATTGTATGCATCATGATTTGTCAGGACACAGTTCACAGTTTTCAAATAAATTGTTATGCCATGTTATCTCTACTGCTACCCAAAATAGACCTCAGGGGATATTCATCAATTTGACATATCCACCTGCTTATTATTATGAACATATATGTATATGTACATGTAAAATATATGTGAACACATTTCATTTTAGCTTAAATGGTATCAAAAAAATCATGCCATTAAATATGTCATCCATCAGTTTATTCTAGTTGTTACATTAAGTAAAACATGTTTCCTAGCACCTGAAATTAATTCTACATTATGTAATATTTTTAGAGTCTTTGTAGTTGCCAAGAAATATTAACACCATAAAACATCTGTGTTCATAATACAGTGAGACTTTTAAAGTTACTTTAAATAAACCACTTTCACAATCATTTTCTGTGAATAAACTTAAACATATGTTAATCACCTCTGCAACTTCTGAGAAACAAAAGCTATTAGACACTAAAATATCCAGGAGTACTAATTTGTAGCAAAAGCCAAGTTTTTGACAGAAGACAATAATATAATTAAAAACATGCCTCTTGCCTTTGGAATATTTTTCATGCATCAGTAAAAATCTTTTTAACAATGTAATAGAATAAAGCATAATTAGAAAATGGCAGTCAATTACTCTAAGAAGTATTTCTATTTATCACCATTAAATGTTGCTAAACTTAAAGACAAATGTTATGTGAGTGTGCATTTCTCTGATAAGAATTCTGAATAAATAGTGTTCTTAAGATTAGCATAAATAGCCTAAGGGAATGTCAGCACAGAAAATAGTTCACACAAGGAAGGATAAAAGGAGAAAATAAAATATGTCACAAGGCCCATCCATAGCAGTGCAGAATATGTTTGTATTTTTCAATTTATTTAAAAATGTGAACAGAAAGCTGATTTTTGCCTTTTTACTTTGATACAACCTGTCCTCTCACATAATGAGCTAAGATATTTTAATGAGTTTACATTAATTTATATAATGATTTCTGAAATATTTTGGGAAATTTTTGAAGAAGTGGTTACAGCATTATTTTTATTTATTATTTATTTACTATTTATTTGTTTATTTATTTATTTATTTATTTATTTATATATTCTTTTGTTTGTTTAATGCGTCTGAGTGTTAAGCCTTCTTTTTTTTTTTTAAATATATTTTTTATTTTTTTTTTAAAAAGGCAACAAATCAGCTTTCTGTCACATTTTTAAATAAATTGAAAAATACCACATATTCTGCACTGCTATGGTGGGCCTTGTGACCTATTTTATTTTCTATCTTTATCCTTCCTTGTGAAAACTATTTTCTGTGTGCCATTCCCTTATGCTAGTATTTAATGCTAATCTTAAGAACACTAGTTATTCCGCAATTCTTATCCGCGCCCTCACATTACATAACCTTTTGTCTTACGTTTAGCCACCATTTTTCATGGTGCTACCTCGCCCTTCCTTTCTTAGAGTACTTGACTGGCCATTTCTCATTATGCTTTTTCTCTTCCCTTGTTAAAAAAGCTTCGTGTTTTTTTCTTCTGTCTGCCCTTATTTGCTTCATCGAACTCTTCCACCGGCCTTTCGCGGCTGGTTTCTACTCTATCTGTTTTGTTGTTCGTCTGCTGCCAACCCCTGTCACCCCTTATTCCCAGCTGTCTTTGTGCATATCAATCCTCGTTTCTCTGGATATTTTCGTGGCTCTCGCTTTTGTTTCTCCGCCCTTCCCCTCCCCCCCNCTTTGATACAACCTGTCCTCTCACATAATGAGCTAAGATATTTTAATGAGTTTACATTAATTTATATAATGATTTCTGAAATATTTTGGGAAATTTTTGAAGAAGTGGTTACAGCATTATTTTTATTTATTATTTATTTACTATTTATTTGTTTATTTATTTATTTATTTATTTATTTATTTATTTATTCTTTTGTTTGTTTAATGCGTCTGAGTGTTAAGCCTGCTTTCTTAAGTGCACCTATGTCATGCAGTGCTCATGGAGGATAGAAGACGGCCTCAGATCCCCCAGAACTGGAGTCATGGATGGTTGTTCACTTTCATGTTGGTGCTGGGATTCAAACATAGATCCTCTGCAAGAGCAATTAATCATAGCTCATAAGCTTTGAGCCATCTTTCCAGCCAATTATAGCATTAAAATCATTATCTAACATTGCAAATAGCATATACCCCCTAGAATAAAGGTTAGCAAAAGATGAAAACTTTGTACACAATCTTGTCATCGAGATTGTAAATGCTTTGTAACCTTCCCTGGACATCTTTGCTTTGTACACCTCCTTTTTATTTATTTTTTTCTTAATTATTTAATCCAGGTTCTGTACATTTCATACAACAGTTTTCAGTCAAATTTAGACTCCCTCCCCTATCCCTACCCTCTCCCTCCCCACCACACCTCATACATTCCACCACACATGCTAAGTTCCAGCCAGGAAACCATTTGTACCCAGATGTCTTTTGATGCAAATTCATCCACTGGAGTCTAGTCAGCGTATCTAGACATTGCAAGTAAGGTGTACACTCCTTCACCCAGCTCTAATCAATCTCTAACAATTTCCAGACTAGGGTCAGTCAGCCATCCATTTCCCTTGGTTACCCTGGGCCCTTGATTGAGTTTGTATGGATATTTTCCCTGATACCACCATTGCCACAAGTTCATACCTGCAAGCTTATAGTGGCCTAAAAGCTCGTTTCCCTATGTTCCTGGACCAAACCTGGCTCTTAAAATCTTTCCACCCCCTCTTCCACAATGGTCCCTGAACCATGGGGTGGGAAGGGTAAGGTTAAATATAAGAATCCTACCCAGAGGAACACACTCTGCAGTCATTTATCCTCTAAACTTGGCCAGTTGTAGCCTTCTGAATGTGTATAGAGAAGCTGAGCTGGTGAGAGTTGAAGGATGGACAAGTACTCTCTCTGTACCTCTCTGTTCCAGCACTGTGGATGTGTCACCTATGACTGGGCATCTCTCATATATATTTTCTGTGTGAGTGGGTATTGAACTTTGCAGTATCCTTCACCTGTTACAAAAGAAGCTTCTTTGATGAATGGTGCATGGTACACTTGTCTCCCAGATAAAAGTGTCACCTGTGGAGGTAGTTTTCTTTGCCAGTTGTTATGGATATTAGGCTTTAGATCTGTGTTGGACCAGGACCATTGATTGATTTTATCACTTAGCAGCTTGCATAGTGTCCTCTAGAACTATGATAACTAAACTTCAGTAGAAGGGTTTGAGGTCAATTCCTGCTCCACTGCTCAAGTCCTCTGTCTAGAGTATGTCCTGCCTTCAGCAGTAGGGTCAAGTCTATACTTTCAGGGATCATTTCTATAGTTTATACACCTACTTTTTAAAAAAGAAATACTACTGTTTTCTTCATCATTTGAGGACACTTCCTAGGTGGTTTTGCAGTTAAATGAAGACCCTCTTTACAACTGACATGGTCTCATGATCTCTCTTCTTTTGAAATTTTCTGTTTTTACTGTTTAAACCTTGATTGTGCCCCACTTACACATGCTCTGCTTCATCTGTATTATTTAGCTGCACTTTGATGCATCTACACATTTATTTTCCCCATAAGCTACAGAGCACAAGTACTATACACTTATTGTTCAAGGCTGCCATTGTCAACCCAAGTTTGCCTGCTTCAAACAGAAAATATTTTACTTAAAATATGCTAATTCACAACATTCATGATACACATAGTTCCAACCACAATGAATAAGAATACTATGAATATATTTCCCAAGATAAGGTCTCTGTCAGTGATGCTCAGACTAAAAAATAAAATGTTTGCAATGTCTGTATGTTTGGAAGTTTCATGAGATTTAACCCATTAATGCCTCTAAAGAGAAACAACATTGCTTTAAAACAATCTCCTGGATAACTACTTCTCAGTCTTCCTTCCTTCCTTCCTTCCTTCCTTCCTTCCTTCCTTCCTTCCTTCATTCATTCATTCCTCCCTTCCTTCCTTCTTCCCTCCCTCCCTCTCTCCCTCCCTCCCTCTTTCCTTTATCTTTTATTACCTCTTCTGAGAAAAATTCTATTTAGCTTAAGCTGATGTTGAACTTTCTATTTAGCCAAGGATGATTTAGAATTTATGATCCTCCTGCTTCTATCTCCAGAGTTCCCTGATTATTGGGCAAAATATGCTTAATAGATTCTGAAAACCCAGGTAACTTTTTGGTTGTTTGGTTTGTTTGGTTCATCATTTGGTTTGTTTGGTTCATCATTTTTCCTGTAAAGACTACCTTTCATTAGAGTAATTAGAGACTAAGTAAACATTTATTCCACACTTCTTTCTATATGAGAATCTCGATTATTAATGATCTATACTAAAAAAGAAATTGAGGGGCTGGAGAGATAGCCTAGCGGTTAAGAGCACCAGCCGCTCTTGCAGAGGACCCGGGTTCGATCCCCAGCACCCACATGGCGGCTATGAACTGTCCATAACTCCAATTCCAGGAGAACTCCAGTTCCAGGGGAATCCGAAACCCTCTTCTGACCTCCACGGCATTCTCAGCTACCACAAAAAGGGAGATCTCTTCTGTCTGGTACTGCGTTCCTTACCAAACAGCCCCCAGATTTTATGCACTGATGTTAAGACACTGTGCATACATTTCTCATGGGGTTACGGGGCATCACATTTCTCTTTAAGTACCAGAGCTCCCCAAGATTCATTCATTTGTACACTTTGCCCATCTTTCCTCTTTCCTCCCTAGCTAGTCCCGGAGCCTCCATTTAACCCACAAGTGTTAGGCTCATTTTGAATCTTTTAAGGGTTCTCCACACTGCTTTCCATAATGGTTGTACAAGTTTACATTCCCAACAGTGATAGATGAGTGTTCCCCTTTCCCCGCAACCTTGGATATGACCGGCTAAGGTCAAGAAAACAAAAGACAGCAAATGCTGGAGAGCCTACCACCTGATCCAGTCATACCACTCCTGGGTATATACCCACAAGACTCATCCTACTGCAAAGATATATGCACATCCATGTTTATTCCAGCTCTCTTCACAATAGCAAAGAACTAGAACCAACCCAAATGGCCCTCAACTGATGAGTGGATGACAAAAATGTGGTACATCTACACAAGGGAGTACTATTCAGCAGAAAAGAAAGACGACATCATGAACTTTGTAAGTAAATGGATGGAACTTGAAGCCATTATGCTAAGTGAAGTAACACAGTTCCAGAAAAACAAAGGGCAAAGGGTTTTCCTCATTTGTGGATGCTAACACCAAATCCCCAGATGAAAGGCAAGCTGAACATCATCATTATTGTTCTATTTCTTTTTATCTGAAAGCAACTATGTTGTTATAATGTAAATCTCTTAATGGGCTCTAGAATCAACCCACCACTTATTTTCAGACTCTATAATTACTGTAGATGGGTAGAAGGTATGTATTCATGTTTTAGAGTAATATAAAATTAAAGGAGGAAAAATGTGAATTCCTAAACATAAAGAAACACAAAAAAAGGACTGCTAGAAAGATGCAGGACATTTACGGCAGAATGCATGATCTGGGGTGGAGTGGGGGGAAGGGAAAGAAGAATATATCTAAACTGAACTGAGAAATGATGCCTGAAATACACAAAACATCAATAAAAGCATTATAAAAAAAGAAAAAACAAACTAAGAAAAAGTCCCATTTAAATATTGTGGCAAGGTACTATATAGAGAGTTTTCAAAAGATGAAATGCAAATTTGTGAGAAATGTTTAAAAATTTTCTCAAGGTGTATAGCCTTCAGGTAAATGTAAATCAAATAAGATACATAGACAAGCAAGACAAATGCTGGGGAGGATGTGGGGAAACAGGAACTAATGCAGTACTGCAAAAGTGCACTGCCCCTGTGGAAATCGTTGTGGAGGGTCCTTAAGAGCTACATATTGACCTAGATTCAGCCATGCCACTGTAAGGCAATTGCAGAAAAACTCTATATCCTACCAAAGAAATAAATCTTTTTTAAAGACACACTCTGGGTTTCTGCCAAGGATTTTGGAACACAACAATCATGACTGACTGAAACTACATTCCAGTCTCCATAGAAGGGTAGGTGCCTAATTTAGGTTGATGTCTGGCACCAAAGTGTAAAACTACTCAGAGCCCTGAATATATAGCTGCCTTGGGTAAGAGTAGTTAACATGTTTGTATGACAAGATGTAAAGAGTTGGCAGTGTTTAACAATGGGTTAAAATGTTTTACTTGGTTCTGTCAATTTACATCTTGTAAAAGTTGAGCCAGAGTGACTATTCAAAGTAAATATGCAGAGAAATTAATCCCATTGCAAATATCTCAGTTGTTTTTAAGAATAATGGTTTTGGGGTGGGAAAAATAGAATAAGGGTTTCTCCAGGAAACAGGTGCATATGTTCCTAAAGTGGTCCTGTCAGCCTATACAAAATTTATGCAAACATAAGCAGACCAAACCCAGCATAGAACTGTGGAGATGGGCAGCAGAATAGAATCCAAGCAGAACTACTGCAGCTGATTAATGCTAGGTGAGGAAGAAATGATCTTAAAGTGACAGACTCTGGATGGGCAGACTAGACCTCAGTAGGTGAACTTGAACTGAGAAAAGTCTAGTGATGATAACTTAACAAGATAGACCTTGGTACAAATAATAGAGTGAACGAATTCCAGTGGCTGTGGGGTGCCAGTGAGGAAGGGTGTATAAGGAGATGAAAATTGAAAGAGATGTTCAATATGAAATACACAAAAATTCAATAAAACATAAATAAAAAATTTAGTTTTTCTTTTTTTCTTTATGTTTATTTTAAAGGGATTCTACAATATAAGAGCAGAGTTGTTTTCAGACCACATTGACATTGCTCAGTTTGCCATACGATTAGGTAATTGGCACTAGCATCCACAGATGAGAGATACCATTCACCATTTGCTTTTCTGGGACTGTGTTACTTCACTCAGCATGATGTCCTCTAGCTCCAACCATTTACCTACAATGTTCATGATGTCATCTTTCTTTACCAATGCATAGAACTCCATTGTGTAGATGTACCACATTTTCTTTATCCACTAGTCAGTTGAGGGGCATTTCAGTTGGTTCCAGCTCCTTGCTATTGTGAAGAAATAAAGATGGCTGTGCATGTATCTCTGTGGTAAGATGAGTCTTGTAGGTACATACCCAGGAGTGGTATAGCTGGTTCAGGTGGCAAGTTCATTCCAAGTCTTCCAAGGGTTCTCCACACTGCTTTGCATAGTCACTGTATGAGTTTATATTTCCACTAGCAGTGGATGAGTGTTCCCCTTTTCCCATAACCTCTCCAGCACTTGGTATCATTTGCTTTCTTGATCCTAGCCAGTCTTATTGGAATAAGATAATATCTTAAAGTGGTTTTAATTTGCATTTCCTTAATTATTACCGATGTTGAACACTTCTTAAGGTGTTTCTCAGCCATCTCTATTTTTCAGCCATCTCTAATTCCTCGCTTGTGAAGTTTCTGTTCAGTTCTTTGCCCCATCTTTGAAGTGTGTCATTTGTGTTTTTTTTTCTTCTTTGTTTTTTGAGTAGTTTATATAGTCTGGAAATCAATGCTTTGTCAGATGTATCTGCTGTGAAGGTTTCCTCCCACTCTGTGGGGTTTCTCTTCACTTCCTTGATTGTTTCTTTTGTTGTACAGAAGATTTTGAGTTTAATGAGATCCCATTTGTCAATTTTCAACCTTAATTCTTGTGCAGCTGCTATCTGATTTAGGAATTCTTTCCCTAAGCTTATGTCTTGAGTCTGCTGCCAACTTTTTCTTCTATCACCTTCAGAGTTTGGGGTTTCACATTGAGGTCTTTGATCCATCTGGAGTTGACTTTTGTACAGGGTAAGAGGTAGGGGTTTAATTTCATTCTTCTACAGGTGGTGATCCAGTTTTGCCAACAACACTTGCTGAAGATGCTGTCTTTCCTCCATTGTGTCTTCTTGGCCCCCTTGTCAAATATGAGGTGGCTGAAATTGTATGTGCTCAAGTTTGGATCTTCAGTTTTGTTCCATTGGTCAGCAGGTCTGTTTTTGTGCCAGTACCAAGATGTTTTTATGACTATAGCTCTGTAGTATAGTTTGAAGTCTGGTATAGAGATTCCTCTGTATGGCTAAACAACATACTCCTGATTAATAAGTGGGTCAAGGAAGAGATAAAGAAAGAAAGAAAATCATTCCTGGAACTGAAGGACAATGATAATACAACACAACAAAGCCTATGGGATACTTTGAAAGCAGTCCTAAGAGGGAAGTTTATAGCCTTGGGTGCCTACATTTAAAAATTATTTGCAGAATTTATTATATTTAATTAAATTTTACTGCTTATTGGTATGGCAGTAAAATAAATTCTATTCATTTATCCGTCCTTAAAATAGCACTCCTTGCTCTTCCTGACCTGTGAAAATGGTTCACTATTCTCTTGATCCAGAAAACCCTACAAAATCATGCACATCAATGGGTTCTAATCTTTGTGTTCACTTCAACAACACCAGTAAAACTGCCCAGGCCATCAAGGTCATGCATATCTAAAAAGCTACCAAGTATCTGAAAGACATCGCTTTAAAGAAGCAGTGTGTGCCATTCCAGTGGTAAAATGTTGGTATGGTAAAATTGGTAGGTGTGCCCAGGCCAAACAATGGAGCTGGATACAAGGTCAATGGCCCAAAAAGCGTGCTGATGTTTTGCTGCATATGCTTAAAAATGCAGAGAGTAATGCTGAACCTAGGGTTTAGATGTAGACTCTCTAGTCATTGAGAATATCCAGGTGAACAAATAGCCCAAGATGCGATGCAGAACTTATAGAGCTCATGGTTGGTTTAACCCATACATGAACTCCCATGCCACATTGAAAGGATTCTCACTGAAAAGGAAAAAAATTGTTCCTAAGTGTGAAGAGGAGGTTTCACACAAGAAAAAGATCCCAGAAGAAACTGAAGAAACAAAAACTAATGGCAAAGGAATAAATTGAACAGTAAATAAATGCACATAAAAGGAAAAAAAGAGCACTCCTCAAAAATTTTTTTCTTAAAAAATAAAAATTTTTGTCTGAATATATGGTAAGATTTTTTAAGTTATAAGCAATTTGTGAAAAGAATTAGTATAACATATGATTCATTTTAGACAAAGTAACATTTTATTGTACACTGAATATGTGATTAGGTGTGATAAATATAAAAATAAACATTAAGAAACAATCAAGGAAGTGAAGAGAAAACCCAGAGTAGGAGGAAACCTTCACCAGAGATACATATGACAAAGCATTGATTTCCAGAATATATAAACTACTCCAAAAACAAGACGAAAGAAAACAAAGGACCCACTCAATAGATGGAACAAAGAGCTGAACAGACATTTCACCAGTGAGTAATTAGAGATGGCTGAGAAACATCATAAGAAGTGTTCAACATCATTAATCATTAAGGAAATGCAAATTAAAACCACTTTAAGATATCATCTTATGTGGTTATTCTTTTGGCAGAAGCACTTAAAAGCAATTACCTGACAGCCTTGACCCTTACTGTCTCTCACAGACCTGTGGAAGTCTGGACTGTCCTTTGATCTCTCAGGAAAGAACTTTGATCTGGATTTTAGCCTGTGGTTCCCTTGTCCCAGTTACCTGCCCCAGCCCCCAATTGTGTGTACGTGTCCTGGCCCATGCCTGGGTTAGTATATAAGCCTTGAGTTCCAACAATAAAATTGAGTCTATTCCCTCAGGCCCTCTCTGAGTCCGTGTATGTATGTCTGTCTATATGTCTGTCTTTATCTTTCTATTTCCTCGGGTAAAATCACTGGTAGGCCCTCCCCTCTCCTTGCTGGAGCTAAGCAAAGGAGGGAAGAAAAACAAACAGCATGTGGGATGTCAGCCATGCATGTATAACGGACTACACAGATGACAATAAACTCTGACAATCTTATGCCAAGAAGACTGGCAAGGATCAAGAAAACAAATGATACCAAGTGCTGGAGAGGTTGTGGGGAAAGGGGAACACTCATCCACTGCTGGAGGAAATGTAAACTCGTACAGCCACTATGCAAAGCAGTGGGGAGAACCCTTGGAAGACTTGGAATGAACTTGCCACCTGACCTAGCCATACCAAACCTGGGTGTGTGCCTACAAGACTCATCTTACCGTAGAGATACATGCACAACCATGTTTATTGCAGCTCTTTTCACAATAGCAAGGAGCTATAACCAATCCAAGTGCCCCTCAACTGAAGAGTGGATAGAGAAATTGTGGTACATCTACACAATGAAGTTCTATGCATCAGTAAAGAAGGATGACATCATGAACTTTGTAGGTAAATGGTTGGGGCTAGAAGATATGCTGAGTGAAGTAACACAGTCCCAGAAAAACAAACAACGAATGGTATCCATCATCTGTGGATGCTAGCACCAATTACCTAATTGTATGGCAAACTGAGCAATGTCAATGTGATCTGAAAACAACTGTGCTCTTATATTGTATAATCCCTTAAAAATAAAGAAAAAAGGGAAAAAAGAGAAAAAGTAAACATTATGCCTTTTAAGGATATTAAGAAATTTACTTCTCGATCATGTTAAATTAGTATATTTTAAAAGAAAATTACTCCACATATTCACTTGTAATAAAATAGTATCATAAATTTCATTTTGTCTGGATGTTTGTCATCTAAGCAAAGTTGTGCATTTTATGACATTCATCTTCAAAGGATTTCAAGGAAGATTTAATCTTCTCTCAATTTGGCCTTTTAAGATAGAGAGGACTTTTCAAAGCCTGAAAAAAAAACCATTTTCTTTGATTGCCTTTCATAAGGTTGCCTTATATCTTACTACTTCAAAATTAGGAGTCAGTTAAATAGAATATTGAATTAACATTTATTTGAATACTGCTTTCTGGCAAACACAACTAGTTGAATAAAATGAGCACTATTCAACATACATCCCTTTTGTGTGGATGTGGCAGTTGGGGAAATATCTGTTCTCATGTTCAATTCAAGTATTATTACATGCAGAACTCTATTAAACCTTAAACTTTTGTTCTCTGTGAATTGATTAAATCCTATGCATATTCTGATGACCTCAGATTAATTTGTTTATCTCTTCCTGTTAAGTGGTGTTTTGCTTGATTTTGGCCTACATCCTTATCCCAGAATAAATCCATGTGAGAACCACAGATGAATGATTAAAAAATAAACATAGACTGTATTTAGAGATTTTTCCAGTGCTTTCATTCTGAAAAACATAGAACAGAAATTGGAAAGCACAATTAGTCCATAAGCAACATAATATTTTAAAAAATGGATTAGCTGTCAAGTCTTGGTAAAAGATATTTGGTAGAATCTAACTCTTCTCAGAAGGGCATGATAAAGACAATAACAGTGTCATTGTGTTCCACCTGTTGTGAAACTATTTCAAATACTGAGATATGCCATGTATACTTTGCTTGATAATATTTTTTGGTCTTTTTTATACAGGGTCTCCTTGTAGCACTGACTGTCCTGGAACTCACTCTGTAGACCAGGCTGGTCCTGAACTCACAGAGATACCCCTGCCTCTGCCTCCCTAGTACTAAGATTAAAGTTGCACGCCACCACACCCGGCTTTGCTTGCTAATTTTGTATTAGGATTGTAGCTATATTTTTATTGAATTTTGGTGATTTTCATAAAATATATTTCGTTGGTATTTAGATATCATCCCCTATCTGCACCTACTCTCATTCACTCCCCCGTGTCAATTAATTTATACTCTTACATGTGTAATTTTGACTATAGAGTCTGATTTGTGCCCCTAAGTGTCCTTCAGTGTGTGTTCATCTACTGGGCCCACAAAGAGGCCTATCTCTGAAAGACAGCCATTCCCTCTCCAAGCATCCACCAATTGCCAAAAAATCTTTAATTTGGTATGGCATTTATTACCTACTTTCCCATGTCTGATTTGAGCTTGCATAGGACTTGTTCATCTGTCCTCAGTGTTGTGAGTTCATTTGAGTTTCTGAAGAGTTTTCTGGAAGACCCTGTTTCCGTGTAAATATCCATCAACTCTGACTCTTACAATGGTTCTGCATCCTCTTCCCCCGTGATTCCTGTGCCTTGAGAGGCAGAAGTTTGATATCGTTGACCTCCTCAAGGATAGGTACTCTGTAGCCTATTGTTCTCTGAACATTGGCCAACTGTTGGTTTATGGATTAATCACTATCTGCCACATAGGGAAAATTCTCTGGTGAGAGTTGTATGATGCACTCATAAACATAGCCAAACATACATTGCTGGAATTTTCATAGATCCAGAGAAAAAAAGCTATTTTGACACATCCCAAGATCAAAGTAATTTCTTACTTCATTCTAAATATACATGTTCATATTTACAGACTAGTGTGTATTTTATTACCCCTCATTGAAGAAGCTTCTTTTTGCAACAGATGAAACTAATACAGAGTTACAAAACTGGTTAACCACAGAGAAAAATTGCCTATGACAAACATAATTCTAAGTGACATATCTTCATTGTGACCTCATATAGACATAAATTTTAAATTCCATATTTTCCAAACATTTGCCTTTTAAATAAGGAAATTCCCTTAATGAAACCTATGGAAGACATTTAAACATACTCTTAATTAAAAATATATTTTATTTTTTATTTTTATTTTATGTATATGAGTGTATTGTTTGCATGTGCGTATGTGTACCTGGGTTCTTCAATGCCTGCAGAACTCAGAAGAGGGCTTTGGATTCCTGGGAACTGGAGGTTTTGATGGTTGTTAGCCTCCTTGTGAACACTGGGAATGGAATCTGGATCCTCTGCAAGAACAGCCATTTTCCTTAGCCACCAAGATATCTTTCCCGCCCAATCTTCATTATTTTTTTCTTAAATTTTGTTGTGATACATCAAGCATGCATTTGTTTTAATTCTTGGCAGAAAGAATCTTAAGCTCATTATTCTTTCTTTTTCCTGTTACTGTGATAAAACTCTATAAGCAAAAGCAACACAGGGTATGAAAGTTTTTATTTGCTTACAAATCAGTCAGGGCAAAACCTTAAAGCATTACAACCAAAGTAAAGAGCAAAGAGGGATGAAAACAAACATCTTACTATCGCTGCTTGCCCTACTACCATTTTTTCAGTTTTATGCACTTCAGGATTAGCCACCAACTTTCAGCCTATGGTTTTCTTCCCATCTTAACTAACAAATAATCCCCCACAGGTGTACCCATAGGGCAACCTAATGTAGATATTTCTTCATTAAGACTCTCCCCTGGAGAGTCTAAATTATGTCAGGTTGACAGTTAAAACTAACCAGCACATTTATCTATTTACTTTCTTCCTTGAGTCTAGATTCAGCCATTTCTCTCAGAGGTTTGGATAACTTTGTGTCCCAGTGTGGACAAGTAGACAAATTGTGCTATAAAACATCTTGAGTCTTGTTTCTTTACGATTATCTCAGTGGGAAAGCAACATAATTTGCTTTAGTTTACCTTGGAATTCAGTGAATGTATGTTTTATGTTTAAATTCATAGTTGGGTATGAAAGTTATTATATTACCTAGCATTACTTAGACTTAAAATAACACAAGTAGCTGAATGTAACATTCTTCAAATATATATATATCTCCTTTCTCTTCTTACCAGATTTTCTTCAATTTATTTCTGTAAATATGTAATTGTTTGCTTTTTGATTTTACTTTGATTGATTAGTACAATTAAGATAAGATATATTTTATATCCATATAAATATATAAATATCTGTGCAAGTATATGGTCAATGATTGCAACAAAATACATGTTTAAATCCTAACACCTGCTGCCTATACATGTGAATTTATATATAATTAAGGTCATAGATCTCAAGACAAGAGCATAGTGGGTTTATGATAGGGCCTAATTCCTATAATTTAATTCATTTATATAACAAATGAGAAAATGGTTTAATACATATGAACATCTATGAAAAACTTATTTGAAGGCTTATAGAAAGATACGCAAAAATTACAGTTATATTATCATAATAAGAAATACCTGGGACCACCAGAAACTGAAAGAGGATAGAAAGCATTCCTCCAGTTGCCTTTGGAGGAAGAGTAACTATTTTTTTTTTAGTTGTTGCTGTTGTTGCTGTTTTTTTTTATTTTTTTCATATAAATTTATTTTTATTTTTTTAACAAATCTAGACCCGTTTCCCCCCCCATTCCCCCACCCCACCAGAGCTCATACTTCTGCCACAAACATGCTTTTCATTTCTTTCTAGTCTTTCTCAATCTTCTCCATGAGGAAATTGACGTTTTGAGCAGAAGTTCACTGTTTCAGTCAGTTCTTTGATGCGTCTTTCTGTTTGTTTTAAGTGTAAACTTTTGTATGATTGTTCTCAGATTCAGATCTCTCAATTTGAAGGAAATAATTCTGTTGTTTTATGCCATAATGCTTTTTTTTTACAATCCATAACTTC
The DNA here is from genome assembly GCA_009823505.1 of Rhizomys pruinosus. NCBI lineage: Eukaryota > Metazoa > Chordata > Mammalia > Rodentia > Spalacidae > Rhizomys > Rhizomys pruinosus. The sequence continues at coordinate 94,729 of VZQC01001723.1, read as the reverse complement.
ATAAAACAGCATGGATGAAGTTATTTAAAGAGCCAGGCACAAGTATACATGTTGTGTGATTTCTTTTTTTAAATTTATTGTTTTACATACTTTTTTTGTACAAGATTATGTTACAAATCTAATCCAAACTCATGTCCTCTTCCCAACGCCTCCACCCAACCAGATTCACCCTTTCTGTCAGTTCTTTGATGAAGTGCCCTCTGTTGTTGGTGTTGTTTGTCTTTCCAATATGCACACTCCCAACAAGAAATGTTTACAACTGGTTTTGGTGCTAGCATCCACAATGAGTGTATTCATTCATCTTTGTTTTTTAGGACTGTGTTACTTCACTAACATAATATTTTCCAGTTCCATCCATTTATCTGCAAATTTCATTGATGGTTTGTCTTTTTTTTTTTTTTTTTTTTTTTTTTTTTTCTGCTGTGTAGAACTCCATTGTACAGATGTACCACATTTTCTATATCCACTTGTCAGTTGAGGGACATTTGGGTTGGTTCCAGCTTTTCATTATTGTGAAAAGAGCTGCAATAAACAGAGCTGTGCATGTATCTCTGTGGTAAGATGAGTCTTGTGAGTATATACCAAGGAGTGGTATGGCTGGGTTGGGTGGCAAGTTCATTCCAAGTCTTCCAAGGGTTCTCCACACTGCATTCCATAGTGGCTGTACTAGTTTACATTCCCACCAGCAATGGATGAGTGTTCCCCTTTCCCCACAACCTCTCCAGCACTTGGTGTCATTTTTTTTCTTGATCCTAGCCAGTATTATTGGAGTAAGATGATATCTTTTTTTTTTTTAATTTTTATTTATTTTTGTATGTGTACGAATGTACTGTCTGCATGTAGGTTTGTGCACCCGTGTCGTGCAATGCTGCGGAAGTCAGAAGAAGGTCTCGGATTCCCCTGGAACTGGAGTTCTCCTGGAATCGGAGTTACAGACGGTTCTTAGCCGCCATGTGGGTGCTGGGGATCGAACCCAGGTCCTCTGCAAGAGCAGTCGGTGCTCTTAACCGCTAGGCTATCTCTCCAGCCCCGTAAGATGATATCTTAAAGTGGCTTTAATTTGCATTTCCTTATTAGCAACATTGAACAATTTTTTAAGATGTTTTTCAGCCATCTCTAATTCCTCACTTGTAAAGTCTCTGTTGAGCTCTTTGCTCCAAATTTTGAGTGATTCATTTGTTTTCTTTCTTCTTTGCTGTTTGAGTAGTTTATATACTCTGGAAATCAATGCTTTGTCAGATGTATCTGCAGTGAAGGTTTCCTCCCACTCTGCGGGTTTTCTCTTCACTTCCTTGATTCTTTCTTTGGATGTACAGAACCTTTTGAGTTTAATGAGGTCCTATTTGTCAACTGTAGACCTTAATTCTTGTGCAGCTACTGTCTGATTAGGAAGTCTTTTCCTACACCTATGTCTTGTAGTATGTTGCCAACTTTTTCTTCTATCACCTTCAGGGTTTAGGGTTTCACACTGAGGTCCTTGATCCATGTGGAGTTTGGAGCTGACTTTTGTACAGGGCTAGAGATAGGTGTTTAATTTCATTCTTCTACAAGTGAGTTTTGCCAACACCAGTTGCTGACAATGTTGTTTTTCCTCCATTGTGTATTCTTGGCCCCCTTGTCAAATATGAGATAGCTGAAATTGTATGTGCTCAAGTTTGGATCTTCAGTTTTGTTCCATTTGTCAGCAGGTCTGTTTTTGTGCCAGTACCAAGCTGTTTTTATGACTATAGCCCTGTAGTGTAGTTTGAAGTCTGCTATAACAATGTTTTTTAATAAACATAGCAGCCCTAGGAATCTAGCATTTAATATCATTGCATCTATAATGAACTTTATGTTTGTACATATATCCATATTTTCCAAAGCCATTAACTACATAAATAGCTTTATTACTTTTATATATTTCTTTGATAGCTATAAGCATTTCAGTTATTCCATTAGAAAGTACAGAAATATTCTTAGCTCCATCATTTTGTTTTACAATGATATGATAGAATCTCCTGGCTTGTAGGACTAGGCAGTTCCTCTACTTCTGACTTCTGAGATTCATCCTTAGCATCTATCATCTATCTATCTATCTATCTATCTATCTATCTATCTATCTATCTCGACAGATATATGTGTATTTGTGTATGTGTCATCATATGCGTGTATATATGTATATTTTTTGCCAAAAACAACTAATAATTTATTATTAGACTAAATTATCATCAATTATTATTAGGAATCATGATTGATAATAAAAATAATTATAAATATTAATAATAATTCTTTTTTAAAGTGTTTTTCATTTTAATTATATTTTAAGGGATTCACAATATAAGAACACAGTTGTTTTCAGATCACACTGACATTGCTCAGTTTGCCATACGGTTAGGTAATTGGTGCTACCATCCACAGATGAGGGATACCATTCGTCCTTTGTTTTTCTGGGACTGTGTTACTTCACTCAGCATGGTATCTTCTAGTTCCAGCCATTTACCTGCAAAGTTCATGATGTCATCTTTCTTTACTGCTGCATAGAACTCCATTGTGTAGATGTACAACACTTTCTCTATCCACTGGTCAGTTGAGGGGTACTGCAGGTGGTTCCAGCTCCTTGCTATTGTGAATAGAGCTGCAATAACATGGCTATGCATGTATCTTTGCGGTAAGATGTGTCTTGTGGGTACACACCCAGGAGTGGTATGGCTGGGTCATGTGGCAAGTTCATTCCAAGTCTTCCAAGTGTTCTCCACACTACTTTCCATAGTGGCTGTACCAGTTTGCATTCCCACCAGCAGTGGATGAGTGTTCCTCTTTTCCCACAACCTCTCCAGCACTTGATATCATTTGTTTTCTTGATCCTAGCCAGTCTTATTGGAGTAAGATGATATCTTAAATTAGTTTTGATTTGCATTTCCTTAATGATTAATGATGATAAACACCTCTTAAGATGTTTCTCAGCCATCTCTAATTCTTCATTTGTGAAGTCTCTCTTTAGCTCTTTGCTCCATCTATTGAGTGGGTCATTTGTTTTCTTCTTTGTTTTTTGAGTAGTTTATATATTCTGGAAATCAATGCTTTGTCAGATGTTTCTGCAGTGAAGGTTTCCTCCCACTCTGTGGGATTTCTCTTCACTTCCTTGATTGTTTCTTTTGATGTACAGAAGCTTTTGAGTTTAATGAGGTCCCATTTGTCAATTGTTGACCTTAATTCTTGTGCAGCTGCTGTCTGATTTAGGAAGTCTTTTCCTATGCTTATGTCTTTTAGTCTGCTGCCAACTTTTTCTTCTATTGCCTTTAGCGTTTGGGGTTTCACGTTGAGGTCTTTGATCCATCTGGAGTTGGCATTTGTACAGGGCGATCAATAGGGGTTTAACTTCATTCTTCTACAAGTAGTGATCCAGTTTTGCCAACACCACTTGCTGAAGATGCTGTCTTTTCTCCATTTTGTCTTCTTGGCCCCCTTGTCAAATATGAGATGGCTGAAATTGTAAGTGCTCAATTTTGGATCTTCGGTTTTTTTCTATTGGTCATCAGGTCTGTATTTGTGCCAGTACCAAGCTGTTTTTATGACTACAGTCCTGTAGTATAGTTTGAAGTCTGGCATACAGATCACCCTTGTATTCCTCTTTTCACTCAGGGTTGTTTTGGGTATTTGGGGTCTTTTTTTCCCAAATGAAATTAAGGACTTTTTTTTCCAAGCCTGTGAAGAAACTCTTGGGGATTTTGTGTATCTATGTATATGTTTATGTGGAGAGCTAAGGAGACTCTCTGATGTCATTCTTCAATCATACTGCCTTCTTGTTTTTTGAAACATTGTCTCTCACCAGACTGGGACTCACCAAGTCAGGTAGGCTTGCCAGTCACCAAGCCCCAGGAATCTGCTTTTCTCTACTTCTCAGCACTGCCATCACTGGTGTGTGCTAGCATACCCAGCTATTCTTTCATTGTCGTCTGGGTATCAAATTTATATCTTCATGTTTAGAAGGCAAGTGTTTTACCACTGAGGCATCTCTTCAGCACTAAATGTATCTTCTTAATCAATTATGGGTCATCCATTTTGGAAGATGGTCCACAGATTGTTTAGCAGCAATGCATTTCCTGGCAACCCGAAAAAATTATAATACCAAGCATAGAATTTTGCAGATGTTAGGGGTATATAATCAGTTAAAAGTTACAATAATAATTATATTATGATTTCAGATATTATAAAATGTTAAAACATTTATTTTAGTATAATGTGTATTGAAATTTTATGTATTACACACATAATTTTTTGTTCAGGCTTGGTTGCTTTCATATGTGCTTCTACAATGCCAGGCAGGTTTGCTGACCACCAAACCCCAGGAACCTGCCTTTCTCTAATTCCCAGTGCTGCCATCACAGGCATGTACCGCCACACCCAGCTATTCTTACACTGTGTTCTGGGGATCAAATTTATCTCTTCATGTTTAGAAGGCAAGGAATTTACCCACTGAAGGATCTCTTCAGCACTCCCTCCCCAGAGTTCATAGATCCTGTAATTTTTGTTAGAGTACATTATGGAAAATTGCTCTCTGCTGCAGTCCCTCAGTGACAGTTCATTCTCTGAGCTCTAGTCAGCCTATCTGGAGTCCTTCTTTTATAGAGGTCCGGTTTTTCCTCACCCAACCATAAACAGCTGCCAGCATTTCTTCAATTAAGATTGGTCTTTGCTACCCATTTCTGCAGTTCAAAAGGGCATGGATGGCCAAACCATGAAGATTAGGAGGCCACAGAGTGTGGTTCAATGGACAGATCACCTTTATTCAGCTCCACTCTCCCAGGCATTATGGGACATTGCACAAGACGGGGTACAAAGATTGTAAGAGCTAGGGAAGTGATTCTCAAATGGAAGTGAATCCTACAAGCTCCAGGGACCCTGTTCATATGAACTTACAGCTTTGGTGTCAGCATGCCCAAGACCCATGCAAACTCAACCAGATGTGCTTCCATTAAATTGCAAGGCTTTTGTTTTCATATTTTGTTAAATTTTTAATGTTTCAATTCATATATGTTACTTTTAGTGCTATTTTTGGGTTTACTTTTAAATTTGCATTTGTATTTTAACTTTCTACAAACTTATTTTATCATGAAAATGATTTTAGGATTTATGGATAAAATAATTTCTTATAACCATAAATTTTTTATTTATCAGCATTTAATTTTTGTGATATAATTATTTTTATAATATTTCTAGGCTAAAACCATCTTCCATTTTCCCTTTGCATTGTTTTCTACTTCCTTTGTGAATTCCTTTAAAATTTAACCTTATTTGATTGAGTTTTGCAATGTGTGATTAAAACTTGAATTCTGCATTTCTGAAATTATTCTCAGCATTTTTGTCAGTGACATGAGTTGCTTTGTCTATCTATCTATCATCTATCTATCATATTCTTTTTCTTATGTTTGAGAACATATATATATATATATGTACATATACATGTACATTCTATGTATACAGTGTCTTTAGCCAACTTTTCATAATTTAAAAAAATATATGTTAAAATAAATTATTTTCTCTGAAATTTTCACCATATACCATTCACTTTACATCTGCAAATAATCATTGTCAGACTCATTTAAATATCCCATATTTGGTTTACAGATGTCAAATTGGAAAGTTTTTCATGAACTATTGAAAACAGAATTTAAATGCGGGCATTCTTGAACAGTTATTGTGATACATACAACAGATACAAACACACACACACACACACACACACACACACACGTAGTTTTTGTTAGGTTTACTAATGCCTAGAGAAAGACTAAATCAGTCTCAACTGAAAGTAAACAAAGGCAATCTTTTAATCCAGGGGAAATCCCTCCAGAGCGAATCTATTGGCCTTTGGGTGGGGGGGGGGTGTAGACCAAGGGAAAGTGCCTGTCTGGTAGGTGCAAAGGACTATTTATAGGGCAAGGAAGTGGAGGTGATGACATGTTAGAATCTGGACAATTAGGCCAGTCAGGCTCCTGAAGTCTCAAGTTCAGAGGTCTCTTGGGAATCTGAAACTAGGTGTTGGCTCTGTCTGTTGATTTATGGCTTTCTTTTTTTAAAAACTTTTTTAAATTTTATTTATTTTTGTATGTGTATGAATGTACTGTCTGCATGCAGGCCTGTGCACCCGTGTTGTGCAATGCCGCGGAGGTCAAAAGAGGGCGTCGGATTCCCCTGGAACTGGAGTTCTCCTGGAATTGGAGTTACAGACGGTTCTCAGCCACCATGTGGGTATTGGGGATCAAACCAGGGTCGTCTGCTAGAGCAGTTGGTGCTTTTAACCACTAGGCTGTCTCTCCAGCCCCGACTTATGGCTTTCTTTGCATGCTTTTAGAAACGTGGGCTGGAGAGATGGCTCAGCAGTTAAGAGCACTGACTGCTCTTGCAGAAGAGCTGGGTTCAAATCCCAGCACCCACATGGCTGCTAGCAACTGTCTGTAACTCCAGTTCCCAAGGGATATGACACCCTCCATGGGCATTGTACAACACAGGTGCACTTGCATACATGCACACAATACATGCATATACATGAAGTAAAAGTAAATAAATAAAAATTGAAAACAAATTAAATATCTATTTAAAAAAAGAATTGTGGACTCCTGGCTAGAAAAGAAGCAGGGGTCTTCCTGTCTATGACATTGTGGCTTTTCATACTGAATCCTGACCTAACAGTTTTGAGCATCTTTGATGCTCTTTTTTTTTTTTTTTTTTTATGTGTACGAATGTACTGTCTGCATGTAGGTTGGTGCACCCGTGTCCTGCAATGCCACGGAGGTCAGAAGAGGGCGTTGGTCAGATTCCCCTGGAACTAGAGTTAAAGATGGTTCTTATCCACCATGTGGGTGCTGGGAATCAAACCCAGGTCCTCTGCAAGAGCAGTCGGTATTCTTAACCACTGAACCATCTCGCTAGCCCCTCTGATGTTCTTTTTACTGTCATAGTTGCAGATGAAGTTTCTGATATTCTCATGTCTGAATTCTCTGTGTGTCTTTATCAGGGACTAAGCTTCTCTTGATTATATATTTTACTAATAACAGTATGTTGTTGATAGTTTTACTACTTGACACACCTGGATAGAGGGACCAGAAATGGGGGAATTCCTTTAATGGACTGGCCTGTGGCTATGTCTGTGGGGAATTTTCTTGATTGATCAGTATTGGGAGGGCCCAGCACATGGAGTGGGGACAGTGCCACCCTGCCCCTTCAGATGGTTTTGTTTTGTATAAGAAAGCAAGGTGAACAAGGACCAGGGGAGCAAGCCACTAAGCCGCATTCCTCCATGGCCTATGCTTCAGCTCCTGCCTCTGGGTTCCTGCCCTAGGTTCCTACCTTGGGCTTCTTCAGTCATGAGCTGTAACTCTGGAGTTGTAAGCCATATGAATCATTTCCTTCCCAAGTTTTAGACTAAAAAGTCAGAGCAACTGAGAAGACAAACTAGAATACCGTATTCGAGTTAACCTTAGTTTCTCTCCAACAAACTTCCTTATTTCAGTGAAATGCATTTCTATCCTACTGACTTTGCAATATGAGTTTTATTACTGTTATTAACCTCTCACTATTACCTTTCTTTTATATTTCATAACATGTTTATTTACATTTGTGTGGATAATTTATTTCTATATAAACACTTTATACAATGTGGTGTTAGTCCTACTTAGTTTATTTAACATATTGCCTCAAGATTTTCCTTTTTATTGATGAATTATTTTCATATGTTTAATAGTGTTGAGTCAGGGCTCTACATAATTTGTAACAAGAATTATAATTATATGTTTTCCTCAGCACTAGAGAAAATAGTTTGCAACCTTCAGTGAGAATTTTGTTTGAGGGAATTTTGCTATTTTTCATTATTTTTATTTTATGTATACAAGTGTATTTCTTGCATGTAGGTATACTTTGTCCTGCAATGCCAACAGAGATCAGAGGAGTACATTTGATCACCTAGAACAGGACTTATGGACTGGTTTTAGCTGCCATATGAGCCCTGGAAATCGAACCTGGCTCTTCTGCCAGAGAAGTGAGTGCTCTTAACTGCTGGGCTTTCTCTCCAGCCCCAAAGGAGAATTTTAAATAATAAATAAATAAATAAATTTAATTTAGTATTATATCAGTATTTTTAAATAAAATATTTTCCAGAATAAGGATTTGATATAGTACATATATTTTCAGAAATGCTAACAAAATTGATTCATGAGAGTTATTAATTCCTTTTACTCAGAGGATTTATTAGTGCTTCTCACTTGGGATTACATATTATAAGTCAGATCTCAAACACACATGGATCCTATAATGTATCAAACATAAAAGTGAACTACCTTGATTGATGCTTCTAAAGGATTCTGTGCACAGAAAAGAATAAACACTAGTTTGGGCACTGCATCGTGATTCCCAGCAGTCTGGGCAATTATACCTTCTGCTTGCACTTGGGCCCTATTCCAGCCTCAGGCCCGGCTCCCCTTGCACTTGGTCCCTATTCTAGCCTTGGGACCAGCCCCTTCTCTTCTGCTCCTGATCTCTGGATTACCTCCTTAATCCACACCCACATATTGTGTAATGATCCCCTGTAGTCAGACGAGCTGAGTCTACCACCTTCCTCTGATAGACCCTCCATATTCTATCCTTACTTTGACCTTGCCCCTACTCTGATCTGTCTGGCAAAGACAGGCCTATTACCCTGATAAATCAGATCCACTCCAGTGCACCTTGATTTCCCTGAAGCCTAAGCAGCTCCGCTCTCTCCCCAAACCCTGCCCCCCTTCTAACTTTGGACACAGGCCCACTACTGCTTTTCCACCTCAGATCTGTGGATAGCTTTCTAACCCACATTAGCTCAATTTTACAACTTAGTTGACAGACTATCCACAGGTTATCCTTGCCCTTGGCCTTGAGACCTGCTAGCCACATTCCCGCCACTACCCTGGTTAGTCAGGTCTTCTCCACTGGAGACTAACAAGTTCCATTCTCTCCCTGCAATCAAAATTTCTTTTATTTAGCCTTGGGCCGAGGATGACTCTTGCACTTTCAACCCCAGATCTCTGTACTACCTTCTTAGTCTAGTCCTGCTCACTGGGTCCTGGTCACTTGTACCCAAACCTCCAGCTTCCCTTTTGAGAGCCTCCATAAGTTGCCTTTCCCCCATCTTGCAGATGGACCTCCTCATGATCTGCCTAACAGACTTCTGCATTTTCAGCCCCAGATCCGTACTGCCTTCTTAGTCTAGTCCTGCTCACTGGGTCCTGGTCACTTATACCCAAACCTCCAGCTTCCCTTTTGGGACCCTCCACAAGTTACCTTTTACCCATCTTGCAGTTGGACCTCCTCATGATCTGCCTAACAGAGACTCCTGCACTTTCAGCCCCAGATCCGTACTGCCTTCTTAGTCTAGTCCTGCTCACTGGGTTCTGATCACTTGCACCCAAACCTCCATTTTCCTTTTTGGGGCCCTCAAAAGGTTGCCTTTCCTGCATCTTACAGTTGGGCCTCCTTGTGATCTGCCTACCAGAGACTTGCATGCTAGCCAGACAAGCCTACTACCCTGTGAGAACTAGAAACACTCACCAACTAAAATTTCATATGTGAGCAAAAATTAATTTATAAAAACAATATGAACAGACAAAAAGTTCATTTAAGCAAAGGCATAATAGAATATTATTTTCAGACCCACAACTGAGAAAAGACATACATATGCCCAAATGGCAATACAAAAACACAATTAATATGTAAAACCAAAAGAATATGTCCCACCACTCTCTGCAAAACCCACCCGACCAATATAACTGCACTACAGTAATAATCAGCTTGAGGAAACCAATAATGCAAGCTTTAAAAGAATAATCATAAACATAATCAAACAACTTAAAGAAGACACACAGAACTCAAGGAACTCAGAAATGAGAGGCAGAAACTTGTGATGGAAATACAAGAAAATACAGATTGGAGGCTGAAATAAAAAGCAAATCAATTCAGGACTTGCAAAGTAAATTCGCAAAAGAAAGAGATATTGAGGGGCTGGAGAGATAGCCCAGCAGTTAAGAGCACCAATTGCTCTTGCAGAGGACCCAGGTTCGATCCTCAGCACCCACATGGTGGCTGAGAACTGTCTGTCACTCCAATTCCAGGAGAACTCCAGTTCCAGGGAAATCCAACACCCTCTTCTGACCTCCACGGCATTGCAGGACACGGGGTACAAAAACCTACATGCAGACAGTACATTTTTTGTTAAGGTTCTTTTTTTTTTAACATAAATTTATTTTTATTTTTTTAGTAAATCTAGACCCGTGTCCCCTCCATCCCTCCACTCCACCAGAGTTTATGCATTCTGCCAAACATGCTTTTCATCTCTTTCTCAGTCTTTCTCAATAATCTCCATGAGGAAGTTGACTGTTTGAGCAGAAGTTCACTGTTTCAGTCAGTTCTTCAATGCAGTCCTTTCTGTTGCTGTTGTTGTTGTTGTTGTTGTTTCCAATATGCATCACTCCCAACTGCTTTGGACAAAAGCTCAGGGGGCCATACACAAGAAATACTTACAACTAGGTAATTGGCACTAGCAATCACAGATGAGGGATACCATTCATCGTTTGTTTTTCTGGGACTGTGTTACTTCACTCAACCTGATGTCCTCTAGCTCCAGCCATTTTCCTGCAAAGCTCATGATGTCGTCTTTCTTTACTGCTGCATAGAACTCCATTGTGTAGATGTACCATATTTTTTCTATCCACTCATCAGTTGAGGGGCATTTGGGTTGGTTCCAGCTCCTTGCTATTGTGAAGGGAGCTGAAATAAACATGGCTGTGCATGTACCTCTGCAGTGGGGTGAGTCTTGAGGGTACATGCTCAGGAGTGGTATGGCTGGGTGGGGTGGCAAGTTCATTCCAAGTCTTCCAAGTGTTCGCCACACTGCTTTCCATAGTGGCTGTACGAGTTTACATTCCCACCAGCAGTGGATGAGTGTTCCCCTTTCCCCACAACCTCTCCAGCACTTGGCAGACAGTACATTTATACACATAGAAAAACAAATAAATAAAATTTAAAAACAATATTAAAAAAGAAAGAAATATTGAAGAAAACCAAAGCCAATATGAGGATAGAACTGAAAAAATCACTAAGTCAATTTGAAGCAGGAGAAGAATGAATTACAAGCAGAATGAATTAAATGGAAAAAAAAAAGAAATATCAGGGCTGGATGACAAACATGAAAACTTTACTCTTCAAGCAAGGGCTATAAAATCGTAAAAACTCACTGGAACAGAATACACTAGAAATATATGTCAACTTGAAAAGACCAAGTCTACACATTATAGTCATACCATAAGGAGAAGAATCACAGATCAAAGCATTGACCAAATATCCAACAAGATTGTAGAAGACATTCCTGAATTGAGGAAAGAGATGCTTATGCAGATTCAATAAGCACACACAACACCAATTGCACAGGACCAGAACAGAACTTTCCCATGGCATATCATAGTAAAAGCACTAAATATACAGCCTAAAGAGAGGGCATTGAAAGATGCCAGAGAACACAAAAAATCACATTAAAGGAAAACACCAGAATAACAGCTGAATTTCATTCCAAACTGTGAAAGCTAGAAGAAACTGAACCAAAGTTATGTCAGTTATGAAGAACAGTAGCAATCCAAAATACTTTACTCAAGAAAATATCTGCCACAGTCACAGGAGAACAGAAAATTTTCTATGATATAATTGGGCTGAAATCACGTCCACAAAACCAGCCCCACAGATAATATTTGAAGGGATGAAACAATCCGAAGATAGTTATGGCTATACCTAAGCAGTTACAGTAAGAAAACAAAGACAAGTACAATTATAGAAAAACAAAACAGGACCAAGAACACAAATAAATTAAAATCAGAGTAACCAATACACATATTTCAATAATAAATCTAAATATCAATGGCTTTAATTCCACTCTCAAAAGTCACGAACTAGTGGAATGTATTTATAAACAATCTATCTTTTTGTTGTATTAAAAAAGCCCATCTTAGCCGGGCGTGGTGGCGCACGCCTTTAATCCTAGCACTTGAGAGGCAGAGGCAGGCGGATCTTTGTGAGTTCAAGGCCAGCCTGGTCTACAGAATAAGTTCCAGGACAGCTGGGGCTACAGGGAG
>VZQC01001723.1:17590-82137 GCA_009823505.1 Rhizomys pruinosus | reverse complement strand
ATATATATATATATGATATATATATATATATCATATATATATATATCATATATATATCAAAATATATATACAACAAAACCACTGCCAACATTATTCTAAATTATAAAATAATGGAAGCATTCCCATTAAAATAAGAAACCAGACAAGGTTATCCACTTTCTCTATTCATTTTCCATATAGTCTTGAAACTCTCACTAAAACATAAAGGCAAGGGAAGGAAATTAAAGAACTACTAATTGGAAAAGAAGAAACAAAATTTTCACTATTTGTAGATGATATGATATCATACATAAGAGATTCCCAGATAATTTCTAGAAATGATCAATATTTTCAAAAAATGGCAGGTTACAAAATCAATGTAAAAAAATCAATGTCCTTTCTATATACCAATCACTAACAAGTGACCTGAGAAAGAATTCATGGAAACCTTCCCATCACAATAGCCTAAAAAAAATAGGAATAAACCTAACCAATAATATTAGAGAGCTCTACCATGAAAATTTTACATATTTAATGAAAGACAAAAAGGAATAATCCAGGATATGGAAGGGCCTACCATGCTCATTGATTGGTATAATTAATATTGTGAAAATACTGACTCTACCAAAATAAATCTATACATTCAATGAAAAGCTAATAAAAATAATCATGATATCCAAGTGTCCAAAATTCTTATGGAAACACAAAACACTCTGGATAGCCAGTGTATTCTTGAGCAAAAAGAGTAATTCTGGGAGATCACCATACCAGATGTCTAACTAAATTACAGAGCTATAGTCATAAAAACCACATGGCACTGGCACAAAAACAGACACAGAGATCAATAGAACAGAACTGAATATCCAAATATTAGTGCTTACAATTTCAGTCACCTGATAATTCACAAAGAAATCAAGAACACATGGTGGAGGAAAGACAGCATCTTCAACAAATGGTCCTGGAAAATTGGATCTCCACCAGTAGAAGAATGAAATTGGACTCTTAATTTTAACCTTGTGCAAAAGTAGACTCCAAATGTATCGAAGACCTCAATATGAAACCTGAAACTCTAAAACTTCTCTAAAGGAATCATAGGCAGCAAACTATAGCATATAGGTGTAGGAAAAATCCTTCTAATTCAGATATCAATTGCGCAGGCACTAAGATCAATAGACCACAAGTGGATCCTCATTAAATAAAATCTACACTAGGACAAAAGAAACAAGCAAGGTATGGAAGATGAAACCCTCTGAGTGGAGGAAAATTTTCACATGCTACATGTCTGACAGAGGATCTTCATCCAGAACTCATAAAACAAACAAGTAAACTAAACAAACTAATACATTGAGGTCTAAGGACCAGAAAATAATATTGATGAAATAAAAAAGTTATGTGCATATCTTAATGAGCCCTAGAATTAACTTACCACCTAGATTCAGGAATGGTAATTATTGTACATGGGCGGAAGGCATATATTCATATTTTAGAGTAATATAAAATTAAAAGAAAAATCTGAACCCCTTTTCATTATGTATAAAAAAAGGATGTGTGGATGAAGCTGACCAATGGGCACCAAATTGATTACATACAGCATGATGCTTGGGTGTATGTTTTTACAGTGGGATAAATATAGATGTGATATTGCATGCACTTCAAAAGCCTCAAAGAATGAACCAACTGTGTAATTTTGTTCAGAACTGTGGAATTTTTAACCACAAAGAAATTATACATGATTAACGACCTAGACATGTTCAGCAATTTTGAGTTTTAAACAATGTATATATGCATGAAACATCATGTGATCATATAAATCTGCACAACTTTATATTTGTATATGTCAGCCAAAATAAACTAAATTAAAAATAATGATAATTTGAAAAAAGAAATTAAGGATGAATAATTCATTAATTTTGCATTTATTTAATCCACTGATATTTGATCTGTACCTACAACTGGATGCTCTGTTAGTACGTTGTGTAAAAACAATTTGATGAATACTTATGAAATGAGAGCTTTAGCAAAATATGCAGACTAATGTCTCTCCAATAAAATTATTTTCTTATTAACTTAAAAAAAATGGCTGCATAGGGGCAGGATTGATGGTTGTTGGGCTTGCCAAGGAGGAACTGTCAAGCACTTCCTTGGGGAAAACATGACATCATTTAGCAAAAAAAGAAAAAAAGATGAAGAAAGAAAATTCTCTAACTCAGGTGAAATGTGTGTGTGTGTCTATATATATATATATATATATACATATATATATATATGTAGATATACATATATATATATATATATATAACAATTTGGAGAGAACAACAAAACAAAAGAACAGGGAAGACAAAGACTGAAATAGTGAAGTTCTCTCAAAAACAATAAGCTTTGCTTTCGGAAAAACAACAACAACAACAACAACAACAAAACCCAACAATCTCTGGAACGACTCAGAAAAAGATGCAAGACATGAATGGCAGAGTGCAGGAACTCAGGTGGGGTGGGGGACATGGAAAGGGAAGTGACTCTAAATTTGATTGAAAAATGGTGTATGATGTATGGAAGTAGTTTAATAATAATAATAATTTTAAAAATGAAAAAAAATGGCTAAGAATCACCTTAAAAAGTGTACAATGTTGTCAGTAATTAATCAAATGCAGATAAAAACTAATAAAAATTCATCTTACTTACTCCAGTCAGACTGGCTAAGATCAAGAAAAGAGTTACACCATATGTTGTTGAGGGTGTGGCCAAAGGAGAATGCTCATTCACTTCTGGTAAGAATGGCTGACGACTCATGCAACCTCTGTGGAAGGCAGTGTAGGGAGATTTAAAATTAAATGATTCTAACCTTAGCCGGTTATACCACTCCTTGCATATACCAAAAGGGCTCACTGAACTGTGGACATAGCTCTACTTCCATGCTTTCTGCTGCTCCTTTCACAATAGCTAAGAAATGGAAAGAACCTAAATGTGCCTCAGCTGACGAATGGACAATAAAAATGTGGTACACAATGGTGCTCTACTCATGGTAAGGAAGGATGAAATTATGAAATTTGCAGATAAGTAGATGAATGAGAAAACATTTTTTGTGTGAAGTAACACAGATTCAGAAATGCAAGTGCCATATATTTTACCTCATTTGCTCTTCTTGGTTCCCACCCTTGTATGTGAGTATATATCCTGATATAAAAGCAGGAGCCGGGGGAATGCAAAGGCAGCAAGGAGGTAATGGGAACTAAAGAGACCAGAAATGGGGAAATTCAGCAGGAAGCAAGGAGGGAAGGACATACAAAGAGCCATGGGGGTAAAGAGGAAGAAGGGGCTCAAGGAGGGGAGATTAATAGGAGACAGTTATTATTGAGGACCGAAATTGGGGAAAGGAAGACTTGAACTGAGGAAGGAGGAAGGAATTTAGATATGGAGAGAGAGATGAGAGAGAAATAAAGCTTAGGTGGTATAAAAACCCAGAGGGAAACACACCAACTCACACAGGCACTGAAAAATTCACATAAAATATTGGAACATGAGAGTGTGTGTATACCTGAAGGCTATATCACAAGGAACACAGTGCCAGACTGGAAAGGCCTCCTTTTGAGTTGTTGATCATGATAGGCCACAAGACGCTGAAAATAGCACAGGCTATCTCCGGAGCGAGCTCTTGATTCCCTCCCTGAACTTGAAGGTAAGCCCCTATTTATGAAGTCAGGTCATACTACAGACATGGGAATTGGATATAAAGGAGCTTGAAAGGTCTGGAAACCATTTCCATGAAAACTAGCTCTCATAGATCTAGAGGATCATTTGCATGCTATACTAGAGGAGAAAAGCAGTTTATGGTTTGACCCAGCTCTAAAGCCTAATAACCACCATGACTGGTATACCAAGCTACCACTATTGGCGCAGTAGTGACACTTTTTTTCTAGGAGGTAATTAACAGCTGTCTAATTGGAATTAAAGCCCTGTCAATGTTGCCTGGAGGGGTCATAGATTCTAGAGAAAACCCTATCTCTGCCATATCTCTAGATAAATGAAAGTTTTACCATATGCTAAAATGGATCCTTATATTTACAGACATGCTTACCATACACCATCATCAATGAAGCTTTTTTTTTTTACAACAAATGGATGGTATTACAGAGTTCCACAATTGACCACACAGATAAAATACGTCTGTGAGTTGCCTAGCCTTATGTGACACATCAACTGTAGAACCTCTATAGCTATGCCCCATGGGAAATAGTGGAACAGGGATAGAGAGAATAGTAATACATCTTTCAACTCAGCAGCAAAGCCTTTGCATAAAATACAGTGTGGTACACACTGAAGGCCACAACTTGATAGGTTTTTGAGAACAAAAGACTGCACAATGCATGTCCCTGGATAGGACTTCTATACTAAATCTCACCCACCCATTACTCAGGGATGGTTTTGCAAGAGGGGGCAGAAGGATTGTCAGAGTCAGGGTTGATGCATAAACATATAGAAACAGAGGCTTTCGATCCACTGAGATCCTACTCATATGAACTTAAACTCCAGAGATAGCATGCACAAGAACCATGCTAACTCAATGAGACAAAATCACAGTTTAGAACAAGGGAAATGGGCTAACCCTATTCAAAAAACTATTGGCGACTGAATATAGCTAAGTGAGGGAGAGTAGATCTTTTGTTTTTTTTTTTTTTTTTAAGCTAGAGGCTCTAGATAGGGTGAGTAGACTCTAGTAGATGAATTTGAACTGAGGGACATCTGGGTACAAAAATCTTTAACAGGTAGGATTTAACATATATGACAGAATGCATGAAATCCAGTGAGGGTGCTAGGACAGACATGCATGAGGGAAGTGGTCTAAATTTGATTAAGATTGATTACATGAAATGCGCAAATATTGGATAAAAAATACTTTAAATACATGGCTAGGGACGAGTCAAGAAAGTATGAGGGGGGGTAAGAAAATAATGTTAAAATGTCTTGATAAGCACATGGCATTCTATCAATTAATAAAATTTATCTGGCATTAACTATCCTGATACAGATACTTTTAATGTCAATTCTCTTTACTACAGAACTGCATTTCATAGCTACTTTAGCAAATTTAGTTCCTCAAAATTATTAGGTTAAATATGTCTCAGCAATATATATTTTGGGGTGGGGAAGACCAAAAATGACTTGGAATCCAATCACTTAAGACTGCTTAAAATAACAGACAAGTGTGGATATGTAGAAATACATCCATATCTATCGATGAAAATAAAAGCCAAATTTTCTATTTTTGCTTGTTTTTAATTTAAATTCCAGACAAATCTAAAGGGATAAACAGAGAATTCTGAACATACACAGCACTGGGGGGATGATATAAAAATACAACAATACCAGGACTCTAAGCTGAGTTTGGATAGATCAGAGCATAAACAAAATAAAGAAGACATAGTCAGTAGGAAAGTCAAAACATCATTAGAAGCCGGGCGTGGTGGCACACGCCTTTAATCCTAGCACTTGGGAGACAGAAGCAGGCATGAGTTCAAGGCCAGCCTGGTCTACAGAGTGAGTTCCAAGACAGCTGGGACACAGGGAGACCCTGTCTCAGAAAAAATAAATAATAATATTTGGATAAAACTGCAAGTAAACAATGAGCTACCAAATATTGTAGACTCTTCTATGTTTAATATTGTTCATATTAATTTGATAAACTGAATTATAAACCCCCACCCTCAAAAGAATTATGAAATAAAATTTGGAAATATTGTCATATAAATGCCAAGAATATATAACTCTGCTATATAGAAACAGTATTTTCTTTGTCCTGAAAGTTAAAGTTATTTTTGTGTTAAAGTTTGTAGGCTTTTTCAAAGATACTCCAAAAGGGAAGTTCAAAGCATTATTAATAAGATAATGTCCTTGGGAACTAGATTATAGATTAGATAAAATTATGTGCATCAATTTCAACTTGATTTATTGTTTAAGGTGACTGTTATTAATTCAGAATGAATTTCTTGATGAAGTCACTGATGTAAAAATGTGAGATAGTACCTGTGAGCACATTTCACTGTTAAGAAATTCAAGTACAATTTGTTGCTAGTAAGCATAGAGGGCTAAATTGACTCAGATTTAGTTTAAATAGTTCTCAAAAAAAGTCAGCCAAACAATCACATAAACAATGAAGCAATCTATAGCTGCTTTCCAAACAGCTGTTCTTTTTTAATGTCCAGGGCCTTAGGCATTGTTCATTGAATACTCTATCTTGCTAAACTTTGTAGGAGATATTATTTTATAACTATGCAAATCAGAGCTCAAATGTAGGTACTGATGTAGTTTTCCTAAATATGAAGTGACTTTTCAATTGACATATTTCAGTTTCATTATCATGTATTTCATAGCAGATATATGAAAGCCTGTCCACAAAAAATCAATTTCTACCTAATCATCAGGGTTTTATTCTACATAAGATTTTAAGTGTGGTTTCTACTTACAGTTGTATAAGTTGGGATAAGTTTCACATTCCATTCCTGTTTTAGAAAATTAATTTTTGGTAAAATTCTATATTTTCCCCAAAGTTTGGTGTTCCAAACTTTGTAACAGAGTTTACATACACACAAACCTTTGAATATATGATTTTCTCCTCTGTTACACCAACTATTCTTAATTTTTCTTAAATATTATAAACTTTAATAAAATATAACTTTATATCTGCTATCTGATTGAAAACCTACTTTGATAACATATGTGTATATATCCAAATGAAATCCAGTGATAAGTTCAAATTGTAGTACATCACAGCTTATAATACTGAAATAATTTTAAAATTCCCTGCTTCTAAAACTGCAGATCCTTTTAGAGGTATGAAATATTATGAAAAAAATGTTCACTTCACATTCTCACCACCTATTCATCCATAGATATCTTTGTGTCATTTTCTCAAACTTTTCCCTCATGGTGTTGGCAGTTGGCCAACCTCTCTTCCATTATGAGTCTATGTATTCATCCTCAAGGTCTTTCTACAAACCATTGTGTGGGAGATTCTGTATCAAAACTCTGTGATAATTTTCTTTTTTCCTTTCTCAGGTCCACTTGGGAATGTAGTTGTAAAGTGTGTGTTACAGATTTTTTTCTTGCATACTCACTGAATGTTGTGTGATATTGTCCCTGGGGACATATGAGCAAATATTCACTCATCTAGATAAGAAGAAAAATGACATATACCATCAAACTCCAACTTAGTCAACCAGTGAGTTTTATTGGAAATATTTACAGGAGTCTTTGGTGACCTGTTATTTTAGGAGCAAAAATGAATGTATGACAGCTGCATCAGCAAAGGCCCACTAAGGCATGCCTGACAGCTCTTGAAAACTGGGAAACAGGAGTTTACAGCAAAGGCAGAAAGCAGTTAACACTGCTGGAGAGCCATTTCCATGTGATTCAGTTGGTTTGAGCCTCTTCCAGGTATCTAGGTTGTTTTCTGTCTCTCCCAGGAACACAAGTGGTCTCTGGTTTCTCCAGGGAGCTTGACTTCTCTGAGCCTCTTCTTGCAGTTCTGCATGCCTGAGAGTGTTTCCCAGTAGTCCTTGAAGCTTAGATATGCTTGGGCAGGAAGGGGCCTTGTGAACTTACTCAAATTTAGGAACTTTCCAAAAATATCATAAGGTTGACTCTCTGGAGATGCATGTGTTTGTGTGTGTGTGTGTGTGTGTGTGTGTGTGTGTGTGTGTGTGTGTGCATGTGTGTGTATGTATGTTGTGTGTATGTGTGTAATGTGTGTGTATCGTGTTCAATATGGGTGGTGTATATTATATACATATATATATAATATATATACATATATATACATATATTATGTATACTATATATTGTATATATAGTGGTTATATATAATATATTATAGTATAATATATAATATTATATAATATAGTATAAGTAGTGTGGGAAAGAGAAGAAATGGGGCTAAAGCGAGAGGTTTCTAGGCAACAGGAATAATCCTGTGCTGAGTTGATAAGTATAGCAATGTTTACAACAGTCTTGTAAAGCACAACACAGCTTGGATATAACTTCATGTTTAGATTCAAGCTTCCAAGAAGAGATCAAAATTTTAATTCTCAATTGAAACAAGTTCAAACTAGTCATACAGTGAGAAGCAGAAAAGGGTAGAAATTCAAATTTGTGCCGTTACTTCTCATAAAAGTGTAATTTGCCATTTAATTTCATTCTTCTACAAGTGGGTGATCCCAGTTTTGCAAACACCACTGGCTGAATATGCTGTCTTTCCCCTACTCTCTACCGTTGGTACAAAAGTCAATTTCCAGGTGGATCAAAGACCCTCAACGTGAAACCCCAAACTCTGGAGGTGGTAGAAGAGAAATTTGGCAGCAGCCTACAGGACATGGGTGTTGGAAAAGACTTCCTAAAATCAGACAGCTAGCTGCACAAGAAATAAGAATCGACAATTGACAAAATGGGACCTCATTATACTCAGAAAGCTCTGTACAATAAGGAAGCAATAAAGGAAGTGAGGAGAAGACGGCCCACAGAGTGGGAGGAAACCTTCACAGCCAGATACATCTGACAAAGCCCTGATTTCCAGAATACGAAGCTACGTCCAAAAAACAAAGAAGAAAGCAAACAAATGAACCACTCAAAGGGATGGGAGCAAAGATCTGAATAGAGACTTCAACAGAGGAGGAAATTAGAGAATCGGGCCAAGAAACATCTAAGTAACTGTGTCAAGTATCTCTGATTAATTAAAGGAAATTGCAAAGTTAAAAACCGCTTTGAGATAATCACTTATATCCAATAAGACTGGCTAGGTCAGGAAAACAAATGATAACAAATACTGCGAGAGGTTGCGGGAAAGGGGAACACTCATCCATTTGCTGGTGGGAATGTAAACTGTAAACTCGTACAGCCACTATGGAATGCAGTGTGGAGAGCACTTAAAAGACTCAAATGAACCTACCAATTTGCAACCCAGTCATACCAACTCCTGGGTATATACCCACAAGACACAACTTACTACAAAGAAGTAGGACATGCACAGCTATGTTTATTGGCGCTCTGTTCACAATAAGCAAGAAGCTGGAACCAGCCCAGGTGCCCCTCAACTGAACGAGTGGATAGAGAAAATAATGTGGTACATGTGTCTACAATGGAGGTTCTATGCAGCAGTAAAAGAGGGACAACAATCATGACTTTGGGCAGGTAAATGGATTGATCTAGAAGACATTATGTTAAAGTGAAGTAACACAAGTCCCCAGATACAACAAACGACAAATGGTGGTCGCGGCTCATATGTGGATGCTAGTACCGCAACACCCAGATATAAATATTTCTCAAGGAGGGATGCATAAGTAAAAGAACAACAACAGAAAAGACCTGCATCAGAAAAATGGACTGAAATGGTGAATTGGGAAGGGGGGATGGTGGGAGTAGGGTGACACGGATGTATATTCGATGTCAAAAGGAATATTTATTTGCATGTGAGTTCAGCAAAGTACTGCTCCAGTTTCCGCCTAAGAAACACTGTCTACAGGATACATGGTGTTTTTGTTTTAGGACTTAGTAAAGTAAGTATGTGTATATTAAACAACATTGGTTTAACAGACTCTGATAAAAACGGTGAATGAATCTGAGTTAAATTGTGATATAAATTGCTGTTGTCTCACAATTGTTTTACACAAGAAAAATCTGTAAAGGCAATAACTTTGGGATTTGGTCACAATATAAATGTTCTCTATAATTTTCTCTGGTTGTACAGTATCACGTTGTAGGCATGTCTCTTTAAGATGATTTAATGGAAAAAAAATTAAGTTTTGCTTTCCCAAGTTCAAGTCATAATATATATCCACCCAAAACAACATGGGTGAATTTGGGATGTAATCCGATGTGGCCTTGATTCCACCCTATGGTTAGGTATAATACAACTGTTTTCTGGAGATTCATGGGTTAACAAAAAGGGGTGAGGGGGATAGACAGACATGAAAGACCTTTTAGTAAATAACCTTGGCGAATTCTAATCTTAAAACTTAACTGACGGGAAAAAGATTTTGTTGTTCCGCAGACAGGCGGACAAAATGTTCAAAGCAGAAACTTACCGGCTGAGAAAGAAAAGATAGCAGGTTTGCATTGAAGTAGAGAATGTAAACAGAAAGTAGGGCAACTGAAAAGGTTGACCGTCTTGAAAATTGGAAAAGGAAAGAAAAGCCTGGTGGAGATTGCCCATAGAACAGTCCGAACCCTTCTGTGGATCCTCTATGTATACAACTATTTATATGAGTCTTAATGAAGACTTATACCTTCTAGGTTGGCAGAACAAAGAGGTTTTTTGAATATGACTTTCCGTTGCCTTGCCACCCTCCATCAGAACAAGGAGAAATATGACGAACTGAATGGCATGCGTTCTCCCAATGTAAATTGGAGACAACTAACTTATAGAGGCAAGATCTCTTCATAAACAGGTAAAGAATGCCTTTTTAATTTACTAATAGACATAAGTACTGGGAAAAGGATTATACTCTGTTTAGAACCAAATATAATACTAAAAGTGCACTTTGGGCTATGCACTTAGGCAAAGTAATATTAATGCAGGAGCTCTGACAGGAGCAATGGATTGTTGCTACCAGGGGGTTGTTGGCCAGGGGAATCCAAGGCCCAACAAAAGGTAAGGGTTCCTTGCCCCTAAGTTGGGATATACCTGCAGGAGGAGAGGCGATAAAAAAGACCTTGCTGCCGAAGACCTGATGTTTAACAATGGGAGGGATGTATTGAGACCGCAACATGCAAGTGTAGCGGGTGGCCCTGGCATGGGCACCAGGAGGAGTGTTACGCGGGAAAGGCGCCACTAAACCAATAAATGCACATATATGGGTCCTTTCCTGAGTTCAAGTAAGACTCCACCGGTCAGCACGCAGCTACAACCTCACGCTGCCTGGATAGCTGTGCAGCCAGAGGGCAGCCAGATCATGGTGCCTGTATATTTGGTCCCAAATCTAATTGGCTAATTGGCTCTCTCCTTGGAGGAATAACCCATGGGTGATATTCAAACAAGCCGTACAATCCTCTACAGGTTAGGAGAATGTTATAAGCCACAGTAAGACGCCGTCATATTTTTGTCAGGGGGTAAAAACATGTAACATTCATGGACTAACATCTGATCATCCAAACACTAGTGCTCTATTTGCCAAAGAAGTAACCTTACCATAACTAGTATGCTGTTCAAACTATCTTATTATCTAGTTTGCTTGTGCTTCATATAGTAGATCGACAAGGTTACTCCTGAACAAATGTCAGCCCATGAAGAGGAAACACGCAGCAACTTGACCATAATCACAAGTCAACAGCTCCATGGAGAGAGAGACAGGTTTTTACTTCTCATCCAGCCTGTGCACCCTATTAGTCTAAGCCCTAGAGAACAAATCTGCGGAGAGAGGGGGCGTTCGGGTAGAATGTAACAGCCTGCAGATTGCGGCGTGAACGGTTGAAACTACAGCGATTAGGTCTGGACACTCATTTGATCAACTTGATTGATACAGAACAACCTGTCACACCTCACTAGAATGGTGGGACCTGTGGGGGCGTTTGCGGCCAGAACAGTCTAGATAGAATTGGTTTTGCACGAAAGGATGACCTTATACCAAAGGATTAATCACTTATAGCAAAATAAAAAACTGAAAAAAAAAAAAACACTCGAAAGTAATTGCAGGACGAAGTATAATCGGACAGAAATGACATCGACTCTCGGGAATGGCAGTGATGGGGGTGGGGGGGAAGGGAAAGGGAAATATGCCTGATCTGAATTGGAAAATGATGTACAAAATGCACAAACCATCAATAAAAATTAAATTAAAAAAAAAGTGCAATTTGGCAAAGTCCGGAGTCATCATGGAAAAATATAAAGAGATTTCCTAAGATTTACATCTGAATGTTGACCCAAACTAAATCCAAATATAGATTAAACTGTTTATAATTTTAACTTTATGAAGCTTCTAAGAAGAGCGAGATGCTGTAAATTAGTATGAAATGTATCCAGTAATTTCTATTAATAATTACTAGGCCACAGATTGCTTCAGTGTCCATTATGTGTCAAGATATGCATATATAAAATATATAAATATGTTTCCTACTTCAAACAAACCATTACTTAATTTCCATAATTTATCTAAGGCATAAGTACTTTTATTATCATCATATAACCGGATAAGTAAATAATTCCATGAGGGTTAAATATTTAGTGTATGTCTATGAATACTTGTAGAGTGAATAGATTAAGAATACAACTATTTTTATCATGTACTTTAGGAAAATGCAGAAATAAAAATTTAATTTTCAAAAATTATAGAGAAATTCTTGGTTTACTACATGTATGAATCACAAATTCATATATATGCAAGAAGTTCTACATTAGGTTAAAATCCTAAAACGTATCTAGTTCTGCATCATTTTGTCCTCCAGATTAGCCATGCTAATCTCAAATTTGTTAGTGTGTGCCATTTTTTTAATATCCCTTTCTGATCCTGTGACAATTGAGAAATAGCCACAGCTCTTCAAATTCCAACATCCATTTCTAGAATTAAAGTGCATGTTTCTTTAGAGTACTTTAAGCAGAATTTTAAGGAAAGTAATTTCAAAATTTTGAGAAAAGTAAAAGAAAAAAATGCTCATTCTTTAAATGGCTCATATATCTAGCATTTTAGCAGTATATTAAAAGCCAAATAAAGACAATAAAAATTATTATGTGTACTGAAGAGATAGCTCAGCAGTTGAGAACAGTGGCTAATCTTGCAGAGAACCCCGGGTTGATTCACAACAACTACATGGCAGCTAACAACCATCCGTAACGTAACTCCAGTTCCAGGGGAATAAGATCCCATTTTCTATTTCCTGTGGCCATTGTATGCCAAGGGTGCACTTAAACAAATACAGGCAATGCAGTCATCATCATTAAAAATAAATAAAATATATTTCGTTTTTTTGAGACAGGGTCTCCCTGTACCCCCAGCTGTCCTGGAACTCATTTTGTAGACCAGTCTGGCCTTGAACTCACAGAGATCCGCCTGCTTCTGCCTCCTGAGTGCTGGGATTAAAGGCGTGCGCCACCACACTTAGCAATAAAATAATTTTTAATATTGATTATGAAGAAATATCAGAACAGATTTTGGGAAGAGTCACTTACTATAGAGATACAAAACACTGAATAACATATTATATGTTTGAAATGTGTGACATATGAGGTCTCAATTTGGGGAAACAGTAGTTTAATTTGACTAATTTAGAAAAAATCTAATGCTGAGAATCGTTGCTTATTGAATATACATCATGATACTGAGTAAAAGAAAGCAAAATAAGGAAGTGTGCCTGTGTAAAGTGAGAGTACCAGAAATACAGAGGGTTTAAAACTGATCACAGACATCCTTTCCCTGACCTTTCGTCACTAAAATTTTCTAAAGAAAAATGTCAGTTTATCTGACATGGCATTTGTTTACGTTTGTGATATATCTTATAGATATCTTAAATTGGTATTCCTTACTTTTCTATTATCAAAACGTATTTGGCAATGTGCATATCTACAATATGTGTGTATGATGTGTGTTTGTATGTGTGAGAAAGACATATGTCTGCCATGGCAAATGTGTGGCAATCTGATATCATTTGGAGTAGGTCCCCACATTACACATTGTTTTGTAAAGGGTGTTTGCTCTTTATCACAGCATTTGGTGAGCTAACTGAGCCTGGAGCTTCCAGTGATTCTCTGGTCACCAACTATCATCTTACCATAAGAGTCCAAGTATTACAGAAATGGACAACCAAGTCGTTTTCCCTGGGTTCTGGAAATTTGTATGGCAAGCACTTTACTTACTGAATCTCCTTTCCAGCACAAAATTTGGTTTTATTTGTGAGGAAGAATCTTTAATGGCAATTGTTTGAATCATGACATATATCAGAAATACAAGAAATACAACACAATAGAACATAATTGTGTACAGAACTTCTCTGAAACTGCCAATATGACTTTGCCCCTGGTTTATTGGAAAGAATTTGAAGATGTTCCCTTAATGCTGCTTATACAAATTTTCATTATTCAAATCTGAGTAAGTTAATGCAAGTTATATGCCTCAAATATAAACACATGCAAATAATTTTAAAATGTTACTTAATATTTTAGATTAATTTAATATGTATCTATATGTATCACTTGATAAATATTAGATTGTTCTAACTTGTTACTAATTTTAATCACTGAAGTAATCTATGTTTAATTTTCCTTGAGGCTCTTACTCAATGTATGTATAGAAATATAAATATTTATTATGTATATTGTTATATAACTTAAAATAGAACCTGATACAATTAAAATAAAACCTTAATTACTTATAAAAAATTTAGCAGTCTTCTGGACTTCAGATTATTTGAATGTATCTTCTGGTTGGCCACTTACTAGTCTTCAAGTGTTTTCAGTAGCTACGTTTTATTTATGACCAGACTCTTAGGACTGTACTAGCACACTAGGCAGCATTAATACAGCAAGTCTTGCAGCAATGTATTTGTTTTCACAGGCTGAATGAAATCAATTCAACTTGAAAGCTCTGGTCATATAGGATGAACACTCTGGAGATAAAAAAGTTCTATTAGCAATGAAAACATAGCTTCAGAGCATTACCAGTTTAAAAGAAAGTATGTTTCTTGGTATCCAATGTCTCTGTAGATCTTAAACTGATTTCTCTATTAGTATGTTGTATGGAACACATATTTTCCTTGTGTGTTCTGGAGTGTCAGTCGAGTACTGCTGGATACTACAGCATGAAAAATATGTGAAAACAGTTAATCTAGACAGTGCATTAAAGACTATATGAAACCACACAACATACTGATCGGTTTTTAAAAGAGTGGCATATTACTAAATATATTAAACAATGTACAAATCATATTATTATAAAGCAATGTCCCTATTGTGAAATAATCAGCTTATACCTTTCATGGAGTTCTAAGAATAATTGGTTTTTTTCTTCTTCTCACAGTCTAAATATAAACATTAAGACAAGATTAGGTGATTTATTAAGTACTGTTTTGAGTTTCTCATATGCAGTATTCCCATGTCAACATGAGTATATGAAACTTAATGTCAACTAAATGTCATATATTCTACATTACTTTCTACTTTTATGTGTTTTTCTGAGCAAACAAACATGTGAAAACATATACCAATTGGAGGGCTTGTTTTCCCCTGATTTTCTTCAGGGGATTTTTCATGGCCTTGTGCATTTGGTGTTACATGGAGAGCACCATGCTTTATGATATGAGATGCTTACCTTGAAACTTTCACTTATTTACTCCTGATATGTAAGTTGCATTGACTGAAAGAAAATAGTTAAATCATTAATTCCACAAAGAACGTTCAAACCTAAAAAGAAGAGAAAGAATTCTAGGGGAAAAAATGTAGCATCTTTTAGAGAATCAAGTAAGACATCTATCAACTTAAGAAAAAGTCAGAGAGTATTCCCGGTGGAGGGTGGCAGCTAATTTTCAGAGCCAACTATCCACAGAATATTTGATGTAGTTGAATACTTTTCTTTGAGTGTGTGCAGGAATTGCTTCAGGACAGTAAGACCTTACAGTCACAGTTGCCAGTCAGGACAAATAGCTCTCTCTAAAAATTAAATTCAGATGATGTACTATGTAAGGAGATGAGGACTGATGCTTGGCTACAGGGATCCAGTTGCTAACACTTCTGCTTTTCTAGATGGACTTTTGGTAACGTGGACCACAGATAATCACATGCAAACCGTGATTTAGTTCTTCTCCGTGAAATTCTCCACTGCTCACCCCACAAAGCAGCTATGTTTGGAATATTAGGGTAACAAATTAAAGGGAAATACACATAACGAATGCATATATACACCTTTGAGACCAGCATCATTGTCAAGGCAAGAGGCATGCAAATCATCTCCAGAAATTTCTTCTTTTATTTTAATTTTTCAACTTGATATTTTACACATTATGTCCTGAAATGCATTATAATAGATTGCATTTACACAAAGTCTCCCAATTAAATAAGGACAATTAATATTTTCATCTCCTCAAAAATTTATCATCCTGTATCTTAACAAAATTTAGACTTATTTATATTTCAGACTCTAGTTAAGATATTAAAAATTGTATTTAAGGAAACATTAAATTTATCATTATTCAGTAATATACTTTAAGTAATAGAGCAGAGATACTTATTTAAAACATCATCACTATTTTTTCCTTTTTTTTATTTTTTATGTATATGAATGTACTGTCTGCATGTATGTTTGTGCACCCATGTCGTGCAATGCTGCAGAAGTAAGAAAAGGGCCTCGGATTCCCCTGAAACTGGAGTTAAAGACAGTTCTCAGCTGCCACAAAGGTGCTGGGGCTCGAACCCGGGTCCTCTGCAAGAGCAGTCTGCGCTCTTAACCACTAGGCCATCTCTCTAGCCCAACATATCATCACTATTTTAATGCACATTAAAAGTATATTTTACTAATTCTTTCAACTTATTTATTTATTTATTATTATTTTTATGTGTATGAGTGTACTGTCTGCATGTAGGTTGGTGCACCCTGTCATGCAATGCCATGGAAGTCAGAAGAGGGCGTCAGTTGGATTCACCAGCCACCATGTGGGTGCTGGGAATTGAACCCGTGTCCTCTGCAAGAGCAGTTGGTGCTCTTATCCGCTGAGCCATTTCTCCAGCCCTCTTTCAAATTTTTATACAGTATATTTTGACAGTATTCGTTCTCTTCCCTCAGCTCTTTCCAGAATTATTCCACCTCCTTATTCACACATCTTGTAATTTTGTATATTTTATTGAGATTTTGTGTGTTTTGTATAATAGTTCTTAACAAATTTCGACACCATACCCTAACCACGAACCCCATCACCTGCCTCCACTGGATTTCATGCATTTTGTTATATATGTTAAATAGTATCTGGTCAATCATTTGTACCCAGCCATCGTTTTGTACAAGTTCAGCCTACTTAGGGATCTTAAAGAAAATCTAATCTCCTTTACCTAGCAGTGATCAGTTGCCAATAGGCTATTTTTGAAGCCTGCTGCCCATTTCTCTCATTCTATGCTAGGTATTTTATGTTCGTGTCAGAATGAGAAAGGTGCATGCTATCACCATCACTGCAAGTTCAAAGGATCATTTACAGTGCCAAGAAAGCCTTTGTTTCCTATGTTCATTCACCAACTGTGGCTCTTACAATATTTCTGTTCACTCTTCCCCAATGTTTCCTGAACCATAGGTTTATGAGATTTAACATAGGAGTATTATCCAGGAACACACTCTCCACGTTCTCTTATTCTAAATACATAGCGAGCTGTGGACTTCTGTGTGCATCAAACCCTGGGTTAGGAGGATGTCTCAGGGGTGAGAGTTGAGGGATGTATTAGTATTCTCTCTATCCCTGTTCCACTATGTTCCAGAAGCCTCAGGGGTAGAGGTTCCACTGTAGATGTGTCACTTAACCCTTGACATCTTTCAGTCATACATTCCCTGTGTGTGACCAGTTGTAATACTTTGTAGTAATAACATTTACATGTTGATTAATTTTAATGTGAAGGCTTTTTTGACTGATACTACAATTGCAGCACATGTTTGCTTCTTAGTGCCTTTTGCTTGCATATTTTTCATCCTTCCCCCCTTAGAGTGAAAGGGAATGCCTATGCTTAAAAGTAAAATGAATTTCTGGTAGAAACTAAAAGATGGAATTTGTCTGAATTGATTCCACTCACATTTTTTTGACTGAGGAGTTGAGGGAAATTTATTTTATATATTTATAGTTATTATAGAGAGGTGTGTTTTGGTTGCTCTAACTATAATTTGTTTGTGCTCTTGACCTTAATTTGTGTTTTGTAATTATACCTTTTTTTTTTTACTTTCTGTAATTTCTAGAGTGTAGTCATTCCTATCTTCATTCCTTGTATTTCTTCCAGTATTCTTTGCAAGGCAGGTTTAGTGAGCGACCATGAATTCTTTCAGCCTATCTGTGTCATGTAAAGTTTTCTATTCCTCCTCAACCATGATAGATCCTTTTGCTGGATAATTATTCAGGGCTGGCTCCCATGGTCATTTAGAAGTGGGAATACTTTTGTCCAGGCTCTTCTGGCTTTCACAGTGCACAGACAAGTCAGCTGTGATTCTGACTGTTTTCCCTTCTGTGTAGCTTGTTCTCTAGTGGCTTCAGTATCCTCTCTTTGTTCTGTACATTTAGTGTTTTTTGCTGTCATATGCCATTTCCAGTTTCTCTTCTGTCTTATTTAATTGGTATTCTATATGCTTATTGAATCTTTATAGATATGCCTTTCCTTAATTTAAGGATGTTTCCCCTGTAATTCTGTTGAATATCTGGTCAATGCCATTGGCTTGTGACTCTTCTCCTTCCTGTATGCCTATGATGCACAGATAGATCTTTTTATTGTGTTCCTCATTTCCTGTATATTCAATTACTTTTTAATTTTTTTCCATAGATTTTTTTAAGAAGTCCAAGTCTTCAACTTTGTGTTCCAGTCTTTTACTCATGCTACTTGTAGGGATTTCCCCTCTTGTTTCAAATTGATTGACTTTTGTTTTCTTCATTATTTCTGCTTTGTGAATTTACTTTTCAAGTCCTGAATTTCTCTTGTTATTTCATGCAGCTGTATATTTGTATTTTGTTGGGTTCTGTCATGTTATGCTTATCCTCTGAGTGCTTTGAGTCCTTTATGTTTTCTTTAAGTTATTTGATCATGTTTATTATTTATTATTGTTATTTTAATTTTTTCATCATGGAAGTCCTCTGGGTGATACTCATTGTTATATACTTCTGTAGGGCTGCTGGGTTTTATTATCTTGGCTTTTCATATTATTTGTGTTTTCTCATTGCCATTTCAGCATAAATGATTCTGGGATGGTTGTGTGTCCAGTAGGAAATTCTATTTTCCTTTTGTTTAGTTGAAGTCTAGTACTGTTTATATTGTTGATACAAGTTGGTTACTTTTTGCTCAAGTATGGAAAGTTAGTTGGCATGTGCTTCATGTCCTTTCCAGGTAGTAGGCTGCTCTGGGTACTATCTGGGTTTGTGGTAGGCAGATAAGGTAAGGGGCAAGACAAGACACTGCTCATGACAGACGGTGACGTGTCCA
This sequence comes from Rhizomys pruinosus, assembly GCA_009823505.1. Classification (NCBI taxonomy): domain Eukaryota; kingdom Metazoa; phylum Chordata; class Mammalia; order Rodentia; family Spalacidae; genus Rhizomys; species Rhizomys pruinosus. The sequence goes on along the minus strand of VZQC01001723.1, from coordinate 63,029 downwards.
GTACAGGAAGATGGAGAATCTACCTAGTCTGAGTGCATGGGATCATTATACAGTGGGCAGGTCTAGTCTAGGAGGGTAGTCTAGAGATCTAAGTCAGAAAATCAGGAATAGGCTAGGTCCAAGGTTATAAAGAGAGAGCAGTTGGAAGTACTCAGGTTGAGGGGTATCCAGATGCAGTGGGTGGAACTGAATTATGAGGGTAGTGGCCAGGGTAGTCTGTGTCAGGTAAGGAAACCACAGGGCCTGGGGCTCGGAAAAGCCTGTGGTGGTCTAACAAACTATACTAGAGGATTAAAATAGTCTGGCTTAGGAAGCTAGTCTAGAGATTTGAAGTAGAGGGATCAGAAATGGGCCTGGGCCAAGTCCAAAAGGGACACAACGTGTGTGTGTGTGTGTGTGTGTGTGTGTGTGTGTGTGTGTGTGTGTGTGTTTGTGTTGGAGGGGGGATGATTGGAGGTGCTCAGGCTGCAGAGGAATAAAGATGCAGTGGGTGGAACTGGTTTATAAGCATAATTGGCAGGCCAACCTATGTCAGGCAGATCAGGAGTCCAGGGAAAGGTAGGTTGGTGATAGCTTGTGGAGGGTCTAACAAGCTAGGCTAGATGACTATGCTAGTATTTGTTACTAGGGATCTGAGGTGGAAGGGACAAGGGGTCCTGAGCCCAAGGCTAGATGGGAGTAGGTTGGAGAATGGAGTGTGAAGATTCTCAGGCTCCAAGGTAGTCCAATTTGTGTTGTTCTAAGACTTCTGGGTATTTATCCATCCCTTGAAGTGTGATCTGTCTACCAAGGGTAGCACCACAATTAAAGAAAACAGGTTCTCTCTCTCCCAGCATTTATTCATTGCTAATAACAATGCAGCTAGAGTTAAGGCTTCTTGCCTACCTCTGACTTGGGATGTTTTCTCACTTGGGCTTGTACAGGTCTTTTGTCTACCATAGAAACCACTTTGAGTCCATTTGCTAACAGCCCTAGTGTATCCAGGAGACATTTCCATTGTAGTTATCTACCACCTTCAGCTCTTAACATTTTTACCCCCCTTCCAGGATAATATGGTCTTTTCTGAGGAGAGTTGTGATATAGACATCCCATGTAGTACTGAGAAAGTTATGTGAGAAATTTGGCTTCTCTCCTTCTTCTAGAAGAAAGTGTTTTCATTTGAAAATGATAACTGCTTTAAAAAACTAATATATATATTTGAGTTAGTTTTAACACTGAATAATTACTTCCAATTTTTATGAGTCAAAGATACAGAATATACTAGTTCAATAATATTTGACTGAACAAATTCCTTGATGTAGAAGCCAAGTTGTCATTTAAGTCCTTTTGTGAAATCATTCTTGTGGAAGAACAAATACAAAGCTTATTCATATATTGTTTTATTAGACAGAGTCTTTGTCATTGCTTTCTGCCATGAAAAGATCACTGTATACACTCAACTGAATAATTCACCACAGACTGAACCGTAATCAAAACTAAGACAAGCTTCTATATCTTAATATTTATTGTAGAATTACTTTATGTCATATCATGCCCATTAGAAAAAAAGTCATTAGAATATGTCTACACTCAAGATAGTAATATCAGTGTGAATTTTGAATAACTCTAGATATAAATTATGAGAATCCATCTTAGAAGATTCCTTCTCTCATGAAAAACAAATTTTTATTATATTGATATAGTTTCTGTATACCATAAGTCAGTCAATTGGAGTGAATTTTCTCTCATCTGTTATTTATGTAAAACAAATTTGGTATTATCAGTTATTAAAATGGAAGCATGTTAATATTCATTAATCAAATGCAGTATATTGAAATACATTATAAACTATCCTAGTTACCATTCTAAGTGGGGATGAGTGTCAAGCCCCTATCAAGAATTCCTCCCAAGACTATACTTTCAGGGATCATTACTACAGTTTGTACCTAGAGAAGTTTCTCTGAGTGTGTAGCATACCAGAAACCACGAGGATAAGAAATAGTGCTTCCTCCTGAGCATGAAACCAGCTTTTAGTGCTGTTCTTTCACAACTGCTATTTGCCCTTGATGATCTTCCTTTGGGAGAGTTAGAGTGAGTGCAGTCTGAGTGGCAAAATAACAACAACAACAACAACAACAACAAAAACAGTTACCAAGAGCAACTTAGGGGGAAATGGATCTATTTCTTCTTAAACTTATAGTCCACTCTCAAGGAAAACCAAGACAAGAGCTCAAGCAGGTACCTAAAGGGAGGGAATGAAAAACAGACAAAGAGGACCCCTGCTGCTTACTGGCTTGTTTCCCTAACCTGTATTCACCCTGCATTCATACAAAACTCAGAATCACCTGTTCAGTCTTCACATCAACCACCTTGTGATGGACACTCCCACTTCACTGTAACATTCAAATAAATGCCCACAGACTAGTCCAATAGAGGGATTTCCACTAAGTGAATTTCTCTCTTTCCAGATGTTTCAAACTGACAACTGAGTCTATATACACTTTAATAATGCAATTTTGCATTTCATGTATATTTACTTGCATTCTATAGAGAAAGGTATAGTTTCCAATGACTAGAGAAGTTCTGTTGTGTAGGGGGCCTACTATATGCTGGAAAAAACAATGCGGTATGAACTGGTAAATTGTTTTCTATTGTTTGAAACAATAACATGATATCTACCATATTGAATTCATCCATGAGACAGCTCTGTTCACTTAAGTAGTCAAGCTTATATTCATTAATATACACTTGAATTTCTCTAATTCATCAGAAATCTTTTGTGGATTTCTTAGGTAATAGAAACTTCATCTGATGTGATGTATTCTATGATTTTAATGAACAGCCTGACATTATTTTTTTGCAATCAGATTTCTGGTGAGACACATCAGTAGTGGCTCTTGGTTTAACTATGCTGATGCCTTTAAAATATATTGCCTGAGGATGACAGGGTCATTAATTACTACTATTTGGATATGACCCTCTTGTGCTCATTCTACAATTTATCAAGCATGCTGATGAGCATTCCATGTGAAATGATGTCAAGAGGTCTTGGTAAAATACAGATTTATTAGATTTTTTCTTTCTCTGTATCTAAGAAGTCTGTCATCCTGTCACCCTGCATGAGAAATGCTTTCAAGTTGGATGAATTTTAGATAGAAAGAACAAATACTCTGCCACTTACCATTCTTTATAAAAGCTTGACTAATGCTTAATGTTGGATGTAGTGAAAGGATCACTGACATGAACTATTTTCACTGTGTGAAATTTAATTCTTCTGTTTTTTCTTTGTCCTCAGTCAAACTAAGAAAAGGATCTTCACTCAAAGGATACAAAATTTACAGTTCCGTAAGCAAAAGGCAGTGGCCATAAATTTTTTTCTTCATTATTCTTTCTCTTCCAATATATTGGTCACTAACATCTGTGAATTAATTATGTTTTCACCATGACACATAGTGGATTTCTTGTTTGACAGCCATGGCTGACAGATATAGACATTGTAGAGATCATTCAAGGTCTGATGCCCTTGGCTGAAGATGAGAGATAGATAGATAGCTTATAACTTCTGTGAACTGGTTTATATTTCTAATGGCGATCATAGAAACAATCACTTCATGTAGTTTTTCAAAAAGGTAATTTTAAACACTCCACCAAAAATCCTAATAACCATCATAACAAGAACATCAACAACTGTTGTGATTTTAGGAAACAACTGCTGCAGTATTCTTTAAGATTCCTACATCTTCAACCAAATTAGATGTGTTTAGAGCATATTTAATAGGCCATAAATAAATTAAAAATTGACTGCATTAGCATCTAAAATTTGTTTGAAAATGGTATTAATGACAATTAACTACATATAATTTTAGCCATAATAAAATAAGGAAATTTCTTACATACAAGCACTGCATTGAACATAACATAAAATTTTTAATATGTATAAATAGGAACATAAATTTTGAAATGCCACCTGAAAATATTACAGTTTAGAAGTTGGTTACATTGCTATCTTTATTACATTGATTGGTGTCCTTGGTTACCAGTGAAATTTCTCAGAAATGACATTAAGAGCACCTTGATTTCACCCAAACATAAAAGAAAATAAATATATTTGCTCTATTTTAATGCAAACAGGACTCTCACCCCAAGTAATTTTTTGTCCTATGTTGTTACTATCCAGGAATTAGAAACAAATATCTTAATAAAAATGTCTACATTTTGCAAGACTTTCTGCTTTAGCAAGACACAGTTATGAACTAAAATGATTTATTTACCCAGGTATTCTGTGTGTTGTATACTCAATGCTACGATTTCACCTCTGGGATCCTTTTTAATATTCCTGATGCTGTTCCTGGGTTTAGACAAGCAATTTTTGAACATAAGCATTCATAGAGTTCCTACAAAGAATTTAGTGGTAATAGAACCTTGTTAATATGTTAACAGTCTTGTTGTCGGTGGTCATAAAATTTAATCACTCTATTCTGTCTTGCTTAATCTAAACACAGAAGCCACTTAAATGGGATTCAAAAACAATAGCTTAAACACTCTTGACATACTGGTTTGGCTCAGCATAAATCAGATTTGTAATACACAAATACAAATTATATATCCCATAGTGAAATCTGTTTTTCTTTTGTCACGATTATTTCTTAAGACTCCACAGTGCATAAAATATTGTAATGATATATTAAACAGTGAGACTCAACACCAGTCAACATTCTTACAACATCCAGAGGTAAGCACTTTGAAAGAGAAAAAGAAATAGCAAGTCAATCCAATAAACAAATAGTAATTTATAAGAGATTTAAAGCTCATATTAAATGGCATTATTTTAGTTTATATGAGTCCAAAATGTGAATCACTAATTTCACGTTGTGTGATACAATAAATATGAAAAAAAAAAACACTATTATCATTTATGGGAAAATGAACTACACAAAGGTGCCTCTTTAAGAAGTGCTTTGTGGTATTGAGAATGGACAGCTGCCTAGTAGTTAAAATTCTTGAAACTCACTATAACTGAGTTGACAAAAGACTTTTGTGTCAAGGGGAGCTGTAGAATCTTCTGTAACTATATCCGGAGTGTGTTTGAAGTTAACTAATCAACCATAAATTATATAATCTAAAATACAAAAGTGAATGGACATGATTTGTTATAATTTGTTAGATTTATAAAATGGCAATCATTTAGTGCAATGAACAAAATAAATATCTATTTGCTTTGTACTATGAAACATTCAGGTTAATACACACATAGAAAATATATTTATAACATAGCAAAAACTTATTTTAATTAAAATTCTAAATAGCTCTCATATTACAGTGAGGTCTTTACTTTAGTAAAGTTTAAAAAAAAACCTAATTTTCAGATGCTGCATATGGTGGTGGCATGGGCCTTTAGCCCACCCTTTGGGAGGCAGAAGCAGGCAGATATCTATGAGACCAAGGCCAGCCTGGTCAACAGAGTGACTTCAGCCTGGTCAACAGAGTGACTTCTTGAAAGGATGGAGTCAGGGAGACCCTGTCCAAGTCAACCACGAAAACTAATTTTCTGCACATGAGTCATAAAACTGTGCATTACATAAAATTGAAAAATTAAATGTGTTGTGTATTTGGAATATACTTAATATTTAAAGAGAAAAATTTAATGCATCTCAGAGTGTACAGTTACTCTCTTCCTGCTGAAATAAAGTGCTATATTCACTTACAGGAGGAAAAATTTATTGGAGCTTATGCTTGCAGATAAGGAATCCCATACTGGTGGGAAGACATAGCTTTCACTTTTCAGAGGAGCAAGCTCAGAGATCACATCTTCAAACAGAACTTGAGTAGGATTGACAATTAAAGACTTAAACCCAATGCCCAGTGACTAACTTTCAGCAAGGCTATAACTAATAAACTTTCTAGAACCTCCCTAAACACTGCAATGAGTTAGAAACCACATTTTCCCAATTACAACAAACCACACATGCACATTAATTTAACAGATAAACATTTTATACATGTAAGTGATTTTTAGGAAACTGTATGTTTGGGTCTGTCTGTCTCTCTGTGTGTGTGTGTGTGTGTGTGTGTGTGTGTGTGTGTGTGGTGTATGTGTGTTTGGTATATACACACATGTGTATATACTGATCTCCATATGGAGAGGCCATAGGTGGAAACTGGGTGTCATGCTCTATTACTTCCTGTCTTATTCTTTTGGAGACAGACACACTTGTTGAACCTAGAGCTAGCAAATCACTAGCAAGTGATGATGTGTCACTATTAAAATCTAAAATGCATATATCTAAATAATAAATGTGATTGCCTGGTCTACTAATAAATATGAAAATATTTAAAGTGTCATACGGTTATTATCTAATGATAAAGACACATAAGGAACAGTTTAAATAAACTTATATCTTAAGAGTCAAAATGTATAAGGGAGCTTTGAAGATGAAATATCATATTTCAGCTTCTTTTGTAGGTCTTTGGTAACAGGGTCCCCCAAGTGTTCTGGAACTCACTATGTATGCAAGGCTGGCCTTGAGCTCATAGAAATCCACCTGTCTCTGTCTCCCAAGTACTGAGATTAAAGGTGTGCACAACCATGCACTGCTTCAACTACTTATAAGAGATAATTCTAGATGCAAATATCATGTGATCATGATGAAATTATTTTACAGTGGCACTTAAATTCTGTGAAGATTTTATTTGATTTATTGATAATATGAATTTAGTCTCAAAGAATTATTACTACATACTTTAGATTAAATCTAAATTTTAAAAGTCTCTGAAAATTCATACTGTGCATATCTAGTGAATAAAAAAGCTACAAAACATAATTTCTCTTTTTTTCTAATATGAGGAACCTGATTTTCTCTTCTTTACATTTGTTGTATCAGTTTGGAAGTAACTTTATGAGGCTGGAAAGATGACCAAGCAGTTTAGAGCACTATCTGATTTTACAAAGAGCCTGGGTTTGGTTACCAGCATTCACGTGTTGCCTAACAACCATCTGAATCTCTGATTCCAAGGGATCTGATGGCTTGTTTTGACCTCCGGGGGGAATTTCATGACAAGGATGCCCTATCATATATCTATCTATCTATCTATCTATCTATCTATCTATCTATCTATCTATCTATCTATCTATCTATCTCTATCTCTCTATCATCTATCATCTATAATCTATCATCTGTCTGTGTATCATTTATCTATATATCACATAATTATCTATAATCTCTCCTTACATTTCATTCCATCTAGCCATAATACATACATCTATATAACTTTGTCCCAGATTGATGGAGGTGTTTTCTCAATTAAGTTCATGATGAAGCATGTCAGATACATCCTAAGGAAAGTATTTCTTAAAAACAATACCATGAAGTGGTTGGGAGAGATGACTCAATGGTAAAGAGCACAGACTGCTCTTGCAGAGTACATGGATTGTCTTCCTTGCACTTGCATGGCAGCTAGACTCTGTGATTCCACCTACAGGAAATCAAACACCCTCTTCAGGTCTCCACATGCATTGTACCACCTTACATACATGCAGGCAAAACACACACACACACACACACACACACACACACACAAATATGAAATACCAAGAAGTTATTGGAAACATATCCATGAGATCATTTTTCTCTATATCCCAAATTTTTTTCTGTAATTTTTATGAAATTTGTCAAGAAATGTATTTATATGTACTTTCCATAATCGCGTTTGTCATTTTCTATGTGATGCTAAGTCATGTACTGAGAGAGATAGAGGAATGCTTTTTAGACAGGTGAACCCAGCTGGCCTGAAACAGGTTATGTAGAGCAGGTTGGCTTTGATCTCATGGAGATCCATGTGCCTCCTGAGTGCTGGGATTAAAGGCATGCTCTACCACACTCAGTATTTATTTGGTGTGTTTGTTCTGTTTTGTTTCAACTTTATGCTCTTGGATAATTACTCTGTTTCACAAAGAAAATCCAGAGGGGTTTTGCTACAGCAGTTGGATTCTATATTTAAGAATGTAGAAGTTAGGATTGGACTGATATGATAGCTCAACATGTAAGAACACTTCCTATTCAAAGGTGCCCACTAGAGTTTGCATCCACAGAAAGCCTAGACTCAGGATCATGGCTGGGCTTTTTGTCTGTCACTTTAGTCAAGCAAGTGGGAGCTCCAGGTTTAGAAATGACTCTCAAACAAGTTGAAGATAGAAGAGAAAGCTTGATTTCCACCTCAGGCCGTTGAGCATATGGCCACAGGCACCTATGTACATATACACCACAAACTCTAAACACACATATGGCTCATGTACAAACACCCTCCATACACATGCACCACACACATGTATGTACATATACACACATACATAAAGAACTAAAAAGTTACATTGAAAGTTCTCTGGTTAGTCAAAACTCTCCACACCCACTTTCTACTCCACTGTAGAATCACTAAAAATTAAGTGAAATTGGAATATGGAAGGATTTTAAAATTATAAAATTATGCATTTTTCTAACTTTACTTTTTATAATTACTTTTGTGTATATAAACTTTAACTACAAATTATACATGTTTAGTGACCTAAAGATGTTCAGCAGTTTTAAGTTTTAAACAGTGTATACAGCATGAAACATCATGTGACACTATTAATGTGTATAAATTTATATTTGTATATGTCAGAAAAATAAATTAAATAAAGAAATAAAAATGTTAAAAAAATGCATTTCATAGTCCATGTGAGAAAGCCATAGGAAAATTCATTGGATAACTTGAAATGCTGTGCTAAAACACAGTAAAATTTATGTATCTTTATACTTACATTATTTTTACTTATGAATGATAATTATTTCTGATAGGATAAGAACAAATTCAAATAAAGGAAATAAATTTATTCTAATCAACACTTTAATATAAATGCAGTTATACACATAAAAAGCAAGAAAGCTCAAATGAATGAAAGTAAGTGCAATTATTTTGGTTCATCCATGAGAAATTCCACTGATGTTCACCAATGGATCTTGCTTGATTTCTCTCATCTGGATTCTTGTGCTGAGAGTTGGCAATGAATGGTAAATCTAACTGCATTTTCAGTCATATATTGTTCATGTGCCATATATATATATATATATGTGTGTGTGTGTGTGTGTGTGTGTACGTGTGTACTTTAGTAAATACACATGAATATATATTATGTATGTATTTATAATATAAACATATGTACTTGACAATGGGTATTAATAATTTTTCTTTGATGCTGTCCTCAAAGGATTTCTCCTTTGAAAAATCTGAATCGGGTCAGATATGCTGATTCTTTACATTTCAACCTTCTTGATTGGGATACAGAGTCTCTGAAGAAAACCAATCTCCTACTCTAACAAGCACATCCGAAAGACTGCAAGCACAGATGTGTGATGAGTTCACTAATTTCCAATATCTTGCTCCATTGTTATTCTCAGTCTCTTTAGAAATGGAACCAAAATGACTATAATTTGGCTTGAATGGAACTTGATTTAAATAGGAGCTGCATCACTACAGTTCTACTCTTCCTCGAACATGCACAGATTTTTCCATGGCCGGCTTCGGTAATTGTTCTTCTTTCCTGTCTGACCTCCTCCTTTGGCTGTCTCATAGAAACCTTCCAAACACTGTGGCTGCTACTGAAATTGTATCCTATTGTCTTTGTGAAACTTCATTTACATCAATCCTCTGAAGTGTTTTAATTTGTTTATTTCTATATTATACAACCTCAAGTTTGAATGCAAGTTTCAAAAACAATGACCTAGTATTGCTGTCACTTTGGTCAGAAAAAAAGTAGTATGCTTTGCAAAGGATCAATTATTGAGATTATTTGTTGTCAGAAGAAAATTCAATACATGAAATGATCATAATGTAGCTGAGCTGATATAGTCTTCTCAGTAAAATTTTAAAGTTTTTCAAATTTTATGTGTATGAATGTTCTACAAACACCTATGTAATTGTACCCATATCATGCAATGCCTGCAGAGGCTAGAAGAGAGTATCAGAACCCCTGGAAGTAAAGTTACACATGGTTATTAGCCAATATGTGGGTGTTGGGAACCACAACTGGATCCACTGGAAGAGCAAGCAGTGCATGAGGCAGCAAGGCCATCTCTTCAGGCTGCTCAGTGAAAATGTTCTAAGGAATAGTTTTTATTATTAACTACTCTCACACAAACAATTCATTTTTGAATTCTTGTCACTTCTGTTAATAACTTGAAAAAAAGTTTGTCAGTAAATATATATATATATATATATATATATATTACACTCATATTTTAACATAAAAACTTTTCTGTGCATAGAAATATTAGTTATTTTTCTGATCTTCCAACTAGGACTGGTTCCACAAAAGGCCTCTAAAAGGAAAATGCTATAATGAATGAGAGGCATTTTTGTCATATAATCTTGAAAACAGTGTGAATAAGGTAAGCTATTCATGTTAAATCAATATCAAATTATCCTCACCAATTCACATGGGATAATATTTCTGTGGATGTCTGATAGAAACTATTCAAGGTCTTTTGTATTTTCTTTTATTTTCTCTGAAATAGATGCATATTTTTAAAGATAAAACTATATTATATTCAAGCAGAAAATTAACTAATTCATTTTTCATGTCTTTCATGTGTTGAGAGCTTACTGAGATCAAGCTATTATGCAAATTATATAACACCAAACCATCAGATAAAATCATCCAATATTTTTCATCAGCTTTAGGACAAAGCTCAAGCATATTTGCCTTGTGTAAATTTTTTTTCCATGTCATCCTTGACTCTCTTCAGCTTCATTTTCTGCACTCTATGTTCAATCGTACCTCAAGGCTCTGCTTTCCACTTGAACTGGAGTATGTCTTATTGAATGAACATGGCAGAATTGTTTTCATCTCTAATTAGATTTTCCTTTATTTACAATCACATATATTCCTCAACCATTCATTTCTAAGCCTTCAATAAATGTCATCCTTTTCTATAAAGGACTCCCTGAATTACTCATGCTTTGTTTGAGAGATAACTTCAGGAAAGTTTTTACATGTTGATTTATGTAGAGTTTATGGTCTTTGGAAGTATAGATAACTTGTCTTTAGTGTTGTAGAGTAATATGTCATGAATTTAAAGGTATCACACTATTTCAGTCAATTTTTAATGATCAGTTATTATCCAATGTAATTATAAATATTTTTTTCAAATGAACTGTCAAACAAGGATAGCAAGATGGTTCATCTAGTAGAGATGCTTAGCTTGAAACCTGATGACCTCAGTTTCTCCCTTAAGATTCATTTGCTGGAGAGAGATAACCAACTTTCACTAGATACAGGTCATACACATACACATATACATGTACATACACATAAAATTAAATAATAATGTATTTAAAAATTAAATTACACCAGATTCCTACTGTCATCTAGAAACTAAGTGTGGACCAGTCATTTATCATTTGACAACACAACTAACATATAAGAGTTTACTTTTAAATTCTACGAGTACTTCTTTAATGCCAGGTACATAGACTCATAAATGTTAAAAAAAAAACTGATTCACTAACTAGTTACTTTATGTAAAACTAGGAAAGTTAAAAGAAGTCACACCATATAGTTTTATCTTCATATATAATAAACTTCTTTATATATGTTTTAGAATAAAGATAACAGTAAAGACTTCCACATTAGAGCTAATAAGACTTTCTATAAGAAATTTACTTTTATTTGCATGAGTTATAATCAAAATTAAATAGATCTTTATTTTTATTTAGAAGAAACTAGATAAGGACAAAAACTAAAATTTGTTAATGACTGCTATTTTGAATATGAACACAGTAGTAGACTTCTGTGCTGGATACTTTTGTTTGTCAACTTGACATACCTGTGTAGAAAGAATCTCAACTGAGGAGTTCCCTCCATTGTGTTGGCCTAATTCCATGTTTGTGGGGCATTTTCTTGATTGTTGTGTGATGTGGGAGAGCCCAGCCAACTGTGGACAGGTGTTACTGGGTTGTCTAACAAAGTAGGCTAGGCATGGTTCAGTAAGCAGCGTTCCTCAATGTTTTATGCTTTAGTTTCCTATCCTGAGTTCCTACTTTGGGCTCCCTCACTAATGAACTGTGCTCACTGAGTATAAGCCAAATAAATGCTTTCCTTCCCAAGTTGCTTTTTGTCAGAGTTTTTATCAGAGCAATAACAAGCTAACCAGAATAACTACCAGATACTTGGTTTTTTCCCAAAATTCACTATTAACCCACTGTTGAGGAAGCCCAAATACTTGGCCCTGACAAAGACATTCAATATCAGCTTCATAAATCTCAGGAAATGTCCAAGAGCTGTGGTCTAATTCAGCTCTGTGTTTAACAAGGTTCATAAGTTATGTAGGTGTTCAGCAGCCTGTCAGCCTTTGACTCTACTGACATGTGGGACATACTGGAAGACAGTTAAGTCCTTGGTGTTTGCCCTTGAGAAAGATGGGAGCCCTAGGATTCCTCTTCCTGATTCTTTGCTTCCTGGCCATCACATGGAAGGAAGCTTTGCTCTACCATAGAACACAAAACATGGCTTCCTCACTTTAGCCCCAAATGTCAAGGGGCTCAACTTACCATAGTTGAAATTAAAACTTCAGAAACCAGGTACCAAACTAAACCACTTTTCCTTTAGTTCAACTTACTAGCGAGTTTGCCATAGTGGTGGAACATGAACACATGAACAGTTTTACATATTCAGTCATGCACATCACTGTAGAATAAAATTAAAACAATTAATTTGCTACTTTATAATACGGATCACCTTCCCTCTATGTCCAATAACATTCCCCAATTCCATTGAAAGTTACTGGAAACACTTTAGCAATTTATTTTTTTTTTCATTTTTTTCTTATTTTATTATTAACTAACATACACCAGGAAAAAAAAATCTGGGCCTCTTAGTTTATCTAAAACCCTTGTCTTGTGTTCTGTGGGATAAATTAGGCTTTCTTCTGAACAGACTGGCCATGGGCATGAGATGTCAAACATAGGATGCCTTCCAGAGAAGAATCCTTCTGAGAAGGGCTGGAGCTATGGGTCCAGTGATAGCTCCCAACCAGCCAGCCCACACAGGTGGAGGGACTATGGGCTCATAAGGCAGAGATGGGTAAGTGTGAGTGAGTCTTAGTCTCTCTCTCTCTCTCTCTCTCTCTCTCTCTCTCTCTCTCTCTCTCTCTCTCTCCTTCTCTCCACCCCAGGGTTCCCATCCCAGAATGTGAGGGGAGTACCAAGGGACCAGGTAAATGAAGATTTACCCCATTTACTAGGTGGGAAAAATTATCTCCCTAGACTCCCCCAGTGGAAGCTTTTAGAAATTCTGTGTTTTATCTGTCTCTTAGGGTCTGCAAGAGAAGGTGGGTCACCAAGATGGGTGCCAGATACGCTTTCTGTGAGAGTAGATTGGCCAGTTCCAAACCTACCTCCAAACTTTTAGAAGTAATTTAGGGAAAATCACTCCACTTACCCACAATGATATGGTTCTCTTTGTTCTCTGAAAAAATATATTCTGCAGGATGTAGAAGGAGAAAGGGAGGGAGGGAGGTAGAGAGAGAGAGAGAGAGAGAGAGAGAGAGAGAGAGAGAGAGAGAATAAGAATGACTAAAGGCCCAATTCCAAGTCTGTAAGTAATTGGCTTATATAAATAAGTTGGAGGGACAAATTATTTTTTGGTCTTTTCAAGACAGGGTCTCCCTGTAGCCCCAGCTGTCCTGGAACTCACTCAGTAGACCAGGTTGGCCTTGAACTCACAAAGATCCACCTGCCTCTGCCTCTTGAGTGCTAGGATTAAAGGCATGCATCACCAAGCCCTGCTTGGTGGGACAAGTTTTAAATCTTCCAGTAGTACTATCAGAGTGGAGATTCAGGAAAGTATTTCCATTTGGGCATGAAAATGGTAGTCTGATGTTGGGAATTGAGCCTATGTCTCCTGGAAGGGCATTTAGTGCTTTTAACCTCTGAGCACTCTCTCCAGCCTGGAAGTTCAATCCTTTTTTTAAAGAACTTTAATACCTTTTGTAAAGACATAAATAGGTTGGAAGTAATTTCCTTTACTCATTTTTAAATGCTAATCTATTCTAAAATTTGCTTCATAGAGAAAATAGAAATGTGATTGACCTGGGTACCATAGCTATGCTAACTAACCATCAAATTCACTATCACAATGTCTGTGAAGTTTCTTAGTGGGATTTTTGAAACAGACCCCTTCACTGAAAAAGAGCATAAGTGGAATCAAAGTGGAGGCATAATCTCCAGTGGAAGTGAGTTCACGTTTACACAATTAACCATCAGCACACACAAACAAGGTAAAAAATTAAAATAAAAAACACAAAATGGATTATATAAAAATTGAAATCTAACATTCCTTTGTTCCTATAAACTCAATACCAATGAAAGAAATATTAACTCATTAAACCTTAAAATTATTAAAGACTATGCTTTGGCTAGCTTGTCTGAATAACCCACACATTTTGTGGTACATCGCTTGATTATTTGTATTTTCATTTTTGTTTGTTTACTACTTGATAACTATGATTTCTTTTCATTATGCATCCATTTTAAAACTCGATTGGGCTTTTATAACAATTTTCTTTGGCTTGGCTTTTAGTTACTAATTACATAGTTAAAAATAGTGTTTATTATTTAGTATTGATAAGATAATAACAGTCAGGGTTGTTTAATGCACTTTTCTAACTCGTCCTTCATTATTTAGCAGTGTGTTCTGACACCCGATAAATGCAAATCAACTTAAAAAGCACTTAGGCACGTAAATAAATATGCTAAAAGCATTATTAAAATACTGAAATCCAGGCTGCTTTTAGAAGCAAATATAGAATACAAAAATCATCAATCCTATCATTAGTACTCAGCTGCTTTTTAATGGACAATCTAATTTTCTTGGTTCTAGAAAACAATGAGCTTAAAAAATAACTAGCATACTAGCCTGTATGTGTTAAATATATGGAAGAAAGTGTCACAGAAGAAAAATTTGCTTATTTTTCCAGAGCACCCAAGTTATTTTTTTAAGATGTAGTAAATCATCTTAGCTTTTCCTAATATTGAATGTTACCTTCTGAAAAGATATGCCTGTCCCTACTTAAATTCTCTGAATTTGTTGTAAAGCTATACAGTAGGGGACACTGGCATAGGACAAAAACTTATTGAGAAAGCTCCAATATCATTTATACAATAGAGGCAACTTTGAGGTCTATCTTTTATACATAGTCAACAGAAACATTGAGCCTGTGGTTAAATTAACACTCAATCTTTCTATTATTTTTGACTAAGTCGTAACCAACATAATTCTAAATAGGGGAAAAACACAATATTCTCAATAAAATCAGGAATAAGACAAGGCTTTTCACTATTCCCACTCCATATCAATATGTTGATTGAAAACAAAGTCACAGCAATAAGACAACTAAAGGAAATTAAAATGATACAAATATGAGAAGCCAAGTTATCTGTACTTGCAGATGACATGATACTATATATGAGAGATCAAAGATAATCCACTAGAAAACTTGTAAAAAATTAACACTTTCAGAAATGTGGCAGAATATAAAATTAACATCAGAAAATCCATCGCTTTTCTGTCCACCAATAATAATCATACTGAGACATCAATCAGCCAGTGGTCACTAAAAATAAAACAAGGAAATATGTGGGTCTAGAGAGATAAATCAGCAGCTAAGAGTATGTTTTGTTTTGTTCTGTTTTTGGTTTTGTTTGAAGAGGACTTCAGTTTTTCTTCTAGCACCTACACGCTAGCTTATAATTCCCCATAACTCAAGTTCCAAGGGATCTGACACTCTATTTTGATATCCAGGGCATTATAGTCACATGATAACTTACATGCATGTAGGCAAAACAGTCGTACATACAAAAATGAGTGCCAAAATAAAACAGACTATTTCCACAGGCCTCACTATCAGAACTTGAAGGTAACAGCCTATTGCTGATGCCTGGACATAACTCAGGTAAAGGACTTGGAACAATGGTGCTGGAAGTCATCTGGAAGCCTTTTCCCTGAAGACTAGCTATCAAAACTCTAGAAGATACTATGCAGGCTGCTAGGGGGAAAATCAATCAGTTGTCTAACCAAGCTCTAAAGGCTCATAACCACAATGACTGGCAAAGAAATGTGTCTATTGGTGTAATAGTGGCACTTTTTACCTGGGGTAATCAACACCTATCTAATTGGAGTTAAAGCCTTCCCAATGGGAGTGAACTCATGGGTGATACTGCAAATATAGCCAAATACATATGCCAGTAGAGGTCATCGATCCTAATGAAACTGTATTTCTGGCCTATTTGTAGACAAATGGAATTTCTTACTAAATGCTAAATATAGATCTTTATATTTCCAGACAATTATACCATACTAAACTCATCAAAGAACATTATTTTTGCAAACCAATGAAGGATAACCAATGAGAATATATGCCTGAGAGATGCCCAGCCCTAAGTGAATATCTACAGTAAAACCTCTACAACTAAGATTCATGGGACATAATGGAATAAAGGGTAGAGAGAATACTAATGCATCTCTCAGCTCCCATCAAGGAAGCTTCTTCTTGCAACATAGGGCAATATACACAAAGGCCACAAAGTGTAGAGAATGAGATACTTCAGAGTATGATTCCCTGGACAGGATTCCTGTATTAACCATTACTCAACCTGGGTTCTTGGAACATTGCAGAAGATCAGGCAGAAAGATTTTAAGAACCGGGTAAAGAAGTGCATGACCTGGTAGAAACAGAGTCTTCCAGGGATCTGGGAATTTGCTCATGTAAACTTTTGACAATGGTGTCAGCGTGCAGAAGAGCTATGCAAAGTCATTCAGACACACATCCACCATAGAACTGGGGGAATGGAATGCAGGTTCTAATCTCACCTGAAGACTTATTGGTAGCTGATTACTGCTGGGTGAGGGAGAGTTGATCATCTTTAAGAAAGAGACTCCAGATAGGCTGACTAGACAACAGTGGATGAAACCACACTCAAAGACATCTGGCTATATTAACTTGATTTGATAGGCCTTAATATATATGACAGAATGCAGAAAACCAGTGGGTGTACAGATGGGAAAAGTATAAAGATAATTAAGATATCTTGTATAAAATGTACAAAATTTCAATAAAAATACAATTTAAAACAAAATTAACAACAAATGCTAGGAAGGATGTGGGGGGAAAATAAATCCTCATTCACTGTCAGTAGAATTGGACAATGGTGAAATCATTTTGGAATTCGCTCTGAAGAATTCTCAAAAATATGAAAGTAGATCTTCCATATGGGCCTCTGTATCGCTACTTGGTATATGAGCAGATGGTTTCATCTCCTATTATACACATACTTGCTCAGTCCTGTTCATTGCCACTCTATTTGCAATAACTAGGAAAAGGAAACAATCTACATGCCCCTTGACTGATGAATGGATCAGGAAAATGCTGTAAAATATACAAGGAAGTTCTATTAACTGTAAAGAAAAATGAAACCCAGAAGTAATTTTATACTAGAAAATATTAGACTGAATTTCAAGCCACCATGCCTGGCTTGGAATATTTTTTAAATAAGAATCCTTTACTCTTACAGAAATCCCCAACTGGACCACATGCAAAGATAAAGTGAATATGTGGTGCCTGGCCCCAACTGATACATCTACAATGAATCCCATATATCCAAGGGTTAGAAAAAAGTGAAGTAAGAAGAGGCAGAAAGATTGTAAGAGCCAGAAGAACAGCATGCTTGCTGCTATATAGTGCCATCTAGCCATGCTGGATAGTACATTTGCAAAAATCTCAAGGATGTAGTGGCTCAAACAAGACCTGCATGATAGTCAACATGCTGATGTGGATTGGGAACTTTTGGTATGTCCTTACTTTAAGATGAGGAGCTACTGGCAGTCAGTGACTACCGTGAGAGGGGTTCTTCAGGAATGAACTCCCTTACAGCTCATCCATTCCCAAGTGGCCAGCCCCAAATACAAGTACAGACAAGTAGCACTAATTTGGCTAAGCAGGACACACACACACACACACACACACACACACACACACACACACACACGTTTACTGTTAAACACGTTTATTTAACAATAATGGTTATAGAAGTAAAGGTCATGAGTTTAAAAGTGGGTGGGAGGGCACACAGGTTGAGAGGGGAGAGGGAGCAGTAACATGATGTAAATATTGTATTCATGCATATAATTCAAAACACATTCAAAATTAAAATAAATATGTTATCATTCTAAGGGAGGTAGGAATATCTTCCATAAGCTAAAATGCTTAGAACTTGGTGGAGCACTGATGAGCTATTGAGAAATCATGGAAGAGGAGACTTTGCCAGAGCCAAAGAATCATTTGAGAAATGCATATTTTAAAGACATTTTTCGTAGGTGATGAAAACTGAGAATTGTGACCCAGGTGAAGGCACGGCCAGGGAGCATCTGCATTTTCATTAGTTTCTCTCTGCTGCTTTCCTTCCTGTTCACTCAAGATGTTAGTACTGCTCATTCAGACCCATCATGAAGGACTGACAACAAAACTCCAAATTAAGTACTTCCTTCTTTGAAAAGTTATTTTCATTTATTTATCCCAGCAATGAACAAAGGAGATATTTTAAAAGTGAAATTAGTGGTATTGAGTAAATAATTTGAGCTATGTTTGCAAAAGGGGATAATTTGGGTAGATGCATATACATTTAACCAAAATATAGATCTTTTAATTATTCAACAGAATACCAGAAAATTTATCAGATTTATTTGGGGATCAGGAAACAAAATTCATAATAACATGGATTCTTGTAATCAATTAATTTAAGTTTTCACCAGGCTCAGTGGCAAAGGCCTTTAATCCTTGCATTCAAGAGGCAGAGGCACACATGACTCGATGAGATCCAGGACAGCCCGGTCTCAAATTCCAGGCTAGCTGGGGTTAAAAAGAGACTGTATTTCAAAATGGAACCAAGTTAATTGAAACTGCATAAAATAAATTACAGAGCCAATGAAAATGATTAATCAAAAGGAATTGAAAGGTGAATGCAGAGCAGACATACCCAGGAGGATTGTTTCCTCATAATACTCCTACCCTTATTATAAATATAGTTTTTTCTGTTTCATACTTTTAACCATTAATAGCAAATAGTTTTCAACTGGCTTAAATTGTTCATCAAGCTGGAGTTACAAAAGGCAACAGGATTGTGAAAGTCATACTGTACAATTTGGCTTTGAGCACATTGGAAGCCACAATTCCTAAAATAGTCCCACCGAGTGTGGTAGTTAAATCCAGTGAAAGAGCACAGCCATGTACAAATAGAAGCCCTGGAGAGCTGGCACTGAAGCCACTTTCCAGAGCCCCATGCTTGCCTGCATTCTGTTTCTCCTTCTGAATGCACCATATGCTTCATCTTTAAATAAAAGTCGTATGCTCAGTGAATCCTAATACACAACTTGAAAAAAAAACAGTCTTTTGCAATAGTGGATTACCAGAGATGTTATAGAACATTTATATCACAATTCGAAGTTCTTTTAGAAACTTTTGACCTATACCAGATTTTAAATGTGAAAATACCTTATAAGCCCAGAACCAATACAGAGGACAAGTTCATTCTTGGCAATGCGGAAATAACAATGGATTTAGTCTTTGAGAAGAATTTTAACTTAATGTTCTCATTTTTATGAGATACAAGATCTCTAATTTAAATAAAGTCATGGATAATTTTGCATGAAAATACAATGATTATAAGGAAATAATGGTATATGTGTATACTCTACTTTGAGGGCAAATATATTGTTTAAATTATTAGCTCAAGAAATTAATTGGGATTTATTTTATGATAAATGATAATGGCAACTTCCAGAAAACCTAAAACAGAAAGTTATGTCTTAAAGAATAAAGGGCAAGCTAGAAGGTAAAAGAATATCTGAGATAATATTTATGTTTGCTTCTACATTTTATTTACATTCTTTTGGAATCATGTCTATTAAACACAGAATAGACATTTTATTACTCATAGAGGAACTTAATAATATTGAAATTCATTCCCCTGTTCCTTATGTAGTGACATGATGAATAACAATTACACATACATGTACAACCTAGTTTATACTGATGGTTGAGAGCTTGGAAATTAAGATGTGATGATTTTACAGCATGATGTGATGATTATAGAGTACTGCTGGTATAAAATATCTTTTGTTTTTCAAAGAGGGAGAGAAGAGAGAAAAGGAGAGAGAGAGAGAGAGAGAGAGAGAGAGAGAGAGAGAGAGAGAGAGAACTTAGGTGTAAATAACCAGTAGCTAGGTTGGAAAGGAGGCCTCTACTTCAGGACCTCTGATTATAAAGAAATAGCTTTGCTAAGGTTTTAAGTATGTCTAGAGTAATTCACTTTTATTTACCTTAATGTATCTTCAACATTAATTATTCAGTAACCTAAAGTGAAAGTTCTATTTGTTCAAAAATCTCAAATGTTTACCAAAAGAATGTGAGAAGGTTCATATATGGTATTTTTTTTCTTAAGACACATACAGTTCTAAGAATATGTAAGAGATGAATTGTGCTCAAATTGGAGTCCCAAAATATCTAATTCATGAAATTAATCTAGATACAATTATTTCATTTGGTTTAGTGTACTCTGTGCTATCTGAAATTCTCTAACACACTTCTGTGTGAAATCCGGTGTTATTAAAATGAATGATTTAGCTTAAGAATTTGAATCTTTTACATATATATTAATAACCAAAAATTATTCAATGTTAATTAACATTCTTTACATTAGGCTCATATTTTAAAATCTAAATTTAACTTCATAGTTCTTTTCTTTTTTTTTTTTTTTTTTGGTCTTTTCAAGACAGGGTCTCCCTGTAGCCCCAGCTGTCCTGGAACTTACTCTGTAGACCAGGCTGGCCTTGAACTCACAAAGATCCGCCCTGCCTCTGCCTCCCAAATACTAGGATTAAAGGCGTGTGCCACCACGCCTGGCTGAATTATTTTCATTTATAGTCAGAGACTTATGGTAGAGATAAAAATTAGATTACATTCACGTGATTTTTTATTATAGATATTAACTTATATTAAAATATATGTAAAATGTATTATATGCATATATGAAATCATCAAAGAGGAATCAATACAAAAACCAAAAATATACTAACAATAAAGACTCAGAGGAAATAAGGGTCCCTGTCCTAGTTTGCCATAATTGTTGTGACAAAACAGTATGATGAATACCAACTCGGGGAGGAAAGGGTTTATTTGTTTTACATCCGCTAAATCATAGTTCATCATTGAGGGAGCTCAAGGTAGGAACTCAGGGCAGGAACATAGAGGCAGGAGCTGAAGCAATAGGCTTCCTTCTCTGGCCATTTACAACAAACCCCCAGCCAGATTATCCTAAGGGGGAAAAATTAGAAGTGTCCCGCTTAAAGTCAGGAGCCCAACAATGTTGCCCTCTACCCCCATTCCTTTTCAATATAGTGCTTGAAATGCTCGAGCGAGCAATAAGACAAGAAACAGAATTTAGAGGATTACTAATTGGAAAAGAGGAAGTTTAACTATCCCTTTTTGCAGATGACATGATAATATACCTGAGGGATGCCAAAAATTCCACCAGAAACCTCCTAGAAATCATCAACAGGTCCAGTAATGTGTCAGGATACAAAATTAACTTAGAAAAATCGGTAGCCTTTCTTTATGCCAATAACAAGCAATTGGAGAAGGAACACAAGGAGACTTCCCCACTCACAATAACCTCCAAAAAATAAATTATCTAGGAACAAACCTAACCGATCACACTAAAAATCTCTACAAAGAAAATTTTAAATACTTCTGGAAGGAGATTGAGGATAACAGAAGATAGAAGAATCTCCCATGCTCATGGATTGGAAGAATCAATATAGTAAAAATGACCATCCTGCCCAAAGTAATACAGATTCAATGCAATCCCAATTAGAATCCCCAAGAGCTGCTTCACGGACCTAGAAAAAATCCTGAAGTTCATATAGAACAACAAAAGACCCCGGATAACCAAAGCAACCCTGAGCAAAAAGAGCAATACAGGGAGGATTGCCATACCATATTTCAAACTATATTACAGGGCTATAGTCATAAAAACAGCCTGGTATTGGCACAAAAACAGACCTGTAGATCAATGGAACAAAATTGAGGATCCTAACCTGAGCACATCCCAATTTCAGCCACCTCATATTTGACAAAGGGTCCAAGAAGACTCAATGGAGAAAAGACAGCACCTTCAGCAAATGGTGCTGGCATAAATGGATCACCACTTGTAGAAGAATAAAAGTAAACCTCTACCTCTCACCATGTACAATAATCAACTCCAAATGGATCAAAGACCTCAATGTGAAATATGAAACTCTGAAAATGAGAGAAGACAATGTTGATGGTAACCTACAAGATATAAGCATAGAAAAAGACTTTCTAAATCAGACAGTAGCTGTGCAAAAAATAAGGGATTCATATTTTGATAGTAGGGTTTTATGCAGGTAAATAAAGAAAAATATTACTTTACATTCTTAGATTACATAGCAATTTGATGATGTACTTGTATTTTTATCATGGTTTGAATAGGAAACACTAAAACTGAATCATGCATAGAATTATGTGAAATACAGAAGGAGATTTTTACTGTGATGTGTTTACAGCACCAGGACAGGAAGTTCACAGGGTAATATTTAAAGAACTAATGAAGTTATTTCCTATAAATTTTAGTTATCTTAGCTATCATCTACCAAAGATGAAAACATTATAAGGATTTTAAAGATTTTCATATTCTCCCACTAAATACATGACAGAAAATTGTCACTGGAAATTTAAACTCTATTCTCACCTAAGAAACTTATACCGACAAATAAACATGGGTAGCAATAAAATACTGACACTCGCTATGCCTTCTCTCTTAAACTTTGGACTTTGCAAGACAGAATCATTAGAAAGTATTAGAGAATTATATTGATATTAAAAAAAACAAGTTACAGATTTGTGTTGGAGAAAGGGATCACTAGGTAAGAGCTCTTACTGTGAAAGAATGGAAGTATAAGTTCTGACTTATACTCACTTAAGAAACTGGAAAGATCAAATTCACTGTAAGCCCAGTGCTGTAGGGACGGGGGTGGAGACAGGAGACTTATTGAGAATTACTGTTAATCAGCCGAGTTTCAGGCTCAGTGAGAGACACTGTAAGAAAAGAAAAATGGCAGTGATTGATAGTGATCTACATCAGGACACTTGTCATCCTATTGCAGCTTCCACAACTATGTTATACACACACGCATACACACATACAGCATTCTCACACACAAAAATAATTGCATAAAAACTTAAGAAATGAATTGGGAAAGATCTTTGTTTTGTAAACAGCTAGCCTTTACTGAATAAAATAAAACCAAATTTAATCATAATTTTTAAAATCCTGCAATCTGCTACCTGTGCTTATTAAGAAAACATTTTAAAAGCCTGGTGTCATGGCACACACCTTTAATCTGAGCACTTGGGACACAGAGGCAGGCAGATCTCTGTGAGTTCAAGACCAGCCTGGTAGCATAGTGAGTTCCAGGACAGCTGGAGCTACAGGGAGACCCTATCTCAATTTTTTTTAAATATTAAAATGTTCAACATCACTAAAAATCAAGAAAATTCAAATTAAAAACTTTAAGATGTCATCTCACTGGCTAGGATCAAGAAAACAAATGATACCAACTTCTGGATAGGTTGTGGGAAAAGGAGAACACTCATCCACTGCTGGTGTGAATGTAAACTCCTACAACCACTATGGAAAGCAGTGTGGAGAACTCTTAAGAGACTCAAGATGAGTTTACCACCAGCCAAGCCATAACACTTATGGTTATATACCCACTAGACTCATCCTACTGCAGAGATACATGCACAGCCATGATCACTGCAGCTCTCTTCACAATAGTGAAGAGCTGGAACCAAACCAAGTGCCCCTCAACCAACGAGTGGATAGAGGAAATGTGGTACATCTACACAATGAAGTTCTATGCAGTTGTAAAGAAAGATGAACTTTGCAGGTAAATGGCTGGAGCTAGAGGACATCATGCTGAGTGAAGTAACACAGTCTCAGAAAAGCAAAAGACAAATGGTATCCCTCATTTATGGATACAAGCACTAAGAACCGAGATGTAAGGCAAATTGAGCCACATCAATGTTATAAACTGCTTTCCCTGAAAACAACTGTTCTCTGATAATGTAGATCCCTTAACAGGCTCTAGAATTAACCCACCTCATATTTTTAGACTTTGTAATCTTGGTATGTGGGTGGAGGATACATAGACATATTTTAGAGAAATATAAATTTTAAAAGGAAAAACTTCAATCCTGAAATATGATATGGTAATGACAGTTTGTGTAAAGATGATATTTAAATAAATTTATATATTTATATAATTATATATTTATACATTTATATAATTATATATTTATTTATATATTTATATTATATTATAATATATTTATTTATATATTATATATTATATATCTATATATATTTATATAATTATATATTTATATAACATTTATATATATATTATATATATATATATATATAATATATATATAAATGTTGAAGCAATACAGATTGGAGTGAATAGCAGAAGAAGAACTGGGGCACTGGGACAGGGAACTGAGTGAAACAGTAATGTTCCCCCAAGGACCATAATCCTCTGCTATGAAAATCTTTGAAAAGTATCAGAAAAAGATACATGGCAAGGATGACAAGGTGCACCCAACTCATGTTGGGTGGGGGGGCATGGAAGGGAAGATGAGTCTATATTGGAATGAGAAACTATGTATGAAATGCACATAACTTCAATAAATGTTAAAAATATTTAGGTAAAATTTATTTATTATAAATTATAATAATTAAAATATTTTAATTATTTTAAAAGAAATATAATGTATACCCAACTCAATATATAAATCACCAAAAATACAGTCTCTTGGAGATTTGCAATTACGAAGTCTCAAGGCATGTACTAAATTTAGGTGAAAGGAGGAAGGGGCATAATGATATATCAGAGTTCCACAAAGGAGAAACCCACAATGTTGGGCAAATTGCCAAGCTGTTCACAAGTAAGTAAATAAATAAATAAGTAAATAAATAAATAAATAAAATAAACCTAAAACCCACAATAGCCTAGTGTGCAGAGAACAAGAGGCCACAGAGTACTTATCTCTGAATAGGACACATTTATCACACTTCTGCTTCCCAACCCTCAGTGATCAGTGAGAAAGAGGAGACTGAAATATTGTAAGGGCCCCACAGATGGATGAGCACAAGGAAACTGAGTCTTCCAGACTGCTGGTCAGTTATTCATTTGGTGACAGCATGCATAATTCCTACGAAAGATCAAACCAGACAAAAGTCCCAGGACAGAAATGTGAAAGAAGGTTAGAAATCCCATCCCAATCTAAGGAAGTTTTGTCAAGTGATGGCTACTGGGAATGGGGGAAAGAGTATCTTATAAGAATGGGATGCTTGGTGGACCCAAAGGATAGACCCACATTGACCATTCATGGACATTTGTATATACAAATCAAATTCTAAGGCCAACACACTCACACGCACACACACACACACACACACACAAACACAAACACACAATATTATGTTAAATTAGGGGGCAGTGGGGTGGCATTTGGGAGAATTGGGGATGTGCAGGGAGGGGTGGTTTAAATACCATATAATTACCTTGTATGAAAATTGAAACCTTCAATACAAAATAAACATAAAAAATACTCCATGTGATCATTCCTTGCTAGGATATGGACACATTTTCATTTATTTTCTACTCTTATTAATTGCTTCTTATTAAATTAAGAAAAAATTCAAATTATTCCATAAAATAGAAAATGAATTATACTCCTAAATTGATTCTATTAATCCAGGATTACTGTGATATTCAAATCAGGCAAAGACCCAACAAAAAAGAAAATTATAGACTATAGACTATTCTCTCTGAGGATTATACATGCAAATCTATTCAATAATTTGCCCAAAAATAAAATACAGGAACCCTTCAAGAAGATAACCCACCATGATCAAGTGGGTTTCATCACAGGGATGCAGGGATGGTTCAAAATATGTTATTCACTAAATGTAATATACTATATAAACAAATTCAATTAGAGAAACCACATGATCATCTAATTAGATTCATTAAAAGCCTTTAACAGATTCCAAAATCCACTAATGATAAAAGCAAATGAAAATCTAGCCATACAGGGGATTTATCTCAACCCAATAAAGGAATGTCCTACATGCACACAAACAGCATCATAGTAAGTGAAGAAAACTGAAAGGATCCCTCTTAAAATCAAAGCCAAGGCAAGGATGTCCACTCTCACCATTCCTTTTCAAACACTGAGAGAAATGAAGAACATAAATGGGATAGAAATTGGAAAGGAAGACGTCAAAATACATTTAGTAAAATAACTGAAGACCAGACTTGGATGCTCACGACCTTGTTTGCATTTTAAAAAGAAACAATCAAAAAACAAAAACAAACAAACAAAAAACCACATAACAAGCAAGCTGTTGGTCAGGGAATGGCCAGGGTGAAATAAGAAGCAGGGAATAGAGAAAGCTGGGTATATTTTTTATTAAGCGTAGAAATTGAGCAAGCAGACACATTGCAAATGGGAAGTGGCTTCAGGGAAGAGTGAGAAGAGTAATTTTACTCTGGCCAGAAACTGAAAGGAAAAGACAGTAAAGGAGTAAAATGAACAAAAAAAAAAAATGTTATGTTGTTCTGACTCAGAAATCAAACATGAAGGCAGAGCTAACAGATTTTCCACAGTGGCTCCATACCATGCACAAAGACAGCTGGGTATTCTGAAAAGGAAAAATAAATTATCCCATTTAGGTTGCAATTATTTCTTGCATCTCTTTTAGCAGAGTCAGTTGAACAATCCTTTCTGAAGACCGTGCCCTTGGCCAGGTATCTAGCAGGCCTAAATTAATTAGCTGTTAGGTTTTAGGCATCTTTGAAAGTTAGATCTTCACCCAAGGCTGGAGATATATTTCATTGTTTGGATCAAGAAGAAATAAAAACTTTCCCTTAATTTTCATTGATCAACACTACTTGGTCTCTCTCCATCTGAAGAGGTACCATTAAAGTAATTTAGTAGACAAATTGAAATTGAGGGATATATATATATATATATATATATATATATTTATATATATATATACTTTCACATATATATATTCACATATATATTATGCTTATATATAAATATATATTCAGCAATATATATATATATAATATATATATATATTCACCCAATTCCACACTAAAATTCAAGAAATAAATTTTCAATGTTTTTCTCTAGAATTTACTAGTATCCAGACTGTGGTTTCAGCCACACCTTGTGTATAACTTTCAGGCAAGGATGCTCATCTACAAATGGATAAGCAACCACCCAGCTCTGGGCCTTGCATATTGCTGTAACCATCTTCCAGGTAAGATGTTTCCAAGTGGCAGGACTGTTTATGGGGATAACAAAGTGCTCTTATTGAATTAAAGTCCTTCTTCACATAAGATAATTCATGGTGGAAATCCATGTTTAGGGAAGTAATAATCCTTAGAGGGAAAACTATTGCTGTTGTTTTACTAAGTGGTAAATTTGTCAAATTGCTTTCCAAATATTTATGTTTATAACCATTGATTTCTCCAGCTCCCCACTTTGGTCAGAGGAACATTTTATTGCAGAGGGTTGTACTTAACACATACATTCATAAATAATAAAAGTGCTAAAAATAAGTAAATATGAGTGCTTAGCCACAGATGTAACTTTTGTATTAACCCTCTGTAAGAACCAGGGAATAGAGGAATAGAGAAGTGTGCTGTGAAAGAAACACTGTCCTCTGGGTGTTACATGGATGTTAAATACTTGCTTATGACAGCTGAGGTTATCTTCACAAGACCAGGACCAAAATTAGGAAGTTAAAATTTATAATGATGAGGGGAAGGACTCCTAATTCTGCACCTCCAGCTCCAAAGCCTTTTACTGCTGGGTGTGTTGAAGAATATATAACTACTTTGTTATGTGTAGGGAGTGGCCATTTCTAAGCTGTCCATTCTCTAGTGGATGAAACCACAGATATTATCATATAACTGAGTAGCACTAATTAGACTCATTGAGTTATTGAAACAGTAGCAGTCCATTGAAAAGAGCCTAATACCATTATTCTGCTAAACAGATATAGTATTAACCTGATTCCTAGTAATTTTTTATACCCCACAATTAATGCATCTCTCAACTCTCACCAGAGAATCTTTCTTATCCAGGATTTGGTGATTAACAGGGAGAATCACAGCTAGACAAAATGCAAAGAAAGATAGGGTGCAGAATGTTTATGCCTGACAATGACACCTATATCAAAGTTAAGCCTCCAAAGGCTCAAGGATAATTGCAGAAGAGGCACAGAGAAACTCTAAGATCCAAAATTGGTGGATGTCCACAGGGAAACAGAATTTTTCAAGTACTTGGGAATTCACACATATGAACTCATTGCAATGATGACAGTGTCCTCAAGTCCCATTTATGTTCAAGCCAAGCAAATTCCCAGCATCTACGTGAGAAGGTAAGAAATCCTATCTATAGCTATCCATATTCTAGGAAGTATCGATAATTGATGTTTTCTGGGAGGGAGATTACAACACAATATGCCCATAATACAGACTCATTCTTATGTGGGGGCATAACTGAACATTTCTAGAAAAAAATTCCTTAAATTTAGCTTTTAAAACTAACAGAACTATCATCAATCATGCCACTCTGCTATTAAAATGTGAAAACTTAAGCATGTTTTGGGATTAATCTATAGCTTATTTTCAGATGTCATAATTTTGGTGTATGTGTGGAGTGTATGTATGCATATTTTGGAGCAATATTAAATTAAAGGGAACAACAACCAAAAAGACTAGTTCAAAGAAATGACACAGGCAACTTCTTCCCAAAACAGTATATATAGAAAAGACTGAGAAAATGATGCAAGACATGTATGGCAGAATGCATGTTCTCTGAGGGGGGGGAGGCATGGAAGGGGAAATGGATCTAAATTTGATTAAGAAATGTGTACAAAATGCACAAAAGTTCAATAAAAATAAGAGTCTGAAAAATTACCAAAAAAGTAACAGAATCATCACCAATTAATGTGTCAATATGCTATAATTCACAACATAATCAAATAACCAAATCGTGTACATAAATGCATGTTATATTTCTGCTATATAGTGTGATTCAGTTTGAGAATTGAAAATAAATATCAAATTAACTGTATTTGCATTTCATTGTTACAAACTTGGGCACTACTTACAATATTATTCTGAACACAGAATATATGAATCAATTATATATGCAAATCTGTGTATATATATATAATTATATGCTCATATCATACTTTCCTATTATGTGTGAAATTACTCAAAATGGGAAAAATAACAGAAAAGGCTACAAAATACTATAATACATTTTTTATTTTAATCAGTTTTTGTGCAATTCAGAATATAGATCTTAATCAAATTTAGACGTCTCCCTCCAAAAAACCCATATGGGATTTCATACCACAGTTGTTAAGTCTTATCTGGTCAAATATGTGTACCCAGAAATCCCTTTTTGCACTTTCATCCATTGGAGTCTAGTGAGCCTATCTATATTCACTCCCTGAAAGAAAATCTATTCTCCCCTACCCAGCAGTAGTTACCAATTGTTCCTCAGCGTGTTGGGACTCCTGCCCATTTCCTTTGTTTTAAGCTGAGTTTGGTTCTGGTTGAATTGTCGTGGGCATTGTGCACACTGTCACCATTGTTGTAAGTTCAAATGAGCAAGTTCCCAGAGGTATAAAAGCCTGCTTCCTTATTTTCTTTTTTTAATTTAATTTTTTTATGTATATGAATGTACTGTCTGCATGTAGGTTTGTGCACCGTGTCGTGCAATACCTTGCGGAGGTCAGAGAGGGTGTCAGATTCCCCTGTAACTGGAGTGAAAGACGGTTCTCAGCCACCATGTGAGTGCTGGAGATCAAACCCCTGCCCTCTGCAAGAGCAGTCAGCGCTCATAACCCCTAGGCCATCTCTCCAGCCCCATGTTTCCTTATTTTCATATATAAACATTTGTTTTTATAATCTTTGCACCCCTTCTTCAATGGTCCCTGAGACATGGATGGGTAAGGATTAATATAGGTGTCTTACCAGGGACACATACTCTGCACTCTTATTCTCTAAAATTTGGCCACTTGTAGGGAAGCTTTACTGATAAGTGTTGATAAGTGTGATTAGTATTCTCTCTAACCTGTGTTCTGCAATGTCCCATGAGCCTTAGGTATAGAAGTTCCACTGTAAGATGCATCACTTGGGGTGGGAAATCTGTCCATCATGTATTCTCTGTGTGTGATCAGTTGTGGAACTCTGTACAAGCCTTCTTCTTTTGCCAAAAGAAGTCCCTTTGACTAGTGATGCATGGTAAATTTTCTGTAACTATAACCCTGAGTTAACTCCCATTAAGAGGGATTTAAATCCAACTTAATAGCTGTTGATTGCCCCCTAAATAATTGTGTTAACACTGCACCAATAGATATTGCTTTGGGGGCCACTCATTGTGGGTAACATGTGTTAGCCCTGGGCCTGATCATTGAATGTCTTTCTTTTTCAGGAGCTGACATAGCATCCTCTAAGGCAAGCCTCATGGAGAAGACTTCTAAGTTAGTTTCAGCTGTCCTTTGATCCAAGTCCTGTTTCTGAAGTATTTCTTGCCTTCAGAAATAGGATCTTACATGCAATTCTGGGAGGTAATCAAGGGGAGTCTCTTGTATTGCTAAGTACTGACCAACAACTCAAAGGGAGGTTTCTCCAACCTGTTTTATAGCCTACAGGTGTATATAATCACACATGTTCAGATACTGTATGTGTATTTTGCATGGGATTTCTGAGGTAATAAATTTCCCTCTGCATTTTGTACCACCTAAACTTTATTTAAGGTTCCCCTCTCTCCCCAGTTTAAGTCCAACCTCCCTAACTTCTCCCCAGTTTAAGTATTCCCATGTCACCAGTTTTCCCCTTATTTAAACCTGTCTCCAATTATCTTCTTACCCTTCACCCGGTGGTTCCTCATATGTCCTTCCCTCTTCCTTCCCAGTTGAGTTACCAAGTGTCCAAAATCCCCTTTGGTAATATCTATTTCCTGCTAGTGCCTTTTCCCAGAACTTTTTCTTCCCTTTACCTTGATGCTTCCATTCCATTTTCCTGGCTCCTTCTGTTACATAAGCACATATGCTCCTATGTGAGGGCTTAGTGTTAAGATCAAAATATGAGGGAGACTCTACCCCTTGCCTTTTTGATTAAAGCTAATGTGGACAACAGCAATTTATATCACCAATTAACTCAGATGCATTACCGTGTCCATCAGCATCTAAACCAATGTTGTTTAATATGCACATATTTACCTTTACTAAGTCCCAAAACACCATGTATCCTGTAGACAGAGTCTGGGCAAAACTGGATACTTGCTGAACTCACGTCAATAAAATATGCACCAATCGAATATACACCCGCGTCCCTCTCCCACCCCTCCCACCCTTCCCGAGTCACAATTTCAGTCAGTTTTCTGATGCAATCTTTCTCTTGTTGTTCTTTTAATATGCATCCCCCTCCACTAGAAATATTTATAACTGGGTTATTGGTACTAGCATCCACATATGAGAGATACCATTTGTTGTTTGTTTTTCTGGACTATGTTAATTCACTTAACATGATGTCTTCTAGCTCCATCCATTTACCTGCAAAGTTCATGATGTTGTCTTTCTTTACCGCTCCATAGAATTCCATTGTGTACATGTACCACATTTTCTCTATCCACTCGTCAGTTGAGGGGCATTTGGGTTGATTCCAGTTTTTTGCTATTGTGAACAGAGTGGCAATAAATATAGCTGTGCATGTATCTCTGCAGTAAGATGAGTCTTGTGGNATTCTACCCTATAGGTATATATAATCCAACTGCTTTCTTGAGAAATCATGGATCCAAAATAAAAACCTAAAATATAAAAAAAGGGGGATAAGACTAGATACGAAAAACCTTTTGTCAAAAAACATTGCAAACCAAATCTTAAAACTAACTATGCGGAAAAGATTTGTATGTTCCCAAACAGGGCCCGAGTCAGAGTATCACCAACTTATGGCTGAGAAAGAAAATGCAGCTTTGCATGGAGTAGGACTTTTACCAGAAAGTGCCAGCCCCGAAGGATTTTGGGGGGCACTCCCTTCTGGGCATTGAAGGGAAAAGAAAAGAAGAAGAGAATGCTCCTATTGCTGCAGACATTCAGGCCCCTCTCTGGATCCTATCAGTAACAACGATTTTTAATGAATCTTAACGAAGCTTAACTTCTAGGTGCCGCAAAAGTTTTAATACAAGTGAGACTTTCTGAAACCTCCCCCCATAGAATAAGGAGAAATCTGATGATGATGATGATGGTTCTTTTGTTCTCCCGCTGTAGATTGGAGCCCAGCTGTTAGCTTTATAGATTCGTTTGTTATGACGTATTCTCTTGGTTAAAATCGGTTTATTGGTAAAACTGCCTTCTTAATTGACTAATGGACAATAGAAACTGTGAAAAGGATTCTTCTCTATTCAGAACCAAATATTAATGCTAAAGTCTCCTAAGCTATGCACTTAAGCAACTATTAATTACAGGAGCTCTGAAATCCGCAATGTGATTATATTTACCCAGGAGGTGTTGGCCAGGGGATCCAAAAGCCCCAAAAAGGTAAGGCTCCTTTGCTCCAAACTGGGGATACTGCAAGAAGAGAGGCTATAGGCCCTGTTGTTGAAGACCCGATATAAACCTGGGAAAGATTGCATGGAGATAGCACTTGCAAGCATACGGATGGTCTATGGAATGCCAGAGAATGTTAACAAGCCCACTCACACCAATAAAGCCAAATATAATATAGGTCTCCTTGAGTCAGCAAGACTCCCTAGTCTAGCACCAGCTTCCACCTCATCTGCCTGGAGCTACTGTGTAGCAGTGGCAGCCATCTGTCTGTATATCCCAATTCAATTGGCTATAGCTCTCTCCTTGGCGGAATAACCTACGGCTGATGCAAAAAGCTTACATCCTCTAATGTTTCGGAGATGTTATAAACCACACGAAGACCCTTTCATACTTAACAGAAGAAAATGTCAATCATAAGATTAACATACCATCCAACCAACATCTGTGTCCATACCAAAGTAACACTACCTTAAAAATTCAGTAATGTTTAAATACCTTATATATCTAATGCTGGCGAGAGGGCTTCATTTAGGATCAAAGGCTATATATTATCGTTTTAACTACTATCCTATAATTGCAAGTGCTTCATTAGTAGGTGGAATAGGTTATGCCTGGACAAGCTGGTCAGCCCATGAAAGAAAACAGCCAGAATTGACTAGAGACCAAGACAACAGCTGCCAGAAAAGTAGACTGTTTTGCTTCTCTCCACCTGTCGCCCTTTTCTAGCCTAGGGAACAATCTGCGGAAGAGGGGGCGTGCGATTGTGGTGAAGGTGATGTGAAACTAAACAATATAGGACTGGACACTCATTTGATCAACTTGATTCAATATACAAGCCCCCCCTCTGGATTGTGGGACCCATGAGCCGTGTGGGTTTGGGCACAACCTGCTCCAAATTGGTTTACATGAAGGATGCTTGTATTCACTAATTATCACTTATTGTTAAAAAAAATGACAAACAAAACAAAAAAGCAGAGAAAGATGAAGAGCAGAAAGTTCTGGCAGAATGCATGATTGGGATGGGGAAGTGGTGGCGGGGGGGAAGGAAGGGGCATAATGACTGAACTGAATGGAAATGATGTATGAATACACAAAGCATCAATAAAAAAATAAAAATAAAATAGGGAGGGAACTCTACCTCTTGCCTTTTTGAGTCTGTTTTACTTACTATAACATTTTCTTTCTTTTTAAATTAAAATTTTTTTTTTTTTTTTTTTTTATTATTATTATATTTTTGTTTTCTGTTTGCAGGTTGTGCACCCGTGTTTGTGCATGCCCGGAGGGTCAGAGAGGTGTCGGATTCCCCTGGAAATGGATAGTTCTCTGGCTGAAGTTAGTTTAAATGGTTCTGGCCGCCATGTGGGTGCTGGGCATCGCGACCCGGGGGTCCTTGTGAGAGTGTCTGCAATCAACCACACTAGGCCATTCTTTCCAGCCCCAACATTTTTTTTTTCCAATATTTTTCCCAGGAAACCAGGGACTGCCCCCACCCCACCTCTGCCGTGGCTTCTGCAGGCTTCCCAGACATCCACCCAGACCTCTCCCCGACCCCACGACGCTATCCCTTTTAGTTGAACTAACATAGGTGAACATGTTCAAAGCAAAGCCAAATTCACACCCTTTTCTTTGTTGTGGAAAGCTTTCCTTGTACATGTGTGTACATATTAGAAGGAAAAGATGCTACGAATGTGCCTTGTGGGTTATAACACAAGATGCCTGCAGGCATGTATATATTTAGAAATAATATATCAGATTAACTCAAAAACTTCCATTTTTACTCCAATTACTTTGTTTTTTAAGAGAAAGCAGGCATTTCTAGACTTTAAAGAATAAAGTCTATGGTAAGGAAAGGAACTTGGGGGCCACACACACAAAATTCATATGCAGGGAAATTATGTTGAGGACACTTGTGGCAGGCCAGTTGTGGATCACCTGTGTCCGTCAACAGAAGGGATACCGTCCCTGAGGGGCGGCCTCGGCCCCTCCTCACCCCGCCTAGCCCACACACCCATTTCTCTGCTTCACAGGTTTTAAACTGGTTTTTTGCATACTGCTATATAATTCTCTCTCTGTTTACCTCCCTCCCCCGCTTCCGTTTTCCCTCCCCCAACCCTCCTCCTTGGAATTCCCTCTTCCCTATCTCAGTCCCCCATATCTATCTATGCACACCCCAGGCAAAGCAGTGCTCTGAATATCACATCATGCAAGGAACAAATGCGAAACAACAAACCAGCCTCATCTTACACTTGGTCACTCAAAATAGCAACAGTCAGTGGTATTTGTCCTGGCACTTTGGCAGGAGGGAGGGAGGGAAACAAACCCCACCAAACAGAAAATTTACATAGAGAATGTATTTTGTCTCTTTACATTTTTGTATCTAAGCCATCAACATTCAGTAAAATTATTTCTTACAAAGTTTTAAAGTGGAGGAAAATAGCAATTTACACAAGGTTGTTGGCCTAGGGCGTTAAAATTTACAGATTTTTTTTTAATGAGAAAAAAAACACAACAAAAGCTCCTCAGGTGTTTTTACCTCCGCACCTTGTCTCTTGTGTTTCCTTCTTTCGAGATTTTGTAAAACTGCTAGTTGGAGCATTTTTTTCTTTTTTAATAAAAATGAGTTAAAAAAAAAATAACTGCCAGCCTGGAGAGGCAACAGCCCAAGTGTGCGACAGCTGTTCTGATTGTCTTCCGCTAGCCAGGAACCTGCATGGCCTTCTTGTGGGCAAGCCTTGAAAAATGTTTATTTTTAAAATGACAAAACACAGAGAACATTTGTAGATGGCCCCTGAATTTCAGTAGGGTATGTGCCATTAGGGCTTTTTGTGCTAAAGGATGAACAGGTGCTGGTTTATGTGAAGAAGCCTTTCCACCACCAGACTGCAATGCCAGTTTCCTCTACTGCAAACAGTGTTCTGTGCCAAAAAACCTAAAATACACTATATATATATTTATATATATATTATATATATATATCTATATATATCATATATATTATATACTCTATCCAGCTAACAAAAAAAAAAAAAAAAAAAAGTACCTAACGCCTAAACCTGCCCTCAATAAATGAGTCCATGATAGCTCGCCCTCTGTCTGAGTTCACCCTATTCCCAGGGTCTATGTTTTGACTCTATGCCTCTCACCCCCATTCCTTCATGCGGTCGGACCCTCAACTTCCCCAGAGAATGCCTGGGGGATGCTTAAGGAGTGATACTGCGTCCAGTTTCTCCATACCGAGCGCTCCAGACCAGAAACTCGAGTTTAAACAAAACAAAAATGAAGTAAAAGAAAATAAAAAAAAAAAAAAAAATAAGAATTGAGCTCTTTCTTACCCAAAAGCCACAGCTAGCCAAAGAGGTGTCTCTAGTCCCTCTGGTGGGGGAGAGCTTCCTGCCCCCCCCAAGGGTAAATTGGTGGGGGCCGAATGAGTATCCATAGAAGGGGCAGTCTGAAGGGAGTTTGGGGGATTTGGGATGGGGGAAACCTTCCTCATCCTGGTGAAAGTCAAGGACACAGGGCAGGGCCAACTTCTCAGTTCTTTTGGCAGGCTGAGTTATGCTTACGCAGAACACCCTCTGCCAAGGAGCCCTTAAGGCTTGCAATTATGGCAAGGAGGGGTAATGCAAATGGCCTCTTCCCAAATGAATCCAAGTTTTTTGCAGGTGAATACCTGCAAATTTCATAATTTTGTCTTTCATTATCACTGAGTAGAACTGTATTGGGTAAATGTACCACATTATCCATTTCTTAATTGAAGGATATTTATTTTGTTTTCCTTTTTTGTTATTGTGAAAAGAGCAGAAACAAACAATGATATCTGGGTATTTCAAAAATAGGATATGTTTTGGGGGTATATGGCAAAGACTAGTATAACCAGATCATCTGGTAGATTTTTAGGTTTTGAGAATTCCTCACACTGCTTTCTATAGTGGTTGCATGAGTTTGCACTTCTACTTCCAGTGAACAAGTGTTCTCTTTATTCACATCCTAACTGGCATTTGGTGTCATTTGTTCTCTTTTGCTTAACAAGACTGACTGGGGTAAGATAAAATCTTAATCTGGGTTTGACCTGGATTTCTCTTTTTTTTTTTAATTTTTTTGATTGTTTATAATTTTATTTTATTTTTGACCTGCATTTCTCTAATTACTACTGTAAGTAGCAGTCTGCTGAGAATTAAGATGTGCAGAGGTTGTCCCTCATCGACCTAACCTGCCCTATGCAGGCAAAACCATACAAGCAGTGTTGCAGACCTGGGCCAATCACTAGGCCAGAAGAGGAGAGTAGGAATTCAAACAGTACATAACGCCTAAACCTGCCCTCAATAAACGAGTCCATGATAGCTCGCCCTCTGTCTGAGTTCACCTGACTCCCAGAGTCTATGTCTTGACTCTGCGCATCTCACCCCCATTCCTTCATGGTCGGACCCTAAACTTCCCCAGCAGGCCTGGGGTATAGTTAATGAGCATAATACTTGATCCCGTTTCTCCTAACAAGTTCCCAGACCCAGAAATTAGTTTAAACCAAACCATAAATAAAGTAAAAAGAAAAAAAAAAAAAAAAAGAATTGAGCTCTTTCTTACCCAAAAGACACAGCTAGCCAAAAGAGGTGTCTCTAGTCCCTCTGGTGGGGGAGAGCTTCCTGCCCCCCCCAAGGGTAAATTGGTGGGGGCCGAATGAGTATCCATAGAAGGGGCAGCTGAAGGGAGTTTGGGGGAGTTGGGATGGGGGCAACCTTCCTCATCCTGGTGAAAGTCAAGGACACAGGGCAGGGCCAACTTCTCAGAGTTCTTTTGGCAGGCTGAGTTATGCTCACGCAGAACATCCTCCTCTGAGGAGCCCTTAAGGCTTGCAATTATGGCGAGGACGGTCAATGCAATCCGCCTCCTCCCAAATGAATCCAAGTCCCAAGATTTCACTTTAAGGCCACGTGTTTGGAGAAGAGACTTAAGGGCAGCTGTCTGTGGCTCCCACACATGGGGAGGGATGTTCCCCAGGAGGGCAGGAAATGGGAAGGGAGGTTAAGTGTCATAGGGAAGAACCAACCAAGCAGCGGCCCAGGGATGTATGTCCCTAGCCAAGGGCAAACACACAGAAAACTAAAGGAGAGAAAAGGAGAGGTGGGTTGTGGGGATGGGGGCCAGGTGCTCAAAGAACAGGAAAGGGGACCTACTCCCCAATCATGGAAGGGTGTGCGTCGCCAACACCAGGAGGTGGAAAATCCACATTGGGTGCCAGATGTGGACAATCCCACAGGCCTGCTGGGGAATTTCGGGGTCCAACCGTACTGTGAAAGAACAAGGGTGAGAGGCACAGAGTCAAGACACAGACCCTGAGGGTCCGGTGAACACAGACAGGGCGAGGGCGAGCTGTCTCGGACTCATTTATTGGGGGCAGGGTTAGGGGTTATGTACTGTTCACATTCCTGATCTCCTCTTCTTGCATTGTGATTGGCCCAGGTCTGCAACTACACTGCTTTTATTGTCTCGCCTGCCCAGGGCAGGTTAGGTTGATGAGGGACAAGCTGTGCGCATGCGTAATTCTCACCATATTGGCTACTACAACTAAGAATGTTGAGCAATTTTTAAGGTATTTCTTAGACATTTTTATTTCTTTGCTTGACAACTGTCTGTTAATGTCCTTAGCTCATGCTTTTATTGGGTGTTTTCTTGTTTCTTTTTTTTTTTTTAATTATTTCTAAACTTTGGATGTTAATTCACTGTTGGATTTGTAGCATATGAATTTTTCTTCCACTCCATATGTTTCCTCTTTGTGGTGGTTCCACTTACTGATTATTGACACTAAAGCCTGGGCAACTGATGTCTGATTTAGAAAGTCCTTTCCTACATCTATAGAGTACTACCAATGTTTTCTTCTGTAAGTTTCAGAGTTTCAGGTTTTATATTGAGGTCTTTGAAGTATTTGGAGTTGACTTTTGTACAGGGTGGAAAACAAAGGTGCAGTTTTGTCAGTATCATTTCTTAATGTTGCTGTCTTGAATCCATTATATATTCATGGCACCACTGATAAATTTCAGGAGGCTCAAATTGTATGCATTCATGTTTGGGTCATATACTCTGCTCCATCATTCTAATTGTCTGTTTTTGTGTGAGTACTATGATGATTTTACTGTATCTCTATAACATAGTTTGAGATCTGGTGTGATGATCTCTCCACAATTTCTCTTTTATCCAAGATTACTTTGGCTCTCTGAGATTTTTTTTCCTAGTTTGGTGAATGAAGAATGCCATGGGGATTTTGATTGGCATTGCATTCAATCTATAGATGGCTTTTTGTGGGATCATGATTTTCACAAAATTTATTCTACTAATCCATGAACATAGGAGATCCCTCCCTCCATCTCCTTGTGTATATCTCTTTTTATTTTCATTTTAAAGAATTTTAATATGTTTAGTTAAGTTTATTCCTAGATATTTTGTGAAGCAATTTGAATAAGGATATTTCCATGAAAGCTTTATTCTGATTTCTTGTTATTGGTATGTAGAAAGGTTACTAATTTTGGTAAGTTGACTTATAACGCTCTACTTTGCTGAAATTATTGATCTTTTCTAGCAGTTTTCAGGTGTAATTTCTGGGATTTCTTATGTGTAATATCATACTATCTGCAAATGGTGATAATTTGACCTCTCCTTTTCCAATTAGTATTCCTTTATGTTCCTTCTCTTGTCTTATTGTTCTAGCAGGAGTTTCAAGTAGTGTTTTAAAAAAGATTGGGGATATGAGACAGCCTTGACTCGTTCTTGATTTTAATGAGAATACTTCCAGTTTTTCTCCATTTAGAAAAATGTTTACTGAGGGTCTGTTTTATATATGTATATATATAATTATGTTGATGTGTGTTCCCTTCTGTCCAATTCCCTCTAGCCCTCTTACCTTGAGTAGCCTTGGGAGGGTCTAGTAAATGAGGTGTGGTAGGTGTTTTCCCTGAAGCTGGAGAATGTAGCTAGTCTGGGTGTAGGGGATCATGTCTAAGAGGTATCTGACAATGAGATACTGAGATAAAGGCCAAAATAGTCAGAATAGAAGTAAACAAAGGCAGGCATTCATACATTCATTCCAGGATCCCCCCCTCAGGAATCCATGGCCCTTGGGGTGGAGGACCATGAGAAACTGCATCTGAGAGGAGGAAAGAGCTTTTTATAAGTCAGGGGAGGGGAGATGATGACATGTTGGAATCTGGCCAATGGGGTCAGGTCAGGGGCCTGAAGGTTGGTCTCAGATCCCGAGGTCTCATGGGAATTTGGAACTCCATCCAGTGATTTTTCTTGGGAAAAAGCAAGCTCCAGACCTCCGGGGAAGAAGGGAGGGTCCATCTGGTATATGCCATCTTGGTTTTTCATCCTGGCCCCACCCAACAAAGAGGTTAGTCCAGAATTCTGAGACAGGAAGTGCTGGAACAGGCCTTGGCCCATGGAAAGAGTAGGAAGTATGGAGAGAGTTTTGAGCTGCTTAAGGTAAAGGGGAATTAGAATGCAGCCAAAGGATTGGATCTGCCTTACCAGAGTAGTAGACAGGTCTGTAACAGGGAGATCAGGAGGCCAAGGGTAATGCAATTGTGAGCACAGCCTAAGAAGGATCTATACCCAGCTGAGTACGTAAGGGTCCTGCAGCTGGAGAATAGGGCCAGTCCGCTAGCAGGGAAGAAGTGTACAGTGCACAAGATCAACTCATTTTCAATATTTGCCTTTATCCATCCCATTCTTTCTCAGGGTCCTTAATATGTGGGTAAATGGACAATAAACAACAAGAACCAAAGACAATTGCACATCATTATTTTATTTGTGTCATATCACTGTTCTCCATAGCTCAATGGAATTGCATTTTTTGACAAGGAGATACCTCATTTTCTCTAGTGAAGAAAATAATGGTAGACAACTGATTGAATTTTTATTTATTTATTTATTTATTCATTTACTTATTTTATTTATATGAATGTACTGTCTGCATGTAGGTTTGTGCACCCATGTCATGCAATTCTGTGAAGGTCCGAAAACAGTGTCAGATTCCCCTGGAACTGGAGTTCTCCTGGAATTGGAGTTAAAGACGGTTCTCAGCTGCCATGTTGGTGTTGGGGTTGAACCCAGGTCCTCTGCAAGAGCAGTCTGTGCTCTTAACAGCTAGGCCATCTCTTCAGCCCAATTGATTAAATTTTTATAAGAGATTCTAGTCAATTAAAAGAAAACTAAAGTAGTCAATATACAAAATCAACTAAAGTTTATATTACCACAAGCCTGAGTAAGGTAAAAATGCATACGAAATGCATCTGACATGAGTAAATTAGAAGATGTTATTCTAAGTGAATAAAGCCTTGTACAGAACAACAACAACAACAACAAAAAAACATTTTACTATCTGTATGTAAACTCAAACATTGATTTAACAGAAAAGTAGAATATAATATAGTAACAAGACACGAAGGGAAAGGAAGACAAAGGGTTAAGAGAAGTTAAAATATACTATAATATAGTCAGTTAAGTGAAATTACTATCACTGTTCTACAGTAGAGTATCAATGATTGATCATTATACTAGATTTTATTATAGCACTAGTCCCCATCCTCCAGCTCTGAAAATATTTCAGCATCTCTTCAGTGTGGTTGCCCAGCCTTGAGTCAAGTGACATAGATGTTCCAGTTAGCGAAATTATTATGTATTTTTGAAAAGACTAGAAGGTAATGTCTGAATATTCTGAATTTACAAAAATGGCAAACAGATTAAAGGATTGAAGTTTTATTTATTCTGTGAGCTGGTTAGTTTTGTCAGATTGACACAAACTACAGAAACCTGGGAAAAGGAAAACTCAGTTGCATACCTCCATCAGAGCAGCCTGTGGCCATGTCTGTGAGACATTTTCTTAATTGGTAGTAGAGGAAGGACAAAAGCAGTGTGGGGAGCACCATCCTTGGGATTGGGCCAATGCTCTATAAGGAGGGAAATGGAGCAAGGCCAGAAGAAGCAAGCCAATAAGCAGCATTCCTGCATGGTTCCTGCTTCTTCTCCTCCCTGAGGGTTCTCCTCTGGAGCTACCACCTACTTCTGCCAATGAAGAACTGTCATTAGGAAATGTAAAATGCCATAGGCCCTTTCCAAAACAAGTTCCTTTTGATTAGTGTTTTATCACAGAAACAGAAAGCTAACTAAGAAAATCTGTTTTAGTAACTACATATTGTACTATATTATTAATTTATATTTTATCACAAATTTGCCCAAATATTTTAAGTCAAGTAAATAAATGTCATAAAATGAGTCAGAAAGTGTAAAGTATCAGAGCTGAGATTGAAAATAAAGATTTTTTTAATCGCAAATATTTTCTCTTTTCACCTTCAAAGTGCCTATAATCCATCCAAGACCTATTTGCAATAACTTGGTGAGGGCAAGTTTTATAGCTCCTCACTAGTATGAGCCTTTTCGAGCCCTGAGGCAAATCAGTGATAGTATTGCAAGTGAAATTGTATTGTTTTACATTAGGGAATGTCTGAACATTGAAGATATGTTGATGGAAGTTAGATTAGTATGATTTTTTTCCCTTCTGATTATTCATCCACTCTACTTTGCCTTGACAGCACAGAAACTTGGCAGAGTAATTGACATGTAGACAGTAAAATATTCTGTTCAACCTCCACTTGTGTTTTACCTCCTTTAGAAGAGATTTTATTTGACAACAGACTTTCATGCAATTGTCAGTAACTTATAGATATCTTTATTTTATTGGTTAACAATCCCAGTAAGAGAATTTTTTTTTTCCAGAAGAATGTTCCCAATATGGACACTATCTAGTTAGATGTCTCAACACGAAGTTTTAAGATCAGAAAATTAACATGAAGTCTTAAACAGTGAAGAGTAGAGAATGAAATAAGTGATTCGGTGCTGGTACATGCACCTTCCTAATTTTCTAAAACACAAGAAATTTTAAAAACAGATGAACAAATGATTGTTAAAGAACTTGATATTTTCTCCTGACACTTCTGAAATGAATGACTTCAGTTGTCTGAATGTTAAATTATAAAAATAAAGCAGGGGCTGGAAAGATGGCTTAGCTGTTAAGAGCACCAACTGCTCTTGCAGAGGACCGGGGTTCAATTCCCAGCACCCACATGGTGGCTAAGAACTGTCTTTAACTCCAGTTCCAGAGGAATCTGACTCCCTCTTCTGACCTCCACAGAATTGCACAACATGGGTGCACCAACCTACATGCAGACAGTAAACTCATACACATAAAAAAACAAAACAATAAATAGGGGCTGGAGAGATGGCCTAGCGGTTAAGAGTGCCGACCGCTCTTACAGAGGACCCGGGCTTGATCCCCAGCACCCACATGGCGGCTGAGAACCTTCTGAGACTCCAATTCCGGGATAACTCCAGTTCCAGGGGAATCCGACACCATCTTCTGACCTCCGCGGCATTGCACGACACGGGTGCACAAACTTGCATGCAGACAGTACATTGATACACATACAGAAATAAATAAATGCCGAGTGTGGTGGCGCACGCCTTTAATCCTAGCACTTGGGAGGCAGAGGCACGCGGATCTCTGTGAGTTCGAGGCCAGCCTGGTCTACAGAGTGAGTTCCAGGACAGCTGGAGCTACAGGGAGACCCTGTCTTGAAAAGACAAAAAAAAGAAAAAGAAAGATATATAACTTCTTATGGTTTATATTAGAAAAAAAAACTCCGATTCCAGGAGAACTCCAGTTCCAGGGGAATCCGACAGCCTCCTCTGATCTCCGCGGCATTGCACGACACGGGTGCACACACCTGCATGCAGACAGTACATTCATACACATACTGAAATAAATAAAATT
This sequence comes from Rhizomys pruinosus, assembly GCA_009823505.1. Taxonomy (NCBI): domain Eukaryota; kingdom Metazoa; phylum Chordata; class Mammalia; order Rodentia; family Spalacidae; genus Rhizomys; species Rhizomys pruinosus. The sequence goes on along the minus strand of VZQC01001723.1, from coordinate 19,411 downwards.
AAAAAAAAATCAAAATTAAAAAAAGTGATAATTATGCTTGCATATGTAATAAACATTAATTAGTTAAATGTTCTTTTTGTTTCTGGGCTATATTATGAAGTAATACAGATTGAATCAACTTTAATATTTAAGGAAACTCTAGCAAGTAGCCACAGGAAATATTCAATTACTAACAATTAATATTTATAATTGTAGAAGATCATTGCAATGTTTTACAGAATGTACCATGTGTTCTCTACTCATGACATGTTGAAGTTCCAAGATCCCATGGAAACCATAATGCTTCAGGAAATATATAAAAAAATAAATGCAACTAGAGTTAATCAAAGAGAAACCGTATGACATGAAGTAAAATTTAGAATCATCTTCCATCTCTAACAATTTCTCCACCTTATGTTGATCACAAGTCACTCTTTTCAGACAGAGACCTGTCAGAATAGAAATGGCATATTCAAGCTGGGTTACTGAGTAAAGTTCATGGAAGTAATATCTCAGAAGGTATGGGAGAGGATAGGAAAAATCAAAATGGAGTGTGATCATTAACCTTTACTGCATGAGGGAACTTCATTGATGATATTTGAGAAATACATTACTATGTTCTTTACCCCTTGTTCCACTATATTCTGTAATACTTAGGTGTGGAGGTTCCGTTGTAGATGTACCACTTAGGCTTGGGCATTTCACAGACACTTATTCTTTATGATTTACCAGTTGTGGAACTCTGTAATAATACATGTCTGCTGCAAAAGAAGTTTCTTGTAAGAGCCAAGGAAAGAGGTGCAGACCATATGGAAATAGAGAATTAGAGTCTCTTGGCACCTTGCTCATATGAACTACAGTAGTGGTGCTAGCATGCACAAGACCTTTGCAAATTCAATCAGACAAAACCAGCATAGAACTGGGGAAATGGGGAGCAAGCCCCAACTTTAGAGGAACTATTGGCAGTTGATTACTGGTGGGTGACAGTTGATCTTTACGGGAGAGACTCTAGATAGGCTGACTAGATTTCAGTGGATGAAATTGTACTGAGGGAACATCTGGATACATTAATTTGATTCTATAGGCCTAAAAAATCATAAATGACAGAATGCATGAGATCCAGTGTGGAGAGGCTATGGGGAGGTTCGATGGAGGAGGATGTATGAAGGCAATTAAGATACTGTACACGAAATACACAAAAATTCAGCCAGGTGTGGTGGCACATGCTTTTAATCCCAGTACTCAGGAGGCAGAGGCAGGTGGATCTATGTGAGTTCAAAGCCACCCCCTGCTCTACACAGTGACTTCTAGGCCTGCTGGAACTAAAGGGAGACCCTATCTCAAAAAGATAAATAATAAATAAGTAAATAAATTTCACAAAAATTCACTAAAAATATACATAAAAATAAAACTCACAGGGAAAATTGGGGAGCGTGAGACATCCAGGCCTAGAGATTCCTGGGGAGCTTTTGCTGCATCTATAAAATGGCAACGTGAAGGACTGGTTAAATAATACCCCCCCCAAAAAAAAATTCCTGTCTTAGTAGGAACCACAGCAAACTCCAGTGCACTCATAAAGAAGAGACCCTGCCTAGAAGTCCTTTTTGCTAATCGTGCAACAGCAAAGTAGAAGGTAAGAGCCCTACTGTAGTAGTAGTTTCAAGTTTAAAAACAAACAACAACAACAACAACAAAAATAACAAAAATTAGTCAGATCATACATGAAGTTCTTCAACAAATAATAAATAAATAAGCAAATTGTTGAGATACAAGAAAATACCAAAGTTCATGTCTCCTTGTGCTGGGCATGGTGGGGCATGCCTTTAATCCCAGCACTTGGGA